>JARHVA010002349.1:440000-962500 GCA_037957365.1 Torreya grandis
ACATAATATACATGTCTTGATAGATGAGAACATCATTGATGTGGGTACATATACCGATAATATAAAAGCACAATCAAGTGAGAGTAAAACAATGAAGATATTTAGGGATACTTTTCCTAAGCATATAAGTTAAGAAATAATAGATAAATCAAAAGTGCATTTCACATATAATTCACACCCTCCACCAACGTATTATCATCCTAATACAAAGGCATAACATTCTTTGAATGCAATTATAGGTACATATCATGTTTTATTACCATGAAGACCATTTATCACATTCAAAGAAGATGAAATAGTCAATGATGATTTTTTTTGATGAAATATATCTATATATTAATTTAAAAATATATATAAATAATTCACAAAAAAATATAGGTGGTATGAGAGCATGCCATGAAGTCATACTAGGTAAAACATAGGAATCAAAAATAGAATCACCATAAACAACTAGTCCCCACCTAGGAACAAATCATAATGTCATAATAAAAGATGAATTTAAGTAGCAAGAGCAAGGATAGAAGGAGGAGGATCCATATCATTAGTACCCCAGCCTAAGCATGGAAAGTCAATGCCATCTAGAATAGGCTCCAAACCAGTAGCTTGAGTAGTGTTCTTGTCATCTTATTCTTCCTATGTCTGAGTGGGCAAAATGGCTAGAGAGACCCTAGGGAACTTGTCCATCACATCTGATAAACTTCCAGGTGGTTTCCCCCAAGCATTTGGGCATAAAGGAGGATGAGGAACATCCCAACCATCTTACCTAATAGGGGAAAAAATCAAAGTCTACCACCCTCGCTACTATCTAGGAGGGGTCATGCATTGGTATGAGGTGTCATTGTGAGAGTGGCATTAAGAACAGATGTAATAATGCCCATCATGAGGTAGTAAATCAATTTTATCATCTAATTTGGGGTCCCTAGGTAGAGATGGTAGAACCTACGCCATTACACATGGAGCATCTCCTTAATGAGAGAGGAGATCCTTAAGGTGCCTAAGCTCTATAACAATTTTGTTGGCTTGAAATTGAATCTACAAAAGAAAATTTGAGATGATAGAGGACTTTCTCAAAGAAAAAACATTAAAATCTAAAGAAGTATTATTAAACACAACATTACTTCTTTCTTTCCAAAGCCAGAAGAGAATCTCCACTTTGAAAGTATGCTAGACTTGGGTGTATTTAAAGGGAAACACAGGTTTATCTCTAAGGAGGATGTGCTACCAATAAAAAATTTTGGGTTGGAAAGGCTGAATAGATCATGGATCCACATCTAGGCCCTTTGACCTATGGAACATTACTAGAAAAGATAAGGAAGCATCTTGAGATGGCCACATAAAGGGCAAGTGAGAAACATAACTCCTAGCTAGACGAGCCTTTTGCTAATAGGTAAGCCTTGGTATAGTACACACCAAGAAAAATGAGCTATCTTGGGCTTTGCACAATCCCTTTAGATAGTGATAAAGTGGAAGTTTCAGGTACAAATAGAAAAATGTAGTGCCCAATGAGAATTTAGTTTGTGCACCATGGGAAAATGGGGGGTGATCCATCCATATCCAAGTCAAGGGGTGTAATTGTGAAAGGGAGTTTCCACATACCTTTTTTATTCCTTCCACCAAGGATGAGTGGAATGTACAAAAATTTTGTGGATCATGGTGGGTGGCACAATGTTAAGTATCTCCTGGTAGGATTCTTGATCAGAATTGGCTAACTAGAATTTAGTTTTCACCTCTTCCCAGGATAGCCAAGAGTGAGATCACCTACAATAAATATCCTAGACAATATGAATACCCCTATGGAAGAACTTGAGATCATTGATCCAAAGGACCTCTTCTAGGGGAACTTCATTGAAATTAATAATAAGTGACCACCAAAGTGAGTGGGTGTTTATAGATAACCCATCTCAGAACCTTGAGCCATTTTAGAGAAGACATGGGTTGATATTTTCCCATGCCTTATAGATGATTTTAGCCATAAAGGACCCTATGATATGAATGAAAGATTTAATGATTAGCAAATTAAAGAAGCCAAGCACTTTTAAATCTTTTTTACCCTTAGGCAAGCTTGAGGAGATATAGTGTTGGAACACCTTCCAATCTTCTTTGCCCTAAATGGCTCACATAATCCATTTGGCACATAAGTCAGATCCTTACCAAGCTATGCCAATGAGCCCCATCACTCTTTGTTCATTTGAGCTTACATTGATCATCAACCTATGTAGAGTGTCATGGTTGATTATGGTTCAAGTGTGAATGTGTGAACTATGACACTTTTCTCTCATTTTGGATACAAAAATAAGGACATCCTTCCTACAATGGCAATAATAAAGGTACTCAATGTACATGTTTATATTTTTGTTGGTGAGATCACATTACCACTACAAGTTGGTCCAACACATGTGGCCACCAAGTTTATAATAGTACCTAATGCACGAGTCTTAGATATATTTTTGGGATGTCCTTGGATTCAAAAACTTTGTGTATTATATTTTATAGCAAACATATATTTTAAATACATTTTTTTAAATTAGGTTATCATAATTTATTGTATTCCATATGAATACCCCCTCTAACCAAAGGTTATTATTCCTGCACAATAGATATTAGTCGAGCAACTTAAAAAAAGTTTAACATATTTAGAGGATTCAAAAGAAGGTGGTGAACTTTCCAAGGAGACCTATCCTTGAAAATCCACTTAATCAAAAAAAAATTCATAAATTATAGAAAGCTACTTGTTACTCCAACATGTTGTAGACTGGTATTATAGGACATTAATAGTATTCCACAAAGAACATCAACAAAAAGTTTTTATACTCCATGATGGGTTCTGAAGAGTTTAAAAATTCACTATGATAAATAATATACACATCATACTACATATTATCATCATGATAGTGGAACTTATGTTACAAAGTTAGATCAATTTTTAGATTCCTAGTTGAGACAAATTCCTTCACAGTGGTATGATATTTTCCATTCAGGAGAGGTCATCCTTCTTATGTTAGATACATGACCTATTGATTCTGAGACTCTTTTAAGAGTTATTGGTTAGTATGCACTTTTTCATTTATATATATATATATAAATACAAAAAAAAGAATATTTAAAAATATTCTAAAAACTAGTGAAGCTCATTTAAGTTCATCGATGTGTGCTTTAGTATATGTAATACTTCTTTATATCTAGTTATATATCAAATATGCTTAACACATGTACTTTAATGAGTTTTAGACCATACAAGTTGTCAATTTTATATGTAATTATAGGTAGTGATACTGTCTTACACCCAAAAAACATACATAGATAAAATCACTATAATCTAGACAATGATACACTATGCTCTTATCCCATTAAAACAAGATTGTCCCAATGAATACATGCTCTAATCTCTTAGATCTAAAACAATCACATGCATTCTAAAACTTATGCATATCACATCAAGTTCATTGGGGGAATATTTTAATCAAGTTTTATCACTCTATGACTATCCCTTTTATTCTTAATATAATATAGTATATTGCTTGAATCTTTCATTATTTACTCACTTTCACATTGTTATATTACTAGATACTAGAGTTTCTGAATACACTAATGTTACAAATTGACTATGTAGATCAATTTCACTTATCCATGCATCCCTACCATGTTTTCTCCTTTTATTCATGATTTATGTGTATTCATTTATCTAGATCATGGATATTTGAACATGTCCTTATTTGCGGCTCTAAGCCTTATTATGTGTTTTTATGTGTGTGAGTGACATTTGAACATGTCCCTTATATGTGTCCCCTTAGACATTTTATGTGTTTTATGTGATTTTGCATGATCTTTGTGTATGTGTCATGGCCATGAATCTTGTTTGTTTTTATTTTCTCAATTTGTGATGTCATAATAAATATCATGCATATCCCTAGTTTATTAATGCCATGATTAATATCATGCATTTTATCCAAGTAATTATATATTAGTTTCAACTAATAAATATATGATCATTTATTCACTATGTTCATATTTTCTAACATTTATTTAGAAATGACACTATGTATGATTGGTTCTATAAGTATCATACATTACTATTTTTTCTCAAGTTATCAATATGATATCTAAATTTTATCATTATTACTCTGGATTTAAATATTTTTATAACATCATTCACATAACTATTTCTTTTGAGCAAAGTTATTGCTAGGATTCACAAGTCACCTAAAAATAAGGGACATACACAATGGATTATCTTAAAGAATAATTTGAAAAATCCACTACATAGACATAAAACAATAATGCTTGCTCAGTTGATCATAATGCATAATCAGTATCTACTCAGAGAGCATATTCAAATAGAACTACACCTAAAAGACAACAATGTAGACTGTGTTTGTCTAAAATAGTGCACTTTCATCTTAAGAATCAGAAATAGTGTTCTTCATAATTCTTAGAATCATACTCAGCTTATAGAAAAAAATTCAGTGGTTACCTAGAAATAACTACATTTTTTTACACAAGATCATCACATTTTTTTCTTAGATTAGGGAAATCATGTGTTCTAGGTGTATACACTTCATTCTAACCACTCTACTTTTGACACCCCACTTTCAACACTTTTGACACTTTCAAAACCTTCATTTAAACACCCTAATCCATCCCTAGTTATTCCTAATTCATCCCTATTCATCCCTTATCTATCCTTATTCATCCTTAATTCATCTACTAACACACTCTAACATCACTAAACACTGATTTAACAGTCATTATAACCCTAATCCAGCCATTCCATAACCCTAATCATATCATCAACACATCCCTAACCGATATGGCCTAACCACACTATCACCTCCCATTTAATTAAACACATTATCCTATTCCTATCTTGACCTTACCCAATCCCACCAAAATTAAATCCTAGATTAATAAACTAATTAATCATATTAGTTAGTTGATTAGTCTTAATAATAAAATCCATACACAAACTAAAATTCAAAATTTTAAAAATAAAATAAAATCCATCATAAATCACATCACCCAATCTTAAATCACATTATCCATCTCAAATGAAATCCCCAAAATCCCAAATCAAAAAGTTAATCAATCAAGCCCATTCCTTAACTAGTCAAGCTAATACCTCTTTAACCTATCTCATTTAATAACCAACCCTCTTCATTGAATGAGGATGTTGAATCAATCCTACCTCTCCATCGCAAATAAAATATAACCATCCATTTACCCCATCAAAAATATATAGATTGAACCCTTCACCCTCATTTCCAACAAGATAAGAGAGCATAAGGAGATTTTTCCATTGTGAGAGATTAGCTATCAACATCATCAATCTAAGGGGACATGCTGCCATAATTATTACATGTGTTCAATTGATAAACCACATCATTTAAAATATGAGCAAGTCAACACAACAAGGGGATGTTCATAGTAAGTGGAGGTATATTTATCTCCTTTCTTGCTCAATTAGAGGTATTATGCTCGATTAGAGTAGGAGTTTGATGCTATTTTGAGTTTATAATTTCATATCTCTAATTTTTCATGTGTAAATTAGGGTATTAATAGGAGTTTTAGTTGATATTAATTAATTATTAGAGTCAAATATACTCAAATATCATATTCAAGGCATGTGTATGACACATGGTCATTTTCTTGCTCAATTTTGCACCAGTTTCTATATAAGGAATTAAAATTCATGTCATTATCTATGTTGTATGCACTAGAATCAGTTTATATAATATATTCACCAATTTTACATTAGTTTTTTACTAGAATTAATCTTATTTTGTCTATAATAATTGATTGAACTTTTAACCTAGTTTTACACTAGTTTTTTCATAAGAATGATCTATTGGAATTCATACAAAGATTACAAGATAATGTACTAACTTTAGTTGTGTGATGATGAATTAAATTATGTATTAAGTTTTTAATCACAAATTATCCAACCATTAAGGATTGGGACATCCATAATCCAATCCAGTGTTTTAAATGAAGAAATTTTCAAGGGTTCCACCCTCTCTAGTCACTAGTTTTTGCACTAGAAAACACAAAGGTTCATTTACATGAAAAGGTGTATTCATTCCTTGTGATTTGATATATAAGTGTTTTGTATTATTTAAAATTTTCATCCTAAGTAAGGATTGATTTATATATGTTTCATTGAATGTTTACATGAAACATAGTTCAACATGTGATCTACATGCAAGCCTACTCAACACATGTAAACTCAGGTATAACTCTCTTTCCTTTTAATCTAGTAATTTTTATTTGATGAATTATTAGAATAAAATGGGGGGGAAATTTAGTCTTAAAAATTAACATTTAACACTAAAATAGTGCACTTATGACCACTCCTTATGCACACTTAACCTATACTCGATTCCCTTATTATAAATTGCTATTCCTATACTTATATATATATATATATATATATATATTATAAAAATTTGATACTAAATATTCCTATTCCTCATTTGAAGTATCCTCGAATCATGAATGGATTGATTCACACTTTCAATTTAGCTATCTCTGATCATTAGATAAAACTACTCCTTTAGGATAATTCCACTAGTCGGTAGTGTCTGATTTTGTTGGCTTCATCCTCCTATCAATTAATAACTAATTTTCCAAATTCAAATTCACATAATTGGTCATTTTTCACATTTAAAATATTTCTATTTGAGGAAATCCAAAAAATACCACTATATAATCACATTTAATACCCATTTGTTTACTAGATAGCAAGAGGCTACCACTATTACAAATTATTGGATTATATAACTACACATTGAGAGGAAAGTAACCATTCTTACTAATTCCAAGTCCATATAGTCTAAGTAGCCCTGTGTTAGGTATAAATATAACAACAAGGTTATAAGTAATTATTCAAACACATAATTACTCTAGGCTTGCACCAACTTATAACATGTGACCAATATTTCATAAAAACCATTGTAACATGGGAAAACTACATAGAGTTCGATCACTTTTATTCAACACAAGATTTCATGCTATCAAATACAACTATTGCACTAATTATCTTATAAAAGTTAGTGATCAATCCATTTAATTATCAATCACTTATTTGGATGTTCAAATCAATTCTAGACTTGTTACAACTAGGTGCAATCATAGAATAAACCCATGGCACTAAACATTTATTACTTGAATACATATGCATAAATTTATATAAGGTGTAAGCCTTATGCACTCACTCAAAGTGTAATAGAGAAATATTTAGGGCCTGCATTGGGCTAGTCATGCCATAACACAACTCATTCTACAAGGGACTTGGTCATTTACAACAACAATGTTTGCAAATTCATAAGCATAGGTCATTCTAGGATAGGCTAAGGATCTATAGGTGAAAATAATATCTAGGTAGCTACTTATGGTCATATGGGAACAATCCTATATCAGTTTGCTCTATAGTCTTATGGATACAAGCCAATGTTTTATCATGTATAGCATCCTTTAGGTGCTTGGAGGGTTCAATGAAATATCTTAGATCAAGGATTCATACTGTGTCAGTGCTTTAAGTATAGGTATCATGGCTTGGTGAGGGATATTTCCTATACTTACAGGATTTACACATAATATGCAGACATCATCCTAAACTACAAGGATGCCATGAACAATGTAAATCAAATCTTGTAAACAACATCACTCAAATTGAATTTATCACACTAAAATCATAACATTCATTACACAATTCAATCACAAAGCTAAGATATTAACCTAAGAGAACCATGTATTACTTCAACCATTCTTCATATACGCAATGCTCTAAATACATAGAATAACTCATATGGAAAAAATAGATTAATAGCTTATCTAAACTACTAAAATCCCAAAGGCTCATAAGTGAGCTTGGGAACTATAATGTGGAGCCTCAAGTGCATCTATGCTAATTTTAAATTTCAATGGTCATTACTTCGCTATGTCTAGAACCAATTCTATAGGGCTTTGTTATATCAAAGTCATGTTATTGCATACTAGTTTTAGCTTACTTTTATAACTTACAAGAGCACCCGTCTACCTGGGTGGAACTACACATACTGGTTTCCAAACTAGAGCATATATCAATCATTATAATGGATCCATTACTTTTCACCCTTCATTCTATGATTGGCACATACTTTCACTCTTAGAAGATGCCCAAAAAATCATAGAATTTGCTAGCCACCTACTAGCTAGCATAAGGTGTGCATTGATTCATCTAGATGGCACAAAAAACATCAAAATAGTAATCATACCAAATGATTGCCTTGCACCAAAGTGTCTGATAAGTTGGTGTGGATCCATACTTAGAAAAAAATGGGCCTAACATTTACCCCATACAAAATTACTAGTCCATCCTTAGACTAGTGTGTATAACTCTAGTTCATTCTATTTTAATTTAGTGCTTAAGTCCTCAAAACCCTTGATGGTGAGCTTAATTTATTGAATAACACTATCAATCTCTGTTGAGGCAATGCTAAGCACAAAGCACATTAGTTTTAACTAAATCTTTTTAAAAGGCCTCTAGACTTTAATTTAAACTCATCACTCCTCCATATAAGATTGCTCTTTGATCACCAACATTTGTTTGTAAGGTGTGGAAGAGTCCTCCTAGTTATTGATCTGGGCGCTCAAGGTATTGACCTTTGCCATGATCTGTGCATGCTCAATTATAGAATTAGTTTACACCTTTACCATTAGCTCTTCCCTCTCTCCCTTTATCTATTTGAGGTGTGCATTGATGACAAATGATTGGCTAGAGAAGTTCATGAAGATGGCATTGATTACCTCCTTGCATTATTCTAGTTACATGAAGAGGTAGTACACCTCTTTGCACTTGCTTGCTAACTCCTTCTGTAGGATGATGCAAGGGTCTTCTTCCTCTTCTTCCTACACCAGTTCTATTTCAACCTTGGGAGCATCTACTCCACTAACATGCAAACATTTTCAACCTCTGAAAGATTCAAAGTGTCAATGCCATCCAAGAGGGATGGCTTGGCTTCTCTACACACTCAACCAATTATTGTATTTTGAATTTCATAGCCTTTATTTCCTCTTATTCTTTTAGCATAATCTTCTTCCACTTTAAAGCCCTAAGATCATTGAAAATGTTATTCTATGATACTTCAAAGGCCATTCAAATGAGTGTGTTGGCCAAACTGAGTAGGTTAATTATATAGGGGTTTATGAGAAGGAAATCCTACCCTTCTTCCAATTTCTTTGTGCCCAGTGAAGCCTTCTATGGCACCTCAAATAAGGCTCATCCATATAAATATCAAAGGTGAATGATTGTAGTTGGCATGTAATTATTGTGGCAGCTCTGGGGGGCATATATTTAAACATATAATAGTCTTCATCGGTCCACCCTTTATGTGTCTTTTCCCTTAGGCTTGGATCAGTGTCCTCTTCTTCAGTGATGGCTAACTCTATCTACTCTTGTTCCTCTTCATCAGTGCTATCAATTTATTTTATGCTTCCCTCTATAGTTTCCTCTTATTGATCTTATAGGGGTTCTTCCTTAAACTTATCCCCTTGGTCTACTTTTTCATTTTGTGACTCTTTGGCACTAACCTCCATGGTTGTCTCCTTGATGCCAACTTCACCTTCTTCTTACCTTTATTGGATCTCTATTGCACTCTCCATTTGTTCCTTCAAGGTGCCAACATCACCTTCCTTATCTCCAAGTTCCCCTTTAGTACTAGGGCACATTGGTTTTACAACTTGATTTGCTACATTGTTGGGGGTGCTAGGTGCCTTTACTGCTTTCTCCTTTATTGGTTCTACACTTGTGGTAACCTTATTCTCTTCCTTTTCTTTCTTGACCCTTTCCTCCTAGGCCTTATTTTTATTTGCCTTCCTCCTCTATATTATTGCCATGGTCTTTTCCTCCTCAACCCTTATTTCCTCAAATTTGACCTTATTAATCTCTTCTTGGGTTATGTCAAATGACTTCATGGCTGCTCTTTTTTTTAATCTATCTCCAATGTCTTCTCTATATGTTCATCACTAAGGCACATTTTCTTCCACCAACTTCTCTTTTCCTCCTTAGTTTATGGAGGATATATGGAGGGCTCTTTTGATGGGGCACTAGGCAACATTTCTATCTTTCTAAACATGGTGGTAGTGCCACTTTGGAGGGCTTCCTGAACTTCTTTGGTGTTGGGATCTTCTTCTTCTAATTTTGAGATGATGTAAAATTTCATCCCTCCTTCCTCTTCCATCTCTTCACACACCTCTTACACATCTAATTCCTCATGCATCTATTTCACATCCATCTCTACCAAGGTTATTATGGGTATTAAAACTGGCCCCTTTGACTTCTTTTTCTTCTCCCTTAGCTTGGGTGAAGTAATCCCTAGTGTGAAGGCCATGCACTTCTTATTTGGTGCAAAGGGAGTGGCCTCATTACTACAGGTTATATTTAATTTGATGTGCTCCTACATCTCCTTAAGTGTCTCCCCCTTTTTATTTTGGGGAGACTTCTTTTGTACTACCAGTGCCAACTTCCCTTCATCATTGATCTAGAAGGGGAGGTCATCATCCATCTCAGTGCTTGCGCCCTTCTTTCTCAATTTTATCTCATAGTATAACATGTGGATATGCCTAAGTATGACTTATTTTTATTAGAGGGGATGGATGTCGGTGCAATCTAAATCATCTTCCTCATCCTTGGTTGTTTTCCCTCTTGGGTGCACATATTGGTGCCACAACTTGCTTCATTCCAAATCGCTGGTTTTCATTGAAATTTCCAACTACTATTCATTAGGAATTCTTCTAAGTGCATCTCTAAAGTATTTGGATGAAAATGCATAGGGGAGCTTTAACTAGCTAGATTAGTTACCATATATGAGTGCTAGGTGCACTACACATAAGTGATTCATAATGGTGAAAGTTACTATTTCAAACATATTTAAGGGGATCTCCTCTGGGATGCACCATTCCTCCCCAAATACTTTAATATATTAGGCATATAACCCCATTACTCTAGTCTTGTACTTTTAGGAGAAAATGGGGGGGGGAAGGGCATGTGAAGTTTTGATATTTTTGCATCAAGGAGTCCTAGTGTACCAAAAAGACCCAAATATTATCTTCATCACCATCAGGCATGCCAATGTCCTCCATAACAATTAAAATTAACATAACCCCCCATTAAAAGGTCTCTCATGATTTATGAAACTTGAGCACATTATTCACCATCTCCTCTATAATGAAATTTACTATATTAAATTTAACCCCCTATGCTATGTGATAGTTGATACACATGTATGCCTTAGTAATGTCTATCCATCGACCATTAGGGAATTTTTTTGAACTCATGAGGCACATAAAATCCATCATTTTAGGGTTTTTGATGTCTTTGATTGGGAATACAAAACCTCCCTTGTAGTACACCAAGATTTTCCCAACCCTTTCAACTTTAGCATTATCCTCCATCATCTAGTGGATGTCTACACTGAATTCTAGGAGCCCAATAATTGTGCTTCTTAGGCACACTGATATCTATATGTGTTTCCCTACAAAATAGATGCAGTCTCCATGGATTCATAAGAAGAGGAATTATATGAGTTCTTATGGATTCTTAGAACATGAAAACTCATAAAATTGAGTTGTGCTGGTGGTTTCAAGTTTATCTTAGATGGAGAAATCAAATAAATCTATACCTACTTCAGTCTTAGCCTCCATATCAACCACCTAGTCTTACGCTAGATCTTGCACATTGATTGAGGTGAATTGGTTGTATTCTTTAACCTAACAAGTCTGCGTGCATGATGCCCAACTCTCTCCTACCAATACCTTTTTAGAAAATTCATCTCCTAGTAGGAAATTTTTACAAGCACCTCTAGATCAACCTTGGTGATGATAAATCCATCTACTAGCTATTCTTTCTTATTTACCACAATCAATTATTATATCATCCATGCCCTCTTGGTGTCCTTCTATACCTATGATGGGCCAAAATTCATGCACTTCTTCCCCATTCTAAACTATATGGTATTGAGTTATTGTTTGTTGAGTTTGCCAAAGAATGTAATTTTTATTGGCATTCCTCATAGTCATAAGATTTATGATTGTGACTTTAGCTCTTGATATTCACTTGTGATTAATGGTAGCCTCAACATCGATCTAGTTTTCTACTACCTAGTTCTTTCATAATTCATGCCCCACACTTATCTATGCCAGTATCTAAGTGAATGTAATGCCTTTATCTATTCAATCACTCACTTTTGGAATTTGTGGGTGCTTAAGGGTTAATTTTGGTAGTAGTTATTTACTTTAGCTCTGGTTCACTGGTCTATATTTTAGGTGTAAATTATCTCAAGGTTTATAAGCTAAACTAATTATCTTGTCATTGATATATACCCTTAATTTCATCTACCATATTAATTTCAAGTTATTAATGGTGTGGTGGCTCCTTGATTTATTAGAATTCACTAAAACCTACAAAATCCTTGAAAGTCCTCTACCACAGACACATTCAATACAAATATTTGTGCCTCCACCATCACCTCAATAAATTATCCTAATGATATTTTTGGTGAAGTGACATGTAGTTTAAATGACCACTTCCTACCTCACTTTTGGTGGATGCAATCTATTCTTGATGATCTTTAATCTATGATTTGTTCACTTGGTGCAAATTTTGCCTTCGTTATGGAAACCTGGGTGTAGTGCCTCACATGCACATAATTTAGCCTCCATGGTTCCATCTTCTTTACTTATTAAACTTTCATTTAAAGTGTTCTTTCTTATCTTGGTTGATTTTTGTGAACTTTCATCTCTTTTCCTGGACTTGTCCTACCCCATACAAATCCCTTATGCTGGCCCTCTAACACTTCACTCTATACTTTTGATCTCTTGCACATGATCGTAGTGTGCATCTTCTTTCTAATACTTGTGCATTTGAATCTTGTGAAACTCTCTTTCATTTTATGTGCATGAGTATCATTTTTGACTCTCTTTCTCCCTTAGTGCTCATATGTTTAAAGTTTGGTGAATTCCATGCACCCAAAAACTTAGGTGTCTAGATTTAATCACATTGGAAAGCATCCATGTTTGACTCACCTGACTGAAGTTATGCATATAAGTGATAGAATATTTATATTATGGGCCTAAAAACACCACTTATTAACTCTACAAGAACAACATTCAAAAAATTCAAAGAAATGTTTGGCTTATGCCAAACATCATTTGGGTCAGCACAACACAATTAAATTGTGATTAAGAATTTAGTGTCTCATGACATAAGCACCATTTTATTATCAATACGGATTCAATCAGTTTCTATTAAAATACCCAAGGAATATCTCACCTGATAATGTATGAAACTTACATGCAAACTAGTTTCTAATATACTATGGATGACATATGGGCCTATCTACCTAATTTGTAGCTTTCTTGAGTATTTGAGGTACTTGGAGTCATAGAGTAGGACTAATGCTCCTTTAATTAGTACCTTGCACTTAATATGCCTATCATACCACAAATTCTAGCATAACTTCTTGATCTATTGGCTCCATTATTATTGGGTGCACACCTCATCTAAATGCTCCAAGTCCTTTAGCCTCACACTCAATGATTCTTGGTCATCCAAATGACCAATTCATGTAATGCATAATGATGGAACCAATAATTCCATCGAGAGAATTGCCTTTGCTTCAAACACTAGTTGAAATGGTGTAACCTTATTTAGGTGCTTGCAGGTTATGCGATATGCCCATAAAACTATTTACACTCGATCATCCCAATCTTTGTGACCAATGTCACATATTTTTATGAGGCACATTCCAAATATCTTGTTTAATACCTTAGTGGTGCCATTTATTTGGGGATGATATGGGGTAGTCTTGTGGTATGCCACCATATACTTGATTAGTAGGATTTTCACAATTTCATTAAGGAAGTGTGTTCCTCTATCACTAGTTAAATTGAGTGGGCACCTATAGAAAATTATAATGTTATCCCATAAGAACCTTATGGTTATGTTGGCTATATAGTTTTTAGTAGGTACTATCTTAGCCCACTTTGTGAAATAATCAATGGCTACCAAAATATATCTTGTACCTTTGCATATTACCATGGGATGTTATTGGCCCAACAAAATCAATGGCCCATTTTTCAAATGGAACCTATGAAGAATGGGGATGAAAGACATTTTGTTCCATTAGTTTGGATTCCCTATGTACTAGCATATTTCACATGACTTAGCACAATTATTTGAATCTTGGAACATGCTTGGCCACCACAAGCTTAATTACAACACTTTACATGTCATTACATGTCCAACACAATGGACTCCTATGAACCCCTCATGCACCTCACAGAGAACAAAGCCCCTTTTGTGTTCCAAAGCACATTAGTGAAAGACTACATCTCAACTTAATTTATATAGCTCCCCACTAATGATTTAAATGGGGGAAACAAAAATGATGAGTTGATTCTTCTCTTTGGTTGTTACGGTCTAGGGTACAAACCTAGACATTATAAATGTCGATACCTATGCCAAGTATTTAGGAATGTGGTAGACTCTATAGAGTTGTGCATCTAGAATGTCATATTCAATGGGTACTACTACATCACTAAAGTTGATTTAAGATAAATGGTCTAGTCTTGAGTTTTTCTTTCCAAGTTTTACCACAATTGAGAACTAGAATTATTGAAATAGAACTATCCATCTATAAAAGCACCCATGGAGAATGGGCTTATTCATAAGGTACTTAAGTGACTCATGATTGGTGAAAAATATGAATGGGGCCACCAATAAGTATTGCTTGAATTTATAGAGGGTGTAGACCATTTACAACATTTCATGCTTGGTAGTTGTGTAATTTTGCTTTGTTGGGCTCAATTTGTAACTTATAAAGGAGAAAATATGATCCATCTTACCTTCAATAGGTTTCACTAGAATAGTTCCAATTGTAGATCCAGATGCATTGACATGGATGTGGAATGGAGTCATCCAATCAAGAAATTAAAGGATAGGTGTACTAACCAACTTGAGATTCAGAGTTTTAAAGGCATCCTCTTACATTATGCCCTAGTGGAATGAGCCATCCTTGTACAATAGATCTTCTAGTGGTACTATGATCCTTGCATAGTTACTTATAAAATTTATATAATAGCCATAATGTCCAAGAAAGGAATGAATGTCTTTATGAGTGGAATGGGTCTAGATCTGTAGAATAATAGCAATATTCATGAGGTTAATGACTAGACCATATTTTTAGATGATGTACCTAAGTAAGGTTCCAAATGGTGTCATGAAGATGTAATTTTTAATTTCAAGGATATTTGTAGATATTGGCACCTCTCAAACATGAGGTGTAGGTTATTATTATTGTCTCTCATGATCCCATACATAGTCCAATCATCAAGGTACACTTGGAGTAGATTATGAATAAAATCCTTGAATGTGGTGATGACCACTCTGGAGAATATGGTTGGTGAATTCTTGAGCCTAAAGGGCATCACATTATAGGAGAAATAACCCCATTTTATTACAAAGTTTATCTTAGGCCTATCCTCCTTTTCAATTTGGACTTGATGGTATGCAAAGAAACCATCAATGAAAGTATATATTTTGCATCTTGTGACTCCATCCAAGACTTCATCAGTCAATGGTGTTGGGAAGAGGTTAGTGACATAGGTAGCATTTAATAGTTATTATCCACACAAATATGGATGCACCCATATTTATTAATGATAATAGCCATGGGGCTCACCCATTTTGACTCTTGTATTGGGTTTATCATTCTTATGACCAAAATACTATCAATATCCATTTTGACCTTGGCACAAAGATTAGGGTTCATTATGTAGGGGTGTTTTTTTATAGGTCATACACCATCCACCAAATTTATGATCATTTTTCAAAGGGATGGGTGGGTGCCCTTCATGTTCCCATAATTGTGTGGAAAGAAATAGTGAAACTCCTTCAAGAGTTCCACAATTCACACTAGTTTTATGTTGGACCAATATACACCCATAGTAGCCATCTTTGGTTCTCCTTTCATGCTGCTATCAACCTGAGTGGTCTTGAGTGACACATAATAGGGCTCATTTCTATCCTAATATGTGTTTTAA
Organism: Torreya grandis; assembly: GCA_037957365.1. Taxonomy (NCBI): domain Eukaryota; kingdom Viridiplantae; phylum Streptophyta; class Pinopsida; order Cupressales; family Taxaceae; genus Torreya; species Torreya grandis. Next base: position 456,075 of record JARHVA010002349.1, read on the forward strand.
AATTGCCTACTCCCATTGGTTATTTTGATATGGAGATGAGTAGGGTCTTCCTTGTTAGGGGCACTATCATCCACTTGGCACATGATCTTCCTCTTTCTTGTCAAGTACATCCACTTTTGTGCTTTCCAGACATCCATATCTTCATCACTAGAGTCACTATTGAGTACCTAATCCTCAAATAAAGTTGGGGGTGTTAATATTTTTTTATCAAACGCATATTTTAGGTACTCCTCTAAGATTGCAGTGTCATCAAACACTACCCTTTGAATGATTTGTAATGGCTTGATCAATTCTAGGTTATGTGAGGAAAAGGATAAGGTGTGCACAAAATTCTCCTTTAAGACATCCTAGCTAGCTATCTCATAGTACATTTTGCTGACCAAATACCAAACTCATGCCCACATCTTCAAGGTTCTATAGAAGGTGTGCACCCACAAGTTCCTTGGGGTATTTTCACCATAGTTAATCCATGTTTCTTTGCACAAGTGTATGTGTGATATTGGATTTGATTCACCAGAGTATGTAGAAATGTCTAGGTCCTCATTGATTTTTCCAAATCTAGTGTAGAAGGCTGCTTTTACATCTTGCCAAATTGGTAAGCTAGACCTCTATGCTACTCACTAATGAAAAATAGTACATCTCAAAGTATACACCAGTGTGCCCATCCTATCTACTTCCTTTGGGATGTAGGACTCTAGGTCATAGACATATTATTCTATAAGATTTCTCCCCTCATATTATAGGAGTGATACAATTTTACCTTTTCTCAGGAGAAATAATCTATTTCCCTTATTTTTATTTCAAAGGACCCCTCTTTGCGAAGTGTGATTGATCTAGACCCAACTAGTCTTTATAGGTTTTGGTGCCTTGGCACTCACAACATGGCACCTATGACCAATGGTTTTGTAAGCTTCTTTGACCCATTGGTTATAAGCTACATTAGTCATGTTCAAGGCTGACTACCCATCATCCCAATAAAGTAATCCTTGGTCATGGGGGTTGATAGTCTTGGTGTCTTGCACTATGATGTTATAGATATGGTTGATTTCATTCTCAAGATCAACACTTTTTCCATAAGGGGGTCCTTGGTAATTTGAGAGGGGGATCATGACCCTCTCCTTGTGGTTTTCAAAATTCATATAATGCTTATTGAAGTGTATGTTGGCATTATTTGCATAACACCATGGCTTGTCTAGGAGTGCTAGATAATTATCTTGCTCAGCCAAATTGATCACTTTGAAGTCAGCATAGAACTATGCACCCATAAAATCTATAACAATTCCTTTTAGACTTTTTATTGGTTATGTCTTGGATTTGTTAGCCATGAAAAGCACATGAGGAGAAGGTCTGAAGGCTAGCCTACCCATCTTCTTCCATGCATTCCTTGTCAATATATTAACCTCAGTGCCTATGTCCATAAAGACCTCACATACAAACCATCCATTAATTGTGGCATTCACTAGGAACTCTTGATCATACTCCCCATTTTATGTATGCCTGACCTCTCACACCCATTCCATACATGCATATAAATTTCAATTAGCTTCTACCTAGCATGCTCTAAAAGAAAATCCTTCATAGGGGTAACATCCCTTCTATCTATAGGAGGAATAAGATCTCTATTAGCTCTTGTACCTCAACCTTCTAGTTATCTTGCTTCTTGTAGGAGGTAGTAGTTTGTGCCTCTATATATTATGCTAATTGGAGTTCTCCTTATAGGTTTTGAATGATGCTTATAGACTATTTCAAGATATCCTTTTAGCACACAGGGTTAGGTTAAGGTGTAACTTTGGGTTCCAACCATGTGATGCACGTAGTGTGACTTGGTTCCCCATATTCTAGGTGAAATTTTGGAACTAGCACAGCTAGTGGCTGAATGGTGAATCCACTATGAGTAATTACTTGCACTTTGATTAGCTTCGTATAGGTTGGTTATGCTTTTAGAATTCATTTCTCCACTTTAGGCTCATACCTGATCATTCTCATGACTTTGTCTACATCAAACTAGCCTTAGGTTAACTTTTTATACAAGTTAGGGTATTCCTTGACCTTGTGTGTTCCTAAATAATACCTATATGTTGGATGTGTAGAGTAGTTGTGCTAATAGTAATCAATCAAAATACACTTGTACCATGATCATGGTGGGAATATTCTTCCACCATGTCCTTTACCCCACCCTATGGCACCTTTTTGCATCCCATAGCCTATATTTTGATAGCCATAGACCTTATTTCCTTGGATTGCCTACCCTAGTTATTGTAGTTGCTTGTCATGTACCTCTCTTCATATTTTAATGCATATCATTGATTACATAGAAATCATCTATGGTATGAGTGTAAGCATAAAAAAATTGATAATATATGGTTGTGTTAACCTGATTGGCAGATTATAACAAAGGGTTGTTGTGAACATCATGTGCCTTACAATAAACCTCATAGCTTTGAAGTAATGTGTGCACATTCCTTCACACCATAATCCACTTTGAGCATCTTATAATGAAGTAGCGGTTAGTTTTTGGAGTTGGCTAGCCATGGATGCAATTTGAGATTCCATAAATGGGTTGATCCTAATATCAATGCTTTTGACTGCCTCAACGCTAAGTGTAGCTTCAAATGCTTCTCAAGGATATGTGAATGTCTTCATAAAGAACACTCTTCTAAATGGTAATAACAATCCTCCAATGAACCATTACACATGCTAGTAGGCATGAATGTCATAAAGAAGCTTGAAAAGAAGAGTTTTAAACCTAGCATCATATAGGTGCATGATCTATGATAGCTTTGGATAATTTCCTTGAGCACGGTGATGCTCTGCTATTCAAACTTGGGTATGTCAAATTACTTCAAAAATGATTTCTTCAAGGTGTCATAATCAATCATAGCCTAGTTAGGATCAAATATCCTATAACAAATATGAGCATGATCAAGTAGAGTTATCATGAACTATGTTGCCTTGTGTTCTAACTAGGTTATACCCTAAGCGTGCTATTAAAGCTTACATTTTAACACATGCTCTATGGTATTTTCCACATCATGATATTATAGAAAGTACATTTCCATCTCATAATATATTTTCAGTGGGGGGTGCTAGCATCTGAGGCACTTGTCCCCTATTACTTGTCTTGGTGGTGGTCCTATAATACCTTTGATCACTGGGTTAGGTGTCAACCCCATTGTTGTAGCTGGCATTGTTGAAGTCAATGGCATGATGTTACTTACTTGTGGTACTAGGCCACTTCTTATGGGCTATCATCTAGTCTACATAGCTAACATTTACTAAACTAAAATGTTTGTCCTCATGTTCTATGTTTTTGAGCATGAGCCCAAAGGCCTAAAGGTACCTTCACTTATTTCATCCTAAGGGATAACTTATTTAGTCACAAAATTATACTCTAAATCTACAAGCTAATCAAATTTAATGTGGATAACAAGGTTAGTTATCACTCTTATTTCTTTCTATGGGAGATCCAATGCATGAGTTAGTGTCACATGTTTAAAGGGGGTAGGCACTTCAAGTGCATCTTCAATGGTCAAATTTTGTAGGGACCTAGTACATTTTCACCCATTAAAAAATGAACTTGATCTATGGATTCATTATTTCACTCCTCACACTATTTTAATTCAAGAGATCCTTCCCTATGCCCTTACCACTCACTATAAGTTCTCTTATAACTTATAAGTTCTAGATCTTCCATCAACCTATGCTTTCTCTTATTATAAGTCTATCACTTGAGCTCTTAGGTGTCAATCTAGTCATCCCCTTCTATTGTGCTTCACCTATATATCTCCTTTTTCCCTGTTGTGCTAATAATACATGAGAGGACTTTAGGCTTCCATTATTATAGTTTCAAAGCCATAATCCACCACCATATTCTTAATATCTATGCTAAATTATTTCAAAAATGTGCCTCTAGGATCACAAGAATTGATATTTTGCTTCTTTAGGGTAGGAGTACATTGATACTATGAACTCAAGCATGTTACTATTCATCACTTCTTACCACCATCTATATATATCTATGGTCTAAGTGACATCAAGGTTCTCAAGCTTTTCTAAGTGCTCCTTCATTCACTCAAGGCATTGTCTATAGCTTAATCTTCTTTGGGTTTCATAATTAGCCAACCATCAATACATATGCTCAGGTAGTTCATAAAAGAAAACCTCATATAGAGCATCATATAGGTTATTCTTGCCCCTCTTATTCAGCTTATATTATTTATATGATGGATGTTTTAGTGTAAAGCTATCTTCTACCTATTCTAGCTAGTGCTCAATATTCTTGATAGAGATTTGGAGCATTATTATTTTATATCATTGTAGTAATAAAATTCAACATGGGTCCTAACAATAGAACCAAAATATTGTAAAAAAGTTAGTGGTTAATACATTTACTTATTAGGTAATTATTTGGCTATTCAAGTTTATTATAAACTTTTTACAACTAGGCACAATCATGGAATAAACTCATGGAGCTTAAAATTTGCTACTTGACTGCATTGACATAAATTCACATAAGGTACAAGCCTTAGGCTATCACTTGAAGTGAAATAAAGAAATAAATAGGGCCCATCTTGGGATAGTCATGCTATGGCACAACTCATTCTTCAAGGGACTTGGTTATCTGTAACAATGGCATTTATAAGTTCATAGGCACAAACCATTCTAGGCTAGGCTAAAGGTCTATAGGTGCAAAGCCTATCTAAGTAGTTACTTCTAGTCATATTGGCACAATCCTATATCAAGTTTGTCTATAGTTTTATGGGCATAATCTAATGTTTTATCATGCTTAGCATCCTTTAGGAAATTGGAGGGTTTAATAGAATATCTTAGATCAAGGATTCGTGCTGGGTTAGTGTTTTAAGCATAAGTATCATGCATTGGCATGGGATCTTTCCTACACTTAGAGGACTTCCACATAATATACTGATGTCATCCTAAACTACAGGGACACCATGAATATCATGAGTTAAAGTTTGTAAACAACATCATTAAAATTGAATTTATCACACTAAAATCATAGCATTCATTATGAATTTCAATCACAAAGATAAGATATTAACCTAGGAATACCATGTATTACTTCAACCATTCTTAATATACTTAATGTTCCAAATATAAAGTATAGTTCATATGGAAAAAATAGACTAATATCTTATCTAAACTACTAAAGGCCCAGAGGCTCACAGGTGAGCTTGGGCACTACAATGTGGAGCCTCAAGGGCATCCATGCTAATATTAAGTTTTAATGATGGTTGCTTTACTATGTTTAGAACTAATTCTATAGGGGTTTGTTGTATTAAAGTCATGTCACTGCATATTGGTTCAAGCTTGATTTTATAACTTGTATAAGCATCTTCTACTAGGGTGGAGTTGTGCATGCTGGTTGCTGAGCTAGAGCTTTTATCAATCATTATACCAACTCTATTACTTTGTGCCCTTCATTTTGTGATTGCCATGTGATTCCACTCTTTGAAGATGCCCAAAAAATCAAAAAATTTATTAGCTACTTGACAATTGGTGTAAGGTGTACATCAATTCATCTAACTGGTGTAAAAGATATCAAACTAGTAATCATCTTGAATGATTACCTCATGCCAAAGTGTCTAGTGAATTGGCATGAATTCATACTTAGCTAAAAATGGGCCCAACACTAGTTTCATTGAGTGGTGTTTGGTAGACAATAAGGGAATTTCATTCTCTCATTTAAGGATTAATGCTAAAATAATATAGGTCAAGAGTTGAAGGAATTGGGCTCCATGAAATAGCCTACTTGAAATAGATCTCTAAGAGATGCAATACTACCACTGGAGATTCAAATCTTATTTCTCATTTGATACAAAGCCTCTTCACACTAGTTAATATAATTCAATGAGTTTATTCCTTAATAAAATATACTTCATAATTTATAAATATATGGGGAAAAGTTACAAATAACAAATAAACATCAAAGAGAGGCAAGGGTTAGGCAAAAAAGGAAGGTTTTTGAGCATGTTGGATAACATCGATACTTTAGACCTGAATATGTGCAAAACTATAGTCTTATAATTATATGGTGAGTTTTACATGAACTAAATATTAAGCCACATAGTGAATCAAGTCAAAGGAAAAGGATATATGTTGAATTTGAATAACTCTTTCTAGGAATAAGCACCTATAGAACTATTGCTAATTGCACACAAAATCACAAGAAACTAGTTGAAATAGAAAGAGCAAAGAAACTAGTTAGAATAATATGATTCTCATTCTAGCTATCATATAAATTATATGAAGGCATTATATGATATCCTAACACTAGTATCATGCATTATACCATAAAATATTGGAAAACAGTAAAAAAATAAAGAAAAATAAGATGAAAACAAAATTATGCATTAATCTTTCAGTGTTCTTTTACAAAATTACCAACCTTTACATGAGCTACACAATAACATATATAGGAAATGAGAAGATGCCACATCCAATTATCATAAGATACCTTTGTAAGCCACCATGGATGGTAATAGTTATAAAACTAACTCATTACAAGGATGCCCACAAAAAAATGCAAGGAAGAGAGAAATGGCTTAGGGTCTTGACAACACACCCTAAACTTAGGACTACAAGGGTATTCATGTTGAGCTTAGTGGGGGACCACTCCCAAATTCATTTAGGACACATTCCTAAGATAACAGTGCCTACAACACCAAGTTTCCTTCTCGATCCATCTTTTGAAGATTGATAGGTGGTTCTCAAAAGAACACCTTTCCTAAGTTAACATCTTATCATGAACTTCAAGGGGGATTTTAAAGAGAATTTCACGTCATTTACATAGATAATGTTGGTGTTAAATTATGTGGCAATATCTAGCATCACTTTGGCTCCATACATTTTGGATTTTTCAACCTTTCTCTTCATTATCACCTTGAAGTCGCTGAGGTGGACTCCAAAATTATCAAAGCTAAGTAATGTACCATTCAAGTGGTAGAGGACTATGATGATGACCTATTTGAAGTATGAAAGGATATAGTCCTTTATTTTATCTAAGGGCCTAATGATAGCATTTATGTCTTTGAGCTAATATTTGAGTGAAGTCCTCAGGTTCTTGTGAAGGTTTGGTAAAAATTCAAATCAGTGAGGGGCATGATTCTAAGCTTTGGGAAGATCCCTTTGTTGATGATCACCACCATATTTTTGAACCTATTTTACATTATAATGATTTTATATAGATACTATTATGATATTTTAAAGAGCACATTTCTATTTTAAAGAGCCTCAATCACCTTCCCAAGAGCTAAAAATAATTGCACCAGATCCTCTTCAACTTTGTTGATCAAACCAACCAAAAATGAACTCCTCACCTAGAACTCTAGAGTCTTGACTTAGTCCCTCAGATCATCCATTAACTTCTCTATGAACTAATTGGTAGCCTTGATCATAAAGACTAGGTCCTTTAAAATATTTTCTTCTCCTGCAATAGTTCTATTCTTTATGATAGAGAAGAGGTCTTGCTCTATTGTCTAAATGATAGGGTCCTTGTCTTGTGTAAAGGTTTTTGTGAGTACCCTATTCATTTTACCCTAGTCCCTACCATATTAAAATTGGATTTCTATCTCCCCATGATAGACCATTTCTAGTCTCTATGAACCTAAGTTATCAATGGGACCCATTCATCCTTGCTTGGCCATGGCCCTCAAGGTTTTAAAAGATGAGGTAGCAAGAATGGTGGTAACTAAAGTGAAAGGTGGAGGCATGGGTGGAGGAGGTAGGGAATAAGGTGAAGGGAAAATTAGAGTGAAGAGTGTGGGAGGAGGAATGGAAGTGAAGGGAGGAGGTTATAAATGGGGAGCATAAGGAAACATGTGAGACATCTATTAGTCTTAAGTCATAAAGACTTAGGGACCAATTGCACCCAAGAGCTACATATTTAACATGAAGAAGGATATTGGTTAGTTAAATCCAAATCTTTGAGGGCTCAATGTGATGGATAAGATGACCAAAATGGATATGAAAGGGAAATTAGAGGCTACATGGGTGGCTAAGGTGCAATAAAAATTGGCCACTTAGGTTACTTCTACTTAGATCTCGCTTTGATACCACCAAAATTAAAGGGAGAGTCTTGAATGAAACCTACAATGACATTGCAATCACTATTGGAATAATTGAGGCACTAGAAGTTGAAATACTAGAGAAACTAGTAGTATTAGGAGTCATTAATGTTTCTATGGAAATTATATATATATAGAGGCTATTAGGAATATAAGAACAGTTGGAATTTGGGATCCACTAGGAGTTAAGCTAACCTACAAGGTTGGACTAAGAGTTATTAATGGCACATACCATGCCAACGATGTCAAAGAAGACAAAAATTAAGTTAAATTATAAACTAGAGGAATTGGGGCACTAGGAATACCAAACATGGTCATAGCCATAGGAAATGAAGGTAACTAGGCACTCTTCACCACATGAACAAAGGGAAGCACAACAATGGTGGGTCATGATGGAATGAAGAAATATGGGGGAATTATAATGAGATGTTGGGGAAGGGTACTCAGGGAAAGCCATAGGCTAGTATCTAATGGGAATAGACTCTAGACTACTATCAAAATGAAGAGCATGATTAGCCTAGTGCTAGCTTACCTAAGGAACTAGTGCATGTGAAATATATACTAAGGCTAGTGGAGTAGTGAAAGCAACTATGACTCTTTGCAAGGTTTATTGGGTGAACCTCTTTATAGTAGTCAGACCTTTAGAAATATGCCTTTATGGATCTTGTTGTGGAGGGACTGGATGGATTGGAGGTGGTTATGGAGGAGTTGACATTTCTTCTATTATGGGTTGAGCTTGACTCTGGGCCTTTTGATAGGTAATGAAATCTAACTTTATAATTACCTCTATATTGTTATTGGGTTAAGGTGCATTACATAATTTGAATGAACCTCATGGTAATATGTGGTGTTGATATGCATCTAATGCTTCTCCATGTGAGCATGTACTAGGCCATGAGGATCCCACCATCTACTCTCAACCTTGCTCAAGCTGAATGAGTTCCTATGTTTAGCCATTTCTTGTAGCACATAAAATATTTTGTATTTGTGGTGACCAATGACTACAAGGAGAACTAGGTAGGCATTTTATCTTATATCAATGTCAAAACCCAAGATGCCATTGGTTAATTTCAAAGCTATTTCTTTCTCTAATAGGTGGTTAGCGACTATGAAAAAAAAAAAGAGATGCACCCCTAGAATGCCTTCCACCTTGATTATGGTATGATATATGTAATACTAGTAAAATATGATGAGATGGAGTGAAGTTCACATCTCTTTTAAGAGCCTTGACATTGACCTCTTATTTATGGTTCAATATAAAATGGGGTAGAAGTGGCCATAGATGTCCTAAATATGATTTTAGAAGTAGATAGTGTAGAGTTTTTAGAACACTACATGCACCACAAACCCTAATGGTACCCATGGAGGGAATGTTGTGTGATTTAAGTCTAGGGTAGTGTAGACTACATCCATGATGTAAGATGACATGTAAAAATTACCTCTAGCATGAGATCTATTCACTTGCCTTTGTGATGATTCTTCTTAGGTCTAAGATTTCCTCTCCCTTCATAATGATGATGAGGAGGGGAAACCAAAAATTATTGATGTACACCATGTTACTTACCCCATATAATTAATTTAACAAAGTCATACTAATGCACACTACTTCTCTTAATGTATTGATCATATATGCATCAATATCCTCCTTGTTGACCCCTTGGTTAGTGTGTTCAACCTAGTCTTTTAGATCCTAGTGGATGTTATGGGTCTCTACCTAGGTGTCTACGAGCTCCTTATCATAGGTGAATGCATATTCTAGGAGGTTGTAATATTTTTTTAACATGGACTCAAAGATGTTTGTGATCTTATATTTGGTGTTGGATGAGTACATGATATCCATACTATACTTGGAAGAGATTAGTAAATTATTAAAGAGTTTTGCAAACATGAAGACTTCCATCTTGGAAACTAATATATATAGGCTTGATGCCCTGTTGACACCATGGATTTGCACCTGGGGCAGGAGGCTGAGCTCTAATCTTTCCATGCACAACAATAGAAACTCCCCTCTCACCTGTGGGACCGGTGAAGTTGGAGGGGAGAGTCTCTAGATAAGGGCTAGCTCCCTCTGATGTATCTTTTAGGCCCTGGTTTATCCTACTGTAAACAAATAAAATGTAAAAAGGGGGGATGAAAAGGGAGAGAGAGATGCTAAAAAGAGAACCTAAGCCTAAAAATAAAAGGTGAGACACCAGAAAACTGTGATCCACTCAGGCCTGAACATACACTTTTCACCGAGAAGAAGCACCCATAAACTTCATTTGATGTCGGAAAAATCTTCTGTGTCAATGAGTCAGGGGTCCATGGAGATACAAGGAGGAAGGAACTATCAAAGGTGTTCTAAGACACACTTTGATAGCCTATTCATAGGCACCTACATTCCTCTAGGGACACTTCTAGCAAACTTGCAAAAGAGAAACTCATAATGCACTAGACATGTTGGAGTTGTTCTGTGGAAAACATAAAAGATAATGACTTAACACAAAGGAAAACATAGACATATGCGTGAGTGCAAGTCTAGATGGAGGTAAAAATGCTAAGTCTTGATTGAAGGTAAAATCTGGCAGCTCTGCCTTACAAGCTTGAGAGATTTTGGGCAGAGTTTTTCCTTAAGGCTGAGTATGGATCTTTTCTCAAAATGAGAAGTTTACAATTTATAGAGGAAGGAAGAGGCCATTTTGGCACCCTTTTACAAGTGACCCATGTGCTTTCTAAGAATTGGGATGAGGAAGCCACTTGAAGATAATGCTGTGTTAGCCCCTGCCATGATTTGAAATTATGGGCCATGCCATTTGTCTGCTCATCAATGTAAAATGAAGAAAAAGGGGTTGCACCGTTCACTGTTGCACCTCTTGATGATTGCATGGTAGGTATTGTGTCAACCACTAGAATAACTCCTTGAATCGACACTTTCCTACACCACTTGGATCACTTCATCTACTTCTGCACTTGGCCATTTTTCCTCCTTTAGCTCCTTCTGCTACTCCTTTAGCTCTTAGCTAAGAGTGCATCTACTTTTGACACATGTCATAGTCCACTACTTAGGCACTTAGAAGACACTTGAAATGTGGACATTGACACGTGGCAGCTTTCACTGAGCTGATAATGGGATGTGGCAGCATCTGCTTACCTTAGAGGGCCCTTTAAGAGTTAGGCAGAAGTTGACATGTGGCTACTTCTACCTATTCTAGAGGCTTTGGAAGTATTTTTTGAGATTTTTTTGGAAGGCAACACGTGGCCACTTTTGCAGAACCTTTAGCTACCTGAGAAAACTTTTGGGACTCTTTTGGTTTTTTGTAGATGCTAACACTTGGCATGCTCTACATAGCTCTTAACAACCCATTTAGGCCCACTAGTCTTCTCTTTGAATAATGAAGCACAAGGAGAAACCCATGGATGTTGACACTAGTCAGCTTCCACCAAGCCCTACAGGGGACACATGGCACATTCCATTATTCCTAAAAATCATGTCAAAGTCTTCCATGGTTGCCACTTGGTGCCTTCCATGCTCTGGCTTTCCTAGTGTAAAATTTGATGTTTACATGCCTCTCATTGCTTGAAAACCCAATGGCTAATTTTCATGCTTAATTTTGACATTTTTTGGGACATCAATGTCCTTGGCAATGTTCATCAGGTCTTTTCTATAGGTTTTTTGCTTCAGGCCTTTTCCTACGGATAAAAAGTCTGCAAGAATTGCCACTTTGACTTTCCCTGAAATCCTTTGGCCCCTTTGAAATATAGCCTTCCCTGAATTCCTTTACACTTTTGTCTGAAGGAATTCCTTCAGACAAAAAGTCTAAAAAAATTTGGAGTCTTAAGTCTTCGATGCGCTTTGAAAATCCTTTGGCTACCTTTGTAATGCTCCCTGCCCTCCACAAGGGCATCTAAACCTAGCACTACCCTTTGGCTTTGGGATGCACCCTTGATCCAAGCCATTGAACCAAAAAATGGTTCAACAGTTCAATGGTTCAAGACTACATGTCAAGCCGATTGTACCGTTCACTGAATCTCCTCATTGAATTGTCCATTGAACTGAAGTGATTAAACTAATGCATTGAACCAGTTTGTTGAATCGGTGTCGATTGAACTAGTGAAGCATTGAACTTAGTGGTTGAACCAAGCTAAAGTGTTGAACTAGTTCATGAACCAAGGCCAATGAACTTGTCAATTGAACCAAGGCATTGAACCTACTGATTGAACCAGGCGTTGAACCAAGGCATTGAACTGGAAGCCACTTGAATAAAAAACCACTAAACCAAGGCCTTAAACTTTGCTGATGAACTGATTTATTGAACCAAGGCCTTGAACTAGTTCAATGGTTCAAAGATGCCCACTTTCTTCATGATTTTCTTTAGACAAGAGCCCGAAGAAGCCTTGTAAAACCCAATACTCTCTAAAACTGATTCTTCATGCACCAAAGACTAACCTACAGAGTCCCTAGAAATCCAAAACCTACAGAGTTCATAGAAATGGACCTGTAGAGTCCATAGAAAAACTACAGAGTCCATAGATTTAGACAGATTCATGCAAAAATCAAAAAAGAAATGGCCTAGAATAACAGGGATAAAAGGGGACCAATTTTTAGCCTATTGGGAAAAAAATGGTCAACAAATTGGTGACTCCCAGGGGAAGCATGCCTGCTATACTTAAAGACCAGTTGCCTTGTAGTCCATTGGGCACGGAGTTAGAATGTAGCTTTGAAGAAAGGTTAGCGATAGCCCCAAAGATCTAAGAATCAAACATGAAGCTTTTTACCCCACACACAAAGGAAAACACACGCAAGGCTAAAAATACTACCTGTGCAAACTGCACTTAGGGAAAGCAAGAAAGACAATTGAAAGCAAACTACTATGTATAACTAACTAGGTGTACTTGCTTTCTTACTAGATTAAAAGGAAAACTTCTTAAGTCCCCTCCCTGGCAAGGAAACTTATGGTGTCAGGCAAGTAGCTGAATGAAAAGGAGATTTGGTGACCTGCTCCTCTTGCCTGTCACCTAGATTGGCTGGTATCTGAGTGGATCAAATTCAAACATGCTCCCAACATATGTGTACTCTGCTTCTTCTTGGAGTATTATTGAATGCTGGTCCTTCATGTTAGTGCATTTCACCAAGAAATCAATGGCTACTAGCTCATCACCATAAGCCCTTTGATCTATATAGTCCCTCTGCAATGCATCATGGTCTAACCTATTTCCTTCTGATTCATTAAAGACCAGGTCAAACTCATCCTCTGCTTCCTCTTGGCCTTCTTAAAGAAGGGTGATAGTTGTGATGTCTAAAATGGAATCATAAAATGATTGTTCATCCCATAGAACATCACCTCTCTGTTTAAAACCTTCTTCTTCAAAGTTTTCCTTAAGGAAGATAGAACTCTCCTTTTCCTCCTCAAAGATCAAGATCTCTAGATTTTCAAAGATATCCTCCTAATCCTCCTCCAACTTAAGCTCCTCAGCATAGTCATCCTCTTCATCAAAGCAACAAGGAAGTTCATCAAACAAGGGGGAAGAGAGCTCACCATGCTTTTGTTCCTCCTCGTATTGCTAGAACATCTGCATATATGCAAGACCTGCATCTTCTCCATTGCTAATGGTGTCTTCAAAAGGATCCTCCATGATGATTCTACCTTCGTTGTCACTCATGATAGCCCCTTGGGAAACTGTAGCTTGGATCTTTTGCTCCTCACTCACCTCCTGTAGTACAGGAACCTCCTTAAGAAGGGGTGAAGTGGGAAAACCATGTGGAAGAGGAGGTAGTCCTTGAGCTAAAATCAAATGATTCTCCTCCTTCCACTTGGCTAGCACTTCATCAATATCAAGTGTGGCTTGATATCTCTCTTGGAGGTGTGTGGATGGGCTATGTTTAGATAGGTCCATCACACATTGGCTGAGGAATCTTGCTTGGGACTTCAACTCTGCAATTCTCCTAGCTATATCTTCTTGAAGGAGCCCTTCTTGGAGATCACTAGCATCATCCTCTTAAGGCTCTAGGTTGGTTCTTGGCATTCCTTCCTCCAACTCAGAATCTACACATCATGTTGAAAAACTTGGGGAGGTTGAGGAATGCTAGGAAGAGACTGTTGATGCATTGGAAGAGTCTCTAGAAGAGGGACGTGCTGGCTTGTGGTATTCCCCCCAATGGAAGATTCACAATATAAGGAATTGAGAAGATTGATCTCTATGGGGGGTTGCTCTGATGCCCTTTGATGTTGGAAAGCTAGGCACACAGGATTGAGAGCATATGCATCAAATGAATTGGAGTGAGCAAGTGCTATCTGATAGAAAGGATTTGGTGCACAAGAGGGGGATTTCTTTAGGATAAGAGGGGGCATGCAAGGCTGATTACCTTGAATGAATGGATTCCTCCATTTTGCTACCTCCTCCTCCATGGATTACAAGGCCTGAGCTTGCCTAAACAAACACACCTCTTTATACATCAGCTCCTATTGATATCCATACTGCTCTTCTAGTCTGTCAATCTCCATCGTCTACTTCTCAAACTCTAGGGCCACTTCCCTTATTGTTTTAGGGCAACTAGGAGGGAAAAGTGATTTCTTAATGGCACCAAGGCTGCTTAACTAGTTGATTTAACTCAGAGTCACCATTGGTGTTGATGTAAAAGCCTTTAAAGGTTGGTTGGTTGAAGAACACACCATAAATTCTTCAACTCTATGGACACAACTTGTCCTAGTTGGTCCCATCGGGCATGCCAAAACTATTGATGCCATGGATATTCACCTGGGGTAGGAGGTCAAGCTCCTATCTTTCCACATGCAACAATAGAAACTCCCCTCTCACCTATGGGACCAATGAAGCTAGAGGGGAGAGTCTCTAGATAAGGGCTAGCTCCCTCTGATGTATCTTTTAGGCCCTGGTTTCTCCTACTACAAACAAATACAATGTAAAAAGGGCGGATGAAAAGGGAGAGAGGGATGCTGAAAAGAGAACCTAAGCCTAAAAATGAAAAGGTGATACACTAGAAAAGTGTGATCCACTAAGGCCTGAACATACCCTTTTCACCGAGAAGAAGCACCCATACACTTCATTTGATGTGGGAAAACTCTTCTGTGTTAGTGAGTTAGGGGTCCATGGAGATACAGGGAGGAAGGAACTATCAAAGGTGTTCTGAGACACACTTTGACAACCTATTCACAAGCACCTACATTCTTTTAAGGACACTTTTGGCAAACCTACAAAAGAGAAACTCACAATGCACTAGACATGCTGGAGTCGTTCTGTGTAAAGCATCAAAGACAATGACTTAACACAAAGGAAAACATAGACATATGCGTGAGTGTAAGTCCAGATGGAGGTAAAAATGCTAAGTCTTGATTGAAGGTAAAATCTGGTAGCTCTGCCTTATAAGCTTGAGAGATTTTGGGTAGAGTTTTGCCTTAAGGCTGAGAGTATGGATCCTTTCTCAGAATGAGAAGTTTACAATTTATAGAGGAAGGAAGAGGCCATTTTGGTGCCCTTTTACAAGTGACCCATGTGCTTTCTGAGCATTGGGATGAAGAAGCCACTCGAAGATAATGTTGTGTCAGCCCCTGTCATGATTCAAAATTATGGGCCATGCCATTTGTTTGCTCATCAATACAAAATGAAGAAAAAGGGGTCACACTGTTTAATGTTGCACCTCTTGATGATCACATGGTAGGTACTGTGTTAACCACTAAAATAACTCCTTGAATCGACACTTTCCTATGCCACTTGGATCACTTTGTCTACTTTTTTGCTTGGTCATTTTGCCTCCTCTAGCTCCTTCTACTACTCCTTTGGCTCTTAGCTGAGAGTGCATCTACTTTTGACACGTGTCGTAGTCTATTGCTTAGGCACTTAGAAGACACTTGAAATGTAGATGTTGACACATGGTGGCTTCTATCGAGTTGATAATGGGACATGGTAGCATCCGCTTACCTTAGAGGGCCCTTTGAGAGTCAGGCAAAAGTTGACACATGGCCACTTCTACCTCTTCTAGAGGCTTAGGAAGTATTTTTTGAGATTTATGTAGAAGGCAACACGTGGCCAGTTCCATAGAACCTTTAGCTACCTAAGAAAACTTTCAGGACTCTTTTGGTTTTTTGCAGACACTAACACTTGATATGCTTTGCATAGCTCTTAGCAACCCATTCAGGCCCACCAGTCTTCTCTTTGAATAATGAAGCATAAGGAAAAACTCGTAGATGTTGATACTTGTCGGCTTCCACTAAGCCCTGTAGGGGACACGTGGCATGTTATACTACTCCTAAAAATCATGTCAAAGTCTTTTGTGGTTTCCACTTGGTGCCTTTCATGCTTTGGCTTTCCTAGTGTAAAATTTGACATTTGTGTGCCTGTCATCGCTTGAAAACCCAACGGCTAATTTGTGTTCTTAATTTTGATGGTTTTCAGGATGTCACCATCCTTGGCAAAGTTTTTTAGGTCTTTTTTGTAGGTTTTTTGCTTTGGGTCTTTTCCCACAGACAAAAATTTCACAAGAATTTTTGCTTTGACTCTCCCCAAACTCCTTCGGCCCCTTTGAACTGTAGCCTTCCCTAAATTCCTTCAGACAAAAAGTCCAAAAAAATTTGGAGTCTTAAGTCTTCAATGTGATTTAAAAATCCTTTGGATACCTTTGTAACACTCCCTGCCCTCCACAAGAGCATCTAAACCTAGCACTGCCCTTTAGCTTTGGGATGCACCCTTGAACCAAGCCATTGAACCAACCTGTTGAACCAAAAAATGGTTCAAGACTGTGCGCCAAGCCAATTGAACCATTTGCTAAATCTCCTCGTTGAACCATCCATTAAATTGAAGTGATTAAATAAATGCAGTGAACCAGTCCATTGAACCAGTGCTGATTGAACTAGTGAAGTGTTGAACTTAGTGGTTGAACCAAGCCAAAGCGTTGAACCAGTTCATGAACCAAGGATGATGAACTTGCCGATTAAACCAAGGCATTGAACCTGCCGATTGAACCAAGTAATTAAACTAGGCATTAAACTAAGGCATTGAAATGGAAGCTACTTGAACAAAAAGCCACTGAACCAAGGCCTTGAACTTTGCTGATGAACTGATTGGTTGAACCAAGGCCTTGAACTAGTTTAATGGTTTAAAGACACCCACTTTCTTCATGATTTTCTTCAGACAAGAGCCCAAAGAAGCCTTGTAAAACCCATTACTCTTTGAAATTGATTATTCACGCACCAAAGACTAACCTACAGAGTCTATAGAAATCCAAAACCTACAGAGTCCATAGAAATGGAGTTGCAGAGTCTATAAAAAAACTGTAGAGTTCGTAGATTTAGACAGATTCATGCAAAAATCAAAAAATGAAATGGCTTAGAACAATAGGGACAGAAGGGGACTGATTTTTGGCCTGTTGGGCAAAAAATGGTCAACAAGCCCCAAGGTATATTAAATTCATGGAAAAATCCACCTATTATCTAGTTTATAATCACTATTAGGAAGCTATATATCTTCAATGGTTTTGAATATATCATTATAGTGTTTTTTCCTCATGACTCCTTACAAAAACGTGGTGTCCTAGAAATCTTGCTCTACTTTGGGATTAGAAGTAGAGGTGGCCATATTTAAATTACTTATTCTTCATATGCATAATCTATTAGGGGCATATTCTAAGCCTTAGTGGGACATCAAGGTAAAGAGCGCATAAAGATTTGGATGTGTAGATGATAAATAATGGTGTGCTCAATATGAATGAGACCTTATAGAGATCTATAAATTTTTTTGTAGTTATAGTCTTGAAGGATCTTATTTCATGAATAAAACTTTGAGTTGATGTATTTGATCTTAATTCTATCATTTCCCAATTCGGTATTAATATGAACTTTCAAAAAATCCCCATTTAAATTAGTTGTAAATGATGGGAATCTTAAAACTATTGGATCATGATTTTCTCAAATCAAGCTAATAAATGCAAGGAACATGGTTGTTAGATAATTAATAGGATATATGGTTTAATAAAATTCATATATTTATTAAGAAAGAGTAGTATAATTGCATAGACATTACTGTGAGCAAAAACTAGAATGAGAATATTGGACAAAAATAAGACAAATCATCCAACACACTCCATGTAGAATAACTAAAAAAAATTACAAATATGATATTAATGTTTAAATCTTCCATGAATGATCATAAAGGCCTAAAATAGGCATGTAACTTATATATCTAAAATGACCAATCAAAGAGTAACATCCACTAGTTAATGATAACAAGAGTAACTCATGTCTAAGTACACCTAATCAAACTAACTCAAGTGTAGAAATAATCCATGTGTATAGTAATAATCCAAATAACAAAAATAAATACCTACATTAACACCCCCCTTAAGTGAAACTTAGGTGGGTAGACAAAATGGGTCCCAACAACAAGGTCTGATGAGATACCCATGTATAAAAGCAACTCCCATAAAGTGGAGAAAAGGATAAAAATTGTAGGAAAAATTCCCCCCTCAAAAGAGATAAAATAATATAAGAGGTCCAAAAATACGCTCTAAAAGATACAACTACCTGTAGCCACTTTGTGTCCTTCAAAGGAGCTCTCTAGAGTGATTTTGGATCAGTACTAGATGTACTGAAAAGTGAATCACCATAACATAGTGAATGTGTTTGCCAAGTGCATGATGGATCTTCAACCAAGGTATGGTCCCTATACAAGTAACTATGATCCTCATGCATAGTATATGGGCCAAATACTCCATGTAATGATGGTTTATCTGAAGTAGAGGCAAAGATATAATGTGAAAAGCCTTGTAACTATGTAGAAGATTGGCCGATATTTGATGAGTCCTAAGTCAATGTACATGCTCCTTGTAATGTCTAAAGTGGACTATAAGTAGATTAATCAAGAAATAGCTCCTCAATATTTGGAAGGTGACAAGGAGATGTTGGAGGTGTGTCCATATCACTACTATAGTCATATGTTCTAGATGAAGAGTCCTCAATATCAGATATAAGCTTAGGTTCAGAATTATTTGTTAGTAGAGGTTCCTATAATTACTCTAGAACATGCTAATTACATGGATATATTATGTAGTAAAGAGTACCAAAAGGCACATCAGATATGACAATATTACCTACCATATAAGATGTACAAATTTTCACCAAAGAACAAGAAGAAATATATGTAACCATAAATGGAACATAGCTAACATATCATTCAAAAGTATATTAAATTAAAATAGAGTAATCACTATGCATTAAACATATGTAATATAAGATTAGGAAAACCATAACATAAATATTCTATTAATCTCTATCAACACATTGAACCATATTATATTACATCAAAGTGCTATATATAGTCTTTTACAAGTTTGTTGTCTCTTCACATTCTAAGATTTTGAGATACAAAAGGAAAGACTCTTAGAATTCTTATATTTCTTGGTTAGGATTAAAAGGTTGAATACATACAAAATTTTATACAAAATACAAAATCAAATACTTCACACATGTGTACATATAATATACTTCAGGGTTTTACCAAGCTTCATTCCACATCCAACACTTTCTTGGACTTAAATATTTATCTCATCTTAAGACAAAGTCACAAGATGATCTAAACTAAGTTGAAAATATAAGCCATAAACAAAAGTCATAGTTATTACTCTAGGGGCCATTTACCAATTTTCACCCTTTGTACACTACTTATCCTCCCTTTTGAGTTTTTATCCTATTACCCTTTCAAGTTTTCAATAGACTAGCATAACTAGGTGGTTTCCCTTTATATATTTTCAACCATTCTGGCCCTACTCTTGATGTTTAGACTATCTTATAATTTTTTTAATATTCTTGAAGTTAAAAAAAGGAAGTCCAAAAAACTTACTACTACAATTGAGGAGGTGTTTGGTTGGGTGGATATGAAGGTTGCTATGGTTGGGTAGCTATTGATCCACTGGCTTTTGATGTATCTACTACCAAAAGTAATTGCATATACTACACAATTATGTATATCTTCCTCTCCTATATGATTTGTTGAAGTTGTCATGGAGTAATGAACTAAGTCTCATCTATTATCTAGGCAATAACTAGATTAACTTGAGGTATATCCTACTTGAGCATTTTCTAGTCCATGAGCACTTTACGTACCATGGAAAGTAGAATGCATAGTGTTACATATATCATCATCATGTTTTGAATATCATCATCATCTAAAATTATAAACAATGCCTTAGCAATAGATAATTTTAGCTAAATGTACAATATGAGATCATCCAGTCTATTTTCTATCCTTTGGGCTTGAATGGATGTAAAAGTGTTGTGTATTGTTTCATTATGCCATACTTATAAATTATATATAGAAACATCTATATAATACAATAATTCCCTAAGAGTGCCACTCATTTTCTTTATAATTTTTATTTGATCTTCTAGTATGGATTTAGCTTTATCTATAGTGGCAAATTTAGGCTTTGTGGTAGCCAAGGATTAATTTAGATGTACTCTCCAGTTTAACATATCTTGAGCTATCTACTTGTCTTACCTCATATAAGTGTCTAGAACCTACTATTATTCATTCAAGATTTTACATATGACCTCTATTTGCATCTAGAAATTCACCCAACTAACCTTTGTATACCAAATTATTTCTCCTAGATTTTTATGGAGGCTTGAGAGTCTACTTTTGCTTCTTTGTACCCTGGGGATGAGGTTGTTTTGTGCTACCTAAGACTACTATGAACTACTTTCTTCTATCGGTTCATTGAAAGACACCATCCTTTCCTACACCATTTGCGATGGATTAATAGATGGATGTGTGCATGGTCATTGGAACAAGTCTTGTGTAGGATTGAATTCTATAGGTAAATCCACCTCCTACATAGCTGATTATCCTACGACTGATTCTATTGAAAATATTTTGACCTCCAACTTGCACCAAGCTACTTCTTGTCCTACAATATCAACAAAGATAGAAGGAGGTGGTTGAGTAATATCAACCCAAAGGTCTTGACTTACTTGATTTTGCACTTGGAAAGTGCACACTACTTTCCAAAAGAAGAAAACATTATCCTCATTTGAATTACACACATTTTTTTGATGTCTTCCAACATTTATTTTAGCACTTCCCATTCTTATACCCCCAATTCAGGTAGGAAACACTCAACAACTATTTGTGGAACCATGAGATGATTGGTCCATTACTTTTTTTATCAGGTTCTTTTCTTTGATAGAAGTGGCGAGACTCTATACATAGGTGATTTCCTCTTACCTTTATATTGATGCATTGGAACTTGTAGTTGTGCTAGTTGTATTGGTTGGGCTTATGACTATATTGGATTTTGTGAGGGCACTTGATATACTTATAGTTATTGCACTTGTGGAAGTATGAATTTCAATAGAGTCATCAACCTCATATCTAGGGACTTTTTCCTTTATACTTCAACCTTTGATCTAACCATTGGATTGAAAAATAGCATCAGGGTGATAATTAAAGTAGCCAACTCATAGAACTTGATCTATATGCCATTATGCAATTAGGTAACTAAAGCATGTTATCCCAGATACTGCATTACATCCTATGGGATCCTAGGGTATGATCATATCAAGGCTAAGGATTCAATCCACCATATGTTAAATAAGCCCAATTACTCATAATATTGTCCTATTTTAGTCCATGCAATACTTATGAAGGCATTATTAGGCCAAAAATCTAGAGTTACATTAACTGGCCCCAATGGAGATTTCCACTATGTGAAACACAATAAAAGGACCAAAAATTAGTATTAAAAGGTCTATGTGCTTCCCATAAGTACCTTATCTATATTAGTGGTAAGATTAGCTACCAAAAACATAGGCTAGTTGAAATCCTCCCACAACTTCAAAATATGATAGGCAATGTCAATTATGCCTCTTATCACTTGTTTTGCTTGCTTGGTGGTTTGCCAAAATCTTTTGGTTATACATTGAACCTTGATGTACAATGAATAATCCTCAATCAAGTAAATAAGAGTTCCTTTCCCTACCCTAGTGGTATATTTTTATTTGATATGTAAATGGGTTGGTGGTGTTGTATATTTATAAGTTAAGAGATATTTTCCATGATTGGGTAGACTAGTTACTCATGTCATGGTGTGTGCAAAAATCTAGATTATAACATCTTGAGATAAATGGATAGCTCCTTGATAATATCAACTCAAAAAAGTCATCATAACCTCATATAACTACCCAAAATTAAGAAAACTAAGTAATCCTTCAGTGTTAGAGCCTTGCAGTGGATGTTGAAGTGTTAGGGCTCTTATTTGTGCTACTTTTTGAGTATCTTAGGTAAATAGAGTATTTTTGACTATGTCTATGAAGTAAAATAGATATAGATCATTGTATTTAGTATTTAAAATACCTATCCCAATTCTTATTTCCTCTTTTTGTGCATTTGATAGTGGAATAAATAATTGTCCTCTTTCTATGGTTTGATCAATGGTCAGGATTAAATGATTACTCTAGGTAATTGCACTCTAGTTTGAAATCTATTCGTGATTAGGTATTCAAAAATTAAATTTTAAAATTAAATTGTTAGATAAAGGTTTTAATGTTTTATTGTTGTCCATACCCTAATCTTATATAGTTTTTGGCACCTAGTTTCATGTCACCATCTCCTTTGAATGCATTGACTACATACACATGAATGTTCCCTTTAATATTAGTTTATAGAAATCACCTTGATAGGGATGTTTAATTCCTAAGACATTTAATTTAATTCTTTTGAAGTTACTATAGGTGAGTATTTATCCTTTCGGTTAATCAATTTGATTTATGTATCCACTTGTTCTTTTATTACCAAATCTACTTAAAAAATAATGAAATATTTTTGAAACACCATGTCATTAATTACTTGACCTGACCTTTTGCCTTCCATTCACCATACCTATCTTATCACCACCTTATGACTTAATTAAATTGCTTGATGCCCTTATGGCCAACTATATTTGATGAGTTATCTATGGAATGTGATCGCATCCTATGTTGATAACTTATTCTTAGTGGTTGCAATGCATTATGCAATAATGAACTTGGTATATAAACATTCTAACATAATAAATCAAAATAGAAATAAAAAACATTAAATAAAATATTAGATACATGGTTCTATTCAACACCCACTTAGTTTTTAGTAGAATGATAGACATTAAAAATGATATGGTTTAAGCCTACAATCATTTATATATCCTAGTAATATGGTTCATTGTAAATATTTTATCACTATTGTACCCATTGGTGATACTTCATGAATGATGTAAGGTCCTTTCCATCTAATACATACATTTTTGAGGAATGCTTTAAATTTGCTCTCATAAAGTAATACTATTTGGTCTAGGTAAAATTGTTTAGATTGTAAGTTGTGATCATGCCATGTTTCTTGACTATGTTTGTTGATCTATTGTGTCCACTATGCTATAAATCTATTTTCTTCCATCTTGGTGAAATTTATCATCTAAGCCTTTAATAAATCTTGATCTCCTAATCTCATGATCATCATAATTTATATACTAGGCACAATACATTCTATAGGCATTACTATCTCAAGGCATATACCAATTGGATTGGATTAAACCCAATAGCTCTCTTTTAATACGTTTGATAAACCCACAAAAACTAAAGGAATTTTATCCTCCCAATCATCTCTTTTAACATTAAATTTTTTTGTTAATGTTGACTATTTTTCCCCTAAGCCAAAATGGGTCAACCCTCCCATAGTTAGATCTTATACAGGCACCTTTTACAATGTCATAGGGTATGTTGTAGCTTTGTTGATGTAAATTCCTATGCCATTATGGTTTAGTCATAGTCTAGCTTGGTCCTTGTGTCATTTGGGTCTAGGGTATCATTTTAGGGTCATATATGCAATTGGTAGGTCTTCATGGTGATCAATACAATTAGAGCATGGATCAGGTTGCTAATGGATGAGTAGATGGATAGTGTTATAGAGACATTATGTGATGCTAAGAGTGCTTGGAATGAGTGTGGAAGTGCATAAAATTCATTTAGTTATTCATTATGTTGATATAGACATCTTGGGCCTAGTGGTAGAAATTCTAAGTAGGCACTTTGATAACATCATAATTACCATGTGTAGATGAGTCAAGGAAAATTAATCATATGGGCTTGTTAATCTTGGTCCCTAGTTTCTATGCACTAAATTTTAGGTCATCCACCAAAGCACATCAAAATATATGAAGATCCAAAGTTAACCTCTCATTCAAATTTTGCTAAGTTTCCATACTTAGCCAATTTTCAAGAAGCTCAATAGAGTCAAGTGAGCATATTGACAAGGCCATATCTAGCACATGTGGAATTTTTAGGAAAACCAATCATATGGGTTTATTTATGTTGGTACCTAGTTGTTACATACTAAGTTTTAGATCATCTACTAAATCACGATAGAAGTTATGCATGTTTTAAGTTGGCTCCTTAGTTAAATTTTGCTAAGTTTCCCATACTTAGCAAAAAGAGCTAGATTGTCGATAGGATGTCATGCAGGAATGAATGGACCAGTTAACTTAAGTTTTTTTGAAGACACACTTAGAATTCTCTTATGAAATGGATCAAATGGGTTCATCCCTTTTAGCACTAAGAACATTTTTTAGAAATTTGTTACATCTATGACCTTCACACTTCTAGATCTAAGCCTCCAAATTTGTTCAAAAAACATGGAATATTTATGCTAACATCAATTTTAGACTCTATAAAATAATTGTTTACTTTTAAAAAGGCCACTAGATCTTAAAATTGATGTCTGTGTGAATGTCATTTGACAAGATCATGAACGTATTTGATGGTCATGTGGATGTCAAGTTTAAGCTCAAGAAAAGCAAATCCTTTTGATATTAAATTTGATGGTCACATGAATATATATAATGGTCACACAAACATCAAATGACATCCTATATACCATCAAAATTAATCTCTTAAAATATCCATTGGGGTTCAAATGGTGGGTCTTAACAGATCTAATGGTTCTCATTCAATCATACATCTTGATCTAATAGTGCATGATGAGTCAAAGAGTCAAGAGGCTCAAGAGGTTAACAGATGGCATAAGCATTGAAGCTGATAGACTGACAATATGATCTTTAGAATCAACATGCATTTGACACATAGCATAGGCTAGGGCAATGTTGATAAGTCTAGGGGCAAGATCGATGGCTGGTGTTTGATCATGCAGATCAAGATCAATGGAGTGAGCATTAGTCAAAATGTTAACAAGCTAAGTCATATATTGATGGCTAATAAAAATAAAGGTGAGCGTAGGAATTTTGACTAGGGTCAAACACATGATCGAGGTTGAGTTGGGGAAAGCTTTTCCAAGGATATTTTCCACCATTTACGCTTGTTCAAACACCATAAAAAAGACATAGTGATGTAGTCAAGAACAAAGAACATATAGGGGCACGATTGAATATCAATACAAACCTCTAGTTTATAGATTTATTACATACAAGGTCTATTTTTAAAGGGTTATAACATTATCTGGTGATTGTGTTCACTATTCTAAAAGAAAGGTCTATGAATATATGAACCCTTAATTCTTGCAATGACATAATGGATAGAGTAGACTTATAAGCATGGGGACAAGCTCGAGCATGATCAAGTTAGACAAGAGCTAGCATTTCAAGGATACCATGAGGGCATACATGTGGACCCTAATGGTCTCATCTCTAGGACCAAATACATGAAAAATACCCTACTCTCCTCTCTTGCACACTTCGATGAGCTAGTAAAGAGCAATTAACACCATGATAAATCTATAACAAATTGATCTAATGTTTCTAGTTGCATTGATACCAATACAAATCCTTAAAAAGTTGATCCTACTATTTCAACCATAAGGGAGAATCAATGAAATAATGTTGTAACTATGTAACCACTTGAAGTAGCCAGGATCAATCAAAAGCTTGAATGAACATATTTAAAAAAGTAGTTACAACTATAACTTAAAGGAGTTTGAATTGATTTGATTCCCTTTTGGGGCTTTTTATTTCCCACTTCTCACTCCCTCAAATGCTATAAGTAGATGCTATTTTGGCCCTTGTAAGGAGACCACACCATGTATGGTGAAGCCATACAATATTGATGTTATATTTTGACTTTAAAAATTAATATAAATCTATTTCTAGGTTTTAAACAATCATTTAAATCTACAAGTGATGTATGGTGATGAGGAGTGATAATTATCTATCTTCCCTTCCCTTATCCTTTCATGTTTGAGCAATATTTATTAGCCTAACATGTCACATAGAGTTTAGTCTAGTGTGTAAAGATTTTTTGAGTGTATAAATGTCCTTAGAGTGTGAAATTTGACCTCTAGTTCATTTGCCTTGTATTGCTGCTCGCCTTTCACCGATATATTGAAATACTCATGTTAGAACCCATTAAATCTTAGATACTAGTATTTATGTTTTGTTTCATAGTGGTAGAAATATGATGGTCATGTGGAAGACATTTTTGGTGTATCATCTCCTTTATATTAGGTTCAATTTATGCATTCTCTAACTCTTTTCCCCATAAGTAAGTATTTGTTTAAGAGATAAGCATTACACAATATATTCATGGAGACGACCCTTAAATCTAGAGGCTCATTTCCAATATAGGTACACCCACATACCTAAAAATGTTCCCATGTTGGAAAAATATGGAAGAATCCTGAACAAATTTTTTTTGGGTGTAAGATTTGGTGATAATAGTTTTGGCATGCATAGTGGGACTCATTATCTTTAAGACAATTTATAAAGGTGAATGCTAGTCTTAATAATGTCAACTACAAATTGGTGTGCTACTCAACATTTGGTGACTCCTTCATGGTAATTCTAGTTCAAGGCCATTTGTTTTATTATAAACTTGCCCAAATAATTCATGGTTCTCACTAGGTCATCCTCTGCTAGAACATCCAATCCTATTAACCCACCCATTTATCCTAAAATTCCTCTTTCAATTGAGTATCCACAACCTAATCCACCCTTTGAAGAGCTAATAGATTTTTCTAGAGAAGAAGAGGCTGAGGATCTTGAAGATTTTGAAGAAGACATGGCTAGGCCTCATACTTTCCTTGATTCAATACTGAGAATCCAATTCAACTTCAAGTATATGATGTCATTCCACCTAACACCATGAAATGTGTGCCCACATTCAATGGTGAGAGTCATGTCATGCCTAGTGAGCACATCAGAGATGTTTCTAACTTTTTAAGTTTTTACATTATTATTCAAGAGAACATTTCCATTAGAATCCTTATCATTTCCCTTAAAGGGAAGGATCTTGATTGGTATAGGACTCTAGAAGGTGGATGCATCACAACATGGGATGAGTTTTGAGTTTTGTTAACTTCTATATTTGGAAATGAAAGTGACCATACCTCTCTCATACATAATATCAATGTGATAAAAAGGGGATATAAATAAACAACGCATGACTTCAATGATAGGTTTTAGAAGAATTGGCATAGGTTACTTCCTCATATGAGACCAATTTTTAGTTTTGTGTTCCCTACTTACTTGAAATCCATTGGGACTGAAATTACTATCATGATTCAATATATGGGAGGATCTACCCTCCCTAAAGCATATGATCTTGCTATCAAAGTTAAGAATAGTCTCATTCAAGATAGAATATTTCCTCATAAGGTGTCTATGCCTCCTTTGTTTTATACTTATGATAATACTCTAGATGTATCCCAAGTTCCTAATATCAATACCAAAATTGAGGTGGCTCCTAGGTAAGCAAAAAATAATGTTGATTAGAAAGCAAAGTTCCTAGCTTTAAAGGCTAAAAATAGACAAGATAATGTGCAAAAAGGTGCCCATCAGAATCCTTAACCCTATTAATAATAGTATGGTCAATAATATGGAAAAGGAAGAGGCCAATGACAACCTAATCCTAATAGGTCTGCTAATGCATACAATCCTAACTCTACCACTAATGTAAAGGAGATGGTACCATTTAATAATAATTTGGTGTAGGGAGAATATTGGTAGCAAGACTAATTCATAGATATAAAGTATAATTGAGAACAAGCTCTGGTGGCTCAAGGAGTATTCACTCCCCTCCTATTAAATGAGGATGAGGTAATGATGTAAGTTAATGAGGGTTGGCAACCTTAAGGAGATATCTTCACCAATTTTCTTGTTGAAGACACTTTTATGTTGAAGCAAGGAGCCTCTATTATAGACAATATGAGGTCCAAGAGGAAGGATATAAGAGGTGGTAGTAACATGCCCATAGGCTCATCCAATCCTCCTACAAGGCATTAAGATGCAACTGTAAATGTGACAGTTCCAAAAGCTTCTACATCTCTATCAAGCCAAAATATGGTAATGTCTACTCCTATTCCTCAGGTTCTAGGTAATTATATACCTAAAATATCATAAGAGAAAGTAGGTATGAATTATTTAAATATAGTATATTCCTTGAAAATTACCAAATCATCTATCTCCCTATGGGATATCCTTCATATACCTGACCAAAAAGAATTATTATAAAAAAAATTATCCACTTTTCCTACTAGTACTTCATCTTCAAATCAAATTAGTAGTTATGTTGTCCTTCAAAACACTCCTATCCCTATTGTTTATCCATCCACTAAGGTTGATAAACCACCACCATTTTACCTCACCCTCATTATAGGTGATAAATTGGTTCACAATTAAATAGTTGATAGAGAAGCCTCTACTTATATCATGCCCAAAGTTGTAGCTGACAAGCTAGGCCTAAAATATGAGACACATAAATAAGGGGTCTTTTAATTGGATTTTACACCTACCAAGACCATAGGGATAATAAATTTTTTTAAGGTTTTCTTGCATGATTTTCCCAGTTTTCTTATCTTGTAAGACATAGTTGTGGTTGATCTCCCAACCCACTTTACAATCTGCCTATCAATGGATTTCACAACCAAGATAGGTGGATATCTCTTAATTTACTAGTCCTTCTTAGCTTTTATAACAAGATATGGGGCCAAGGTGAAAATTAGGACAACCTCTTGCAACGTTTCATATTAAACCTTGTGTTGAGACAAGTTCTAATTTGAATTATGTTGTTCATGAAGAAAAGGAATTTGTTCTAGATGACAGCACTTCCTCCAAGCTTGAGGTTATTGTATATTTTTTTCTTGATAAATATCATACTAATACTTATGAGCATGATCTTTATGCTCTCATGGAGGAAATTTATCTATGAGTATATTATGTATATGAAGAATGAATACCAACACGTCTATTTGCCAAGGAAGAGGGTGAAGATGATAAACTATGGAAGATGTTTTTTGATGGTTTAAGAAGTAAGGTTGGTGTAGGGGCTGGTGTTATGTTGGTCTATCCATCCAAACAATAGTATTATGCTTCATACAAATTTCATTTTAGTTGTACTTGTAATGTGGATGAGTATGAAGGTTTGATTCATGGCCTTCAATGGGCAAGGAGAAAAGGAATTAAGAACCTGCAATATGGAGATAGTGAATTGGTTGTGCATTAGGTAAGGAATGTGATTTATAATAAAAAAATTTTCTCAAGTCATAAAGGAATAGGTTATGGGATATTCTTGAATAATTCAATGCATTCAATATATAATCAGTTCCAATATAGCATAATAGTCATGTTGATGACTAGCTACCATAAGAGTTTAGTTTGACACTCAAATGGACATGAAGGAAGAGGGAAAATAGTCTCATATTAAGATAATTATTAGACCTTATATACCTAATAATTAAGTGTTTTAGTAAGTTTTTGATAGTGATAAACACATTTCATGCTTATTATAAAATGAGGCTGAGTTTTCTTCAAGGAATCAAAAGAGGCTCTAAAACATATTGGGTGATTAGATTGTAAAACTAAGAACCAATAAGATACCTAAGGGTTTGGTGACCGTTTAAATTATCTTCAATGAGAATGATAAAAATAATAAGGATAAAGTAAGCATATCTACAAAATAAGAGAATTATGAAAGAGTCTTGATCTTCAAGGACAAACTCCTTAAACTAGACAAGATATGTTCTACATCAAGAAATCAAGCATCTATTAAGCTGTGTAAAGAGTTTCACGATATATTTGCTTGGGAATATAAGGACCTCAAAGTATTTGATCCTATCCTAGAACATCATACCATTGAGTCAAAACCTAGATTTAAATTAGTTAGATAGAAGTAAAGACCCATTAACCCCAAGGTTGAGCAACTCATGAGGTTAAAGTTTATCAAAATCCTTAAATTTGAGATAATATTTCCCATCAAGCATTCAACATGGGTAGTTAAAATTGTGCCTATTATAAAAAATAATGGGGAGATAAGAATTTATGTGGAATTTAGAGATAATGGAGATAATAATGGGGAAAATTTATTTCTAAGAACCACATCTACCAAGATCATGAGGAATGTTTATTACTAGCCTAACCTCTTCAAGGATTATCATGCTTGGGTAAAAAGGTGTGGACAATGTGCTTTATGGGAAAGTAGAAGCTTTTAGATCTTCCTTTGAAGCCTATCCAAGTTGATCAACCATTCATGTAATGGGGTCTTGATTTCATTAGCATGATAAATCCCCCATCAAGTACTAGTCACAAATGGATACTCATAAAAATTAACTATTTTACAAGATGGATGAGGTAGTAGCAATGAAAGAGGCTAATGAGAGTGCTATATTGGAGTTATATGAGAACATTATAACAAGGTTTGGCACTCCTGCTATTATTTCAAATAATGATCTTGATTTTTTGGGTGTTAAGATAGTTGATTTGGCAAATAGTAATGGTATATTCTTGAGCACTTCATCTAATTATTACCCTCAAGGTAATGGGTTGGCTGAATCTACTAACAAGAACCTGATCATAATCATCAAGAGAACCTTGGAACATAACCAAAGAGCTTGGCACACCAAATTGAAGATAGCCTTATGGGATAATAGGATAATCCTAAGAGGTGACTAAGGAATTATCATTTTGTGCTTGTATATGGAAGGGAATCTAGGTTATTTATCTCTCAAGAACTATCTGCCTTAGAACTAGAGCACCAACTAGAGTTTCTTGAGAACACTCCAATAGAGGTGAGATTGATAGAATTAATGGGGTTGCAAGAGGCTAGAGATAAAGCTCATCAAGCTATGGATCATCACAAAATACTAATGAAGAATTAATTTGATAAGAAAGAAACTCCAAGATTATTTCAAGAAAGTGACATAGTCTTGAAATGGGATGAAGATATATCAAAAATAGGGAGGTATACTAATTTTGATACCCTGTGGAGTGGACCATATGTCATCATCAAGTGTAAGCCAAGCAACTCTTTTCAGTTATCAAGGATGAATGGAGAAGAGATGCCTATCCTTGTGAATGGGATACATAACCCTACTATTGAGAACTAAAGGTTTGTTCTATAAGTGTTATAATAGGTGTGTGTTTCCTTCATTATATGTGTTGTGTTTCAATAAGTGATTTTGAAGCACAAGTATATTTTTTATTAGTTCCTTACTTTGTGTTTTGTTCCTATTATTTGGTGTGTTTTTTAAGGCATTTTGTATGTTAAACCTATTACACATGTGACTCCATATCCCAATGGACATGATTAGGCAATTGGTCATGGCATAACAAGCATGCCACCTGTAAGAAATTGCCAAGAATGTTGAGGATTTTTTCCCCATATGCCAAAATGGATCAACCCCCCATAGTCAAATCTTGTATATGGGCCTTTTATAATGCCATAAGATATGTTTTAGATTAATTTATGTCTTTTATTATGCCATTCTAATTCAGTCATACTCTAGCTTGGTCCTTTTGTCATTTAAGTCTAGGGGATCATTTTAGGTTCATTTATGCAAGTGGTAGGTATTCATAATGACTAATGTATTTAGAGCATGGATTAGGTTGCTAATGTATGTGCAAATGGATAGTGTTGTAGAGAACCTATGTGATGTCAAGAGTGCTTGGAATGAGTGTGGAAGTGCATAACATTCATCTAGTTTTTCATTACATTCATCTAGTTTTTCATTACATTCATCTAGACATCTTGGGTCTAGTGGCAAAAATTCTGAGTAGGCACTTTGCTAACATCATAATTACCAAATGTGGATGAGTCTAGGAGAATCAATCATATGGGTTTGTTTATCTTGATCCATAATTACTATGTGATAAGTTTTAGGTCATCCATTAAATCACATCAAAATATATGAAGATCCAAAGTTGGTCTCTCAGTCAGATTTCATTAAGTTTCGATACTTAGCCAATTTGTAAGAAGCTCCATACAA
The DNA here is from genome assembly GCA_037957365.1 of Torreya grandis. Taxonomy (NCBI): domain Eukaryota; kingdom Viridiplantae; phylum Streptophyta; class Pinopsida; order Cupressales; family Taxaceae; genus Torreya; species Torreya grandis. The sequence continues at coordinate 488,378 of JARHVA010002349.1, forward strand.
CTACGTGAGCATATTTACAAGGGCATATCTAACATGTGTGGAATTTTCAAGAGAAAAAAATCATATGGGTTTGTTCATCTTGATCCCTAGTTACTATGTGCTAAGTTTTAGATCATCCACCAAAGAATAATAGAAGTTAGGCATATTCAAAGTTGGCTCTTCAATCAAATTTCGCTAATTTTCTCATAGTTAGCCAAAAGAGCTAGACCATCTATAGGATGTCATGTAGGAATGAATGGACTAGTTAGCTTGGGAAATTGTGTAAACACACCTAGAACGCTCTTGGGACTAGCAAATCAAATGGGTTCATCCCTTTTAACATCAAGAACATTTATTAGAAATTTGGTGTGTCCATGACCTTCGCACTTCTAGATACAAGCCTCCAAAGTTTGTCAAAAATGTGTAACATTCATGATAACATCAAGTTTAGACTCTAGAAAATAACCATTTAATTTAAAAAATCCCACTAGAGATTAAAATTGACATTCATGTGAATGGCATTTGATGGGTTCGTGAACGTATTTGACAGTCACATGAACGTCAAGTTTAAGCTTGAGAAAATAAAATATTTTTGAGCTTAAATTTTATAGTCACATGAATGTCAATGATGGTCATGAAAAAATCAAATGACATCCCATAGATCATCAAATTTAATCTTGACAAGGGCATATCTAGTATGTGTAGCATTTTCAAGAGAAAAAAATCATATGGGTTTGTTCATCTTGGTCCCTAGTTACTATGTGCTATGTTTTAGATTATCCACCAAAGAATAATAGAAGTTATGCATATTCAAAGTTGGCTCCTCAATCAGATTTTGCTAATTTTCCCATAATTAGCCAAAAGAACCAGACTATCAATAGGATGTCATGTAGGAATGCATGGACTAGTCAGCTTGAGAATACTTATAGACACACTTAGAAGGCTCTTAGGACTAGCAGATCAAATGGGTTCATCCCTTTTAGCATCAATAACATTTATTAGAAATTTGGTGTGTCCATGACCTTCACACTTCTAGATATAAGCCTCCAAAGTTGGTAAAAAATGTGTAACATTCATGATAACATCAAGTTTAGACTCTATAAAATAACCATTTAATTTAAAAAATCCCACTAGAGCTTAAAATTGACATTCATGTGAATGGCATTTGATGGGATCGTGAACATATTTGATAGTCGCATGAACGTCAAGTTTAAGCTTGAGCAAAGCAAATCTTTTTGAGCTTAAATTTTATAGTCACATGAATGTCAATGATGGTCATGAAAAAATCAAATGACATCCCATAGATCATCAAATTTAATCTTGACAAGGACATATCTAGCACGTGTGGCATTTTTAAGAGAAAAAAATCATATGGGTTTGTTCATCTTGATCCCTAGTTACTATGTGCTAAGTTTTAGATCAGCCACAAAAGAATAATAGAAGTTAAACATATTCAAAGTTGGCTCCTCAATCATATTTTGCTAATTTTCCCATAGTTAGCCAAAAGAACTAGACCATTGATAGGATGTCATGTAGGAATGAATGGACTAGTCAGCTTGAGAATTTTTTTAGACACACTTAGAAGGCTCTTAGGACTAGTAGATCAAATGGGTTTATCCATTTTAGCATCAAGAACATTTCTTAGAAATTTGGTGTGTCCATGACCTTTGCACTTCTAGATATAATCCTCCAAAGTTTGTCAAAAATGTGTAACATTCATGATAACATCAAGTTTAGACTCTAGAAAATAACCATTTAATTTAAAAAATCCCACTAGAGCTTAAAATTGACATTCATGTGAATGACATTTGATGGGCTCGTGAATGTATTTGACAGTCGCATGAACATCAAGTTTAATCTTGAGCAAAGCAAATCTTTTTGAGCTTAAATTTTATAGTCACATGAATGTCAATGATGGTCTTGAAAAAATCAAATGAGATCCCATAGATCATCAAATTTAATCTTGAAAAGGGCATATCTAGCATGTGTGGCATTTTCAAGAGAAAAAAATCATATGGGTTTGTTCATCTTGGTCCCTAGTTACTATGTGATAAGTTTTAGATCAGCCACCAAAGAATAATATAAGTTATGAATATTCAAAGTTGGCTCCTCAGTTAGATTTTGCTAATTTTCCCATAGTTAGCCAAAAGAACTAGACCATCAATAGGATGCCATGTAGGAATGAATGGAATAGTCAGCTTGAGAATTTTTATAGACACACTTAGAAGGCTCTTAAGACTAGCAAATCAAATGGGTTCATCCCTTTTAGCATCAAGAACATTTATTAGAAATTTGGTGTGTCCATGACCTTTTCACTTCTAGATATAAGCCTCCAAATTTGGTCAAAAATGTGTAACATTCATGATAACATCAAGTTTAAACTCTAGAAAATAACCATTTAATTTAAAAAATCCCACTAGAGCTTAAAATTGACATTCATGTGAATGACATTTGATGGGCTCATGAACGTATTTGACAGTCGCATGAACGTCAAGTTTAAGCTTGAGAAAAGTAAATCTTTTTGAGCTTAAATTTTATAGTCACATGAATGTCAATGATGGTCATGAAAAAATTAAATGACATCCCATAGATCATCAAATTTATCTTGACAAGGGCATATCTAGTATGTGTGGCATTTTCAAGAGAAAAAAATCATATGGGTTTGTTCATCTTGGTCCCTAGTTACTATGTGCTAAGTTTTAGATCAGCCACCAAAGAATAATATAAATTATACATATTCAAAGTTGGCTCCTCAATCAGATTTTGCTAATTTTCCCATAATTAGCCAAAAGAACTAGACCATCGATAGGATGTCATGTAGGAATGAATGGACTAGTTAGCTTGAGAATTTTTGTAGACACACTTAGAAGGCTCTTAGGACTAGTAGATCAAATGGGTTCATCCCTTTTAGCATCAAGAACATTTATTAGAAATTTGGTGTGTCCATGACCTTTTCACTTCTAGATATAAGCCTCCAAATTTGGTCAAAAATGTGTAACATTCATGATAACATCAAGTTTAGACTCTATAAAATAACCATTTAATTTAAAAAATCCCACTAGAGCTTAAAATTGACATTCATGTGAATGACATTTGATGGGCTCATGAACATATTTGACAGTTGCATGAACGTCAAGTTTAAGCTTGAAAAAAGTAAATCTTTTTGAGCTTGAATTTTATAGTCACATGAATGTCAATGATGGTCATGAAAAAATTAAATGACATCCCATAGATCATCAAATTTAATCTTGACAAGGGCATATCTAGTATGTGTGGCATTTTCAAGAGAAAAAAATCATATGGGTTTGTTCATCTTGGTCCCTAGTTACTATGTGCTAAGTTTTAGATGAGCCACCAAAGAATAATAGAAATTATGCATATTCAAAGTTGGCTCCTCAGTCAGATTTTACTAATTTTCCCATAGTTAGCCAAAAGAACTAGATCATCGATAGGATATCATGTAGGAATGAATGGACTAGTCAGCTTGAGAATTTTTGTAGACACACTTAGAAGGCTCTTAGGACTAGCAGATCAAATGGGTTCATCCCTTTTAGCATCAAGAACATCTATTAGAAATTTGGTGTGTCCATGACCCTCACACTTCTAGATATAAGCCTCCAATGTTGGTAAAAATGTGTAACATTCATGATAACATCAAGTTTAGACTCTAGAAAATAACCATTTAATTTAAAAAATCCCACTAGAGCTTAAAATTGACATTCATGTGAATGGCCTTTGATGGGATCATGAACGTATTTGACATTCGTATGAACGTCAAGTTTAAGCTTGAGCAAAGAAAATCTTTTTGAGCTTAAATTTTATAGTCGCATGAATGTCAATGATGGTCATGAAAAAATCAAATGACATCACATAGATCATCAAATTTAATTTTGACAAGGGCATATCTAGCATGTGTGGCATTTTTAAGAGAAAAAAATTATATTGGTTTGTTCATCTTGGTCCCTAGTTACTATGTGCTAAGGTTTAGATCAGCCACCAAAGAATAATAGAAGTTATGCATATTCAAAGTTGGCTCCTCAATTAGATTTTGCTAATTTTCCCATAGTTAGCCAAAAGAACTAGACCATTGATAGGATGTCATGTAGGAATGAATGGACTAGTCATCTTGAGAATTTTTATAGACACACTTAGAAGGCTCTTAGGACTAGTAGATCAAATGGGTTCATCCCTTTTAACATCAAGAACATTTATTAGAAATTTGGTGTGTCCATGACCTTTGTACTTCTAGATATAAGGCTCCAAAGCTGGTAAAAAATGTGTAACATTCATGATAACATCAAGTTTAGACTCTAGAAAATAACCATTTAATTTAAAAAATACCACTAGAGCTTCTTTCTATGTGGATGTTAGGGGAATCCACTGATGGGCTCGTGAACATATTTGACAGTCGCATGAATGTCAAGTTTAAGCTTGAGCAAAGCAAATATTTTTGAGCTTAAATTTTATAGTCACATGAATGTCAATGATGGTCATGAAAAAATCAAATGACATCCCACAGATGATCAAATTTAATCTCTTAAAGTAGTCATTAGGGTTTAAACAGTGGGTCCCAACAGGTCTAATGATCATAATTTGATCATACATCTTGATCCAATAGTGCATAATGAGTCAAATAGTTAAGAGGCTTGATAGGTTCACATGTGGTATAAGCATGGAAGCTGATAGACTACTATTAGGATATTGAGAATTAATGCATGTTTGGCATGTGGCATAGGCTTGGGCAAGGTTGACAAGTCTAGGGGTGAGATCGATCGCTGGCATTTGATCATGCAAATCAAGATCAACAAAATGAGCATAGGTTAAAATGTCAAAAATCTAAGTCATATATCAATGGACAATAAAATCAAAGATGAGCCTAGGACTTTTGATATGGGTTTAACACATAATCGAGGTTGAACTAGGGCAAGATTTTCAAAGGGTATTTGCCACCATTTAAGATCATTCAGACACCATGAAAAGGACATAGTGATGTAGTCAGGAATAAAGAACATTTAGGGGTGCCATTGAAGATTAATATAGACCTCTATTTCATATATTTATTACATATAGGGTCCATCTTTTAAGCATTTCAACATTTTCTAGTGGTTGTGTTCATCATTCTAAAAGAAAGGTCTATGCATATACGAACCCTATTTTTGCAATGATATAATGGATATAGTGGACCTATGAGTATGGGGATAAGCTCGATCATGATCAAGTTGGACAAGAGTTGGAAGTTTAAGGATGCCATGAGGGCATACATGTGGACCCCAATGGTCTCATATCCAAGACCAACTACATGAAAAAGACCCTTCTCTCCTCTTTTGCATGCTTTGATGAGCTAGTAAAGAGCAGTTAGCCCTAAGACAAAACTATAACAAATTGATCCACTATTTCCAATTGCATTGATGCCAAGACAAAGCTCTAATAATTTGATCCTACTATTGTAACCATCAAGGAGCATCAATGAAAGAATGCTGCAACTATGCAACCACTTGAAGTAGCCCAGATCAATCAGGAAGCTTGAATGAGCATATTTGTAAAAGTAGTTATAATTATGATTTAAAGGAGTTTGAATTGATTTGATTCCATTTGGTGGCTTCTTGTTTCCCACTTTTCTCTCCCTCAAATGCTATAATTAGATGCCATTTTGGCCCTTGTAAAGAGACCACACCATGTATGGTGAATCCCTACTAGATTGATGTTATATTTTGTCTTTGAACATTAATACAAATCTATTTTTGAGTTTTGAACAATCATTTAAATCTAGAAGTGATGTATGGTGATGAGGAGTGATAATTCTCTATCCTTTCATGTTTGATAAAGAGTTCTTAGTCTATTAGGTCATATATAGTGTAGTCTAGTATGTAAATCTTTTTCAAGTGTATAATTGTCCTTGGAGTGTGCAATATTCCCTCTAGTTTATTTGCCTTGTGTTGATGCTCACCTCACCTCTATATTGAAATACTCATGTTAGAACCCATTAAAGCTTAGAGAATAGTCTGTATGTTTTGTTTCAAATTGGTATAAATATGATGGTAATGTGGAAGACATTTTTAGTGCATAAACTCCTTTAGAGTAGGTTCAATTTATGCATTCTCTAACTCTTTTCCCCATAAGTAAGTAGTAGTTTAAGAGATAAACATTACACAATATATTTAGGGAGCTAGCCCTCAAAACTAGAGGCTCATTTCCAATATAAGTACACCCACATACCTGTAAATGTTCCCATGTTTCCCAAATATAGAAGAGACTTGAACAACTTCTTCTAGGGTGCAAGATTTGGTGATAATAGTTAACATCTTCCCCCAAAAATTTATTGGATGCTTCTGCTTGTCCATTGACTTGTAGATGGTAAGTCATGATTTTATGGTGTGATATCATGACCTCTTTAATAAGAGTCTTGATAGTACTATTTAGAAAATACATGCCTCTATAAATTACTAGCTTAACTATACATCCAAACCTTGTGATGATGTTTTCATATAAAAAATTGGCAACATCTTTTGCATTGAAACTTGGGGTGGAAACAACTTCCACCCATTTTGTGAAATAACATGTCATAGTAATAATATATTGGGCATGACCATGCTTAATTAGGTGAGTTATAAGTCCAACAAAATCAATTTATCATTGATCAAAGGGTTGTTATGAAATCATAGGTACTAAAGGCATTTCATCTCATTGGTTGGGTTTTCCCATTATTTGATAGATGTCATAGTGTTTAACAACTTTTTTGACATCCCTAAAATAATTTATTCCACCACATACCACTCTATAAAATTTTCCTTGTAGTGGATTCTCTTATGAAGTGACCCCCTATAATTACTTGATGAGCCTCTTAAAGGAACTATGGTCGCTCATGCTCTAGAGCTAATCTACACAATAAATCATCTTTGCCAAGTTTATATAAGAATATATTAATTAGGATATATTATATGGTTTAGGTAACCATTTGCTTCTTTTCCCACTTAGTGTAATGTACAAGAAAATTTCCCTATTCCAATAAATTTGAAATGTCCTCCATGTTATCAAGAATAACAAAAGTTCTAAAGAAATGCACATCAGGGGATTCATATTTGAGTTCCTCTAGTTCTTCCCCAGTGCAAAGTTAACTAAGGTGATCTGGTCCCACATTCTCCCATCTTGGCTTAACATTAATCTAGAATTGAAATTCCTGAAAGAGCATCAACCACCTTGATACACATCCTCATAGTGTTAGTTTAATAACCAGGTATTGTAATGCCTGGTGATCCATGAAGAACTCAAAAAGAGTAGCCAATAAGTAATGCCTAAATTTTTTTAATGCAAACACTATGGCTAGTGCTTTTCTCTCTATGGTTATGTAATTATTTTATATAACTAATATTTTCTTGATAGAAAAATGTATCAGGTGGTATAACCTGCCTTCATCTGGATGTGGTAAAATAACTCCTACTGTAGTGCTAGAAACATCTACATGTATGTGGAATGGATTCTTCCAATTAGGAAATACTAATATAGGTGTTGTTACCAACCTTTTTTTATCTCAATGAATTCTATTTCACATTTTGATGCTCATTAAAATTTGGTATCATTACACATTAGTTTCTCTATGGATGTAGATATAGGTGCATACCTTTTTATAAACTTTTGATAATATCTTGTATGACCCAAGAAGGAACACACTTCAATTAAGTTAGTAAGAGGTGGCATTCCTTCTATAACAACAATTTTAGCTAGGTTGACTAAAATTCTATCGTTACACACAACATGGCCTAATAAGACACCAAAAGGTGTGAAGAATAGACATTTATTTAAATTTGAAGTCATGAATAAAACTTGACATCACTTCAACATAAATCTTAGTTTTGACAAGTGTTATTTGAATAGAGAGAAGACATACCAATAATCTAGATAAAATTATAGGAAATAGTGAATGAAATCTTTGAATGCATTTATCATAGATTTATAAAATATAGAAAGTGAATTCTTTAAACCAAATGACATTACCTTGTATGTAAATGATCCTCATTCAGTAGTAAAGGTGGTATTGGCTTGATCCTCCTTGGTAATCAGAATTTGGTGATATCCATTAAAACCATCCTTAAATGAATATACCTCATGCCCGACCATGGATTCAAGGATCTCATCTATGAAAGGAATAGGATATGGATCATTAACACAAACATCATTAAGTGTTAAGTAATCCTCACACACTTGAATTTATACTATTTTCTCAGGTTGAACAACCATGAGACTCACCCACTCTACCTTTTCAACCAGATAAATAATTCTATCTTCTTGCATTCAATCTAGTTTAGCCCTTACTTTGGTCTTCATATTAGGATTGAGCTTATAGGCTCAATTTTTGATAAGGAACACACATTCCTTTAGTCTATATGCATTTCTCCTACAGATGGATAAATGCTTTTTAACTCTAAGAATTTGCTTGGAAACACATCTTGAGAATCTCTTAACAACTACAAGGCTTCAAAAATTTTCTCATCCTCAATAATCTCCCACTATTGTAAGCTTAGGGGAAGATTTTGTCCCAATATTTTTCAACAATTACTAATATATCTTGCCTAATCCACTAGGAAAAGTATTTTGTAGAATGCATTTGCCTTCATGTTGCCGAATGTCAATATTACACAATTTATCCTCTTCCATTTACTCTATGATTTGCACTACTTTAGGATAATTTTCATATTGGGGATTAAATAAATCTTATATATTGAGATATCCATCACTATCACCATCACTTGATTTTGTTAGATCATTGATTATTATATTACATGGATAAACTAGGAGTTGTTCTTTTTGGTTGGCTTTGTAACTATGTAGTGCAAGATCTAAGTCCTATGTAACTTCTTGATAAGATGATGATTTAAAAACATTTGTTAAATATTTTTCATGTCCTTGAAATATTTTTTTAATTCTCTATCAGGCATTATGTACTAGTGGGTTATCATGTTCAAACACAAAATTTTGAATGAAATCCTATTGAAGTTGGGCCCAATGTTTAGTTTTTCTTTTATACTCTTGATGCATATACTAAGCTGTTAGAAGAGGTGCAAGGGTATGACTAAATATGTGCACCCAGTATTATGGTTCTACTCCTTATGTGGTCCATATATCCATGCACTGATGGATCTAAAACTAAGACATTAACCCTCTTGAAAGAAAGGCTATTCTAATTTAACACTAGCTGGTAGTTGAAACCTTGCATGCTTCCTACCACTACATTTTTGTGTTTTTTTTATTAACCCACCATGTCATAGTAGTTCTTTTCAATGCATAGTTGAGTGTGCTAAATCGCTATTCCACCTATGGTATACAGTGTTTAAGCCTTAATATGAATGGATTGAGATCCTTTATCATAAAATTTTAAGGTATCTAACATTCTAGAGTGAACACCATGTATAGAGGTCACAAATCATGATATCTACAAGACCAATTAAATATAATCACATCTAAGTCACCACTTATAGATGATGAAAAATCATATGGTAGAATACTTCTAGGGTTGGTTCAGTATAGTCCATCATAGTTGGACTATTATTATACAAGAAGTCTACCTCAGATCTTATCATCAAATGCATTAAAAGAGAAACATAATATTTGATGTGAACCTTCCTAACTAGAGACTTTGTTATAATAGGTTTTGAATAACAATTATTGTTCTTGTTGTGCATTACTTGGTTTCCACTTTTGACATTATATAAATCACACCCCATTTTGCCTTTCATTTATACCCACTTTTAACCAACTATTATCCCCATAAGCATAAGGAGACTCTAGATCTTTGGGATTTTTAGACTTATTTAAAGGTATGACCACTATTTTATCTTTTTGATGCACTTATAACTAATTATTCATAGTGTTAATAGTAATTTGGCCATCATAAGCCCGTTTATTACCAATTAAGTCAAGATAATTTGTATCTACTATCTTCATGTTGATGACCTCAAAATACCCTTACAAGCTAAGCTCAGCCGCTTTAATTTCAACAAATTTTAATCGGCCAATGGGTTCAACTCTACCATAATATTATAAGCTCAATGTTATTGGACTTTAGCTCATAGTTGGTCAATCGATGGCTTCCCTTATTGATTGAGGAATCATATTAAATGTACTTCTAAATTTAAATACTACATTTTGGATTTCATATCTAGCCAACTCAATATCCATTCATGAATCCACATCCTAAGGCTTCTTGGTCTTGACCTATGAAATTAATTTATCGACCCTTATTTGTCCTCACTATGCATATTCCAAAAGATTATGTAGGGGGCTAGTGATATTATAGGATATATCCTTATTACGTAATGTATTGAGTAGTTTCATCATATCCATTAAATTAGTCATAATGCCCTCTTATCACATTGTCTTAATAATTTACCCATATATTTGAGCATTAATAGTTGTGTTATCCTCAACAGAGACTAGTTTCTATTATGTTTCCTATAATACTTGCTCATCTTGATACATTCAATATTTTCTATAGTAGGATTGAGATACTTATCCCACTAAACTTTTTTAATACCATGATCCTAAGAAATTTCTATAGAAGGTAAGCCTTGTTTATCCCTTTATTGCCTTATGATGATTTTCACAAATGCATTTTCCTTTGGATGCACATTGATCATATTTACATTACGTAGTAGCTTCTCCTTTCTTTGTTTCTCTAGAATAATACAATCTTCTATTTAATGTTGACTTTTGACCCTAAAGTATACATAATAAATTTATCTCTAAGGATTAGTGGGATATTTACTAACATAATGATTATATGCTCCGCATAGGTAATATTACATAGGGGATCAAGCTTGTTGATTATCATTATTACAACCTCCTTGATATACACCACAATATCTTCCCCTATATCTCCCTCTATAACCTCCTCTATTTTATTAATATCCCCACTCTTGGGATTATTTTATAGTGTATCCTCAATATTAATTCATCTATACATCATATCCCTCATATTGATGCTGAGGGGAACTTGGAGTCTAGATTACCTACTATTGTTGAAGATTCATATTGTTCTAGGGTTATGCATATCAACCAAAATATTGGTATGAGGGAAATGATGTGTTATTTCAGCTTACTAAGCCCTATGGATAATATTAAGGTGATAAATGCATTTGATATTAAGGTGATAAAGGCATCTGATATTAAGGTGATAAAGACACCCATCTCAGACTATGTTGAGTTTCATTTTTCATCTCCATGTCTGGCCCTAAAATTATTTGCTTCATAATGGGTATTTGTTAAAATACAACTACAAATATGTTCTTTATTATATATTAATTTAATTCTTGTAAGGATTTATAACTGGTCTCATCATGATTTTTAGATTTTAAAAAATTATAGTACATGTTGTGGGAATTTTGGATATATTATTGGAAAATATGGCACTTGGATGTAGGATGTCCAACTACCCTACAAATTTCACACAATTATATTTTAATTATTGGAAAATCATTCCTATGATGTCCCTCATGAACAAATTATATGCAGCATAAGCCTAATTTAGGCTTATCATTTTAATCCATCTCATTCATCTTCCTCATAAAATCATCTAACTTAGCTTCTAATTTTGATCCTACCAATGGAAGATCTGCATAATTTTCTATCTATTCAATTCTTATGGTAGGAGATTGAGCATCAAGCTTGGTGGAAAACTAGGGTTATTCTTGGTTGTAATCCATATACAAACCAATCAACCTTATCTTTGTTATATAAAATAAAATTGATTTTTTCATTACATCAAAAAACCTACAATCATATTCTCCAACAGTTTCTTGGGATTTTTGTTGAATTTCCTTTAAGTCTTGAAGAACTTGTCTAGAACATTTTTTACCTTAAATTTTGCTACTATAAAATCTTTAAATTGTGTGAGATTAAATGTATTTACATTCCTTTTGCAAATGAACTCCAAGACACATCCTACCAAATCCTATACGAGTTCTCACTTCTTTACATCATTCGTAGTTATCCCTTTTACAATCCATTTCATTTTTAGGTTACCAAATATTTTTTAGGGTCCAAAAACTCATCGTATGACATTAAAGTCACAAAAATACTTGCATGAAGTGCCATAGTTGGTAGGCTGGTAGGTGTTACTACATATGTATGAATTAGCAACTATGACTGGTGGTGATTGCACACTGGTTATTATACTATTAAGTTACTGCGTAGTATTTACTATGATTATAGGTTCTTGTGCACTAATATTTTAGGAGTAACAAGAAATCCTACTTCCTGTAACTTATTTCTCTCTAATACCCATTTGGTTTCTACACTGAGCCTTTTATACTTGTTGGTAAAGGAGTCAAACCAACCTGAATCAACTTATCTCTCTATAATTTTTCTACCTTCTACAAATAAAGTAGGCTTGGGGGATGTGTACCCTTGAAATGAATGGTGTTTATTTATAACTTCTTATATCTTTAAACTTGAACCCTTAATATTACTACCTTCAACTTTAACATTTTCTTGAGAAATTTCCTTCCTAGTTTTAGCTAAAAACCCCTCCCTTAACTACTACCTTTACTTCCTAACTGATCTACCTCAGTATTACTACTTCCAATATATTCTTTATCATCAGGTCCTTTCTCATATTCCACATACCCTCTTCTTTCATTAGTTTCCACATCTTCTCTCAGCAACCTCTCTTCTCTAGAATCTTTTTCTTGTTTGTCTCCAACTCTAAAAATTTATTCTCTACTCTTAGTCCCATTCATAATTAATTCAGGGTCATTTATATTATTCCATCTTATTTTATATCATAGTTCCCTTTCAAGTTCCAAAATTTTCTTCTCACTCTGAGTCTTTTTGCCTTCCATTTTTTAGGATCAGTTTCAAGTTCCTTTTATTCAACTCTTCATCATTCACTTTATCTTGCATGTACCCCCATGGTGCCCAAAGCAACTAATCCATGTTGGTTGGAGTAGGCACCATGGCCTTTTCCACAACCAACATCTTTATCAACAAATTTAGTCACTACAAAAATTTCCCTTTGATTCCTTGAAAAAATTGATCTTGTGCAGTCTCAAAAGATACAAATATTTGTACTGAGAACTTGATAATATAACCATTGATTATAGTTTTCATCCAATAATCTAATACTTGGGATGAATTAGAATTTAGGTTTTAAAGTCTTTCCAAATTTTCCTTAGTCCAAACTATACATTATGTTCTCCTTATACTAAATTAATAGTATTCTAATCTATCTAGCCATGCATCTGATAATCTAGGCAATTTGTACCAAAAAATTTCATAGATTTCACCATATAGGTGTTCTTGGATAACCTCCTCTAAAGTTTTTATAACTCTCTATGCTTCTCATTATATAAATTTTTAAATTCTCTCATCTAGCATCTTTCTACATCTCTCTACCCTGGTAACCATCTCAACATATTTCATCCAAATAGTTCCACACTCACTACATTATTATTAGAGGTTCCTAGAATTACTCTAAAACATGCTAATTATAGGGATAACTTATGTATCAGAGAGTACCCTAAAGGCATAGAAGAGATGAAAATATTACCTACCATCTATGATGTACAAATTTGCACTAAAGAGCAAGAAGAAATAGATGTAAAAAAACAAAACATAACTAGCATATCATTTGAAAGTAGAATAAAGTAAAATAGAGTAATCACTACACATTAACCATATATAATAGAAGATTAGGAAATCCATAACAAAATGAATTCTATTTATCTCTATCAACACATCAAACTAGTTTATATTACATCAAAGTGCTATATATAGTCTTTTAAAATTCTATTGTCTCTTCACATTCCAACCTTTTGAGATATAAAAGGAAATAATTCACATTCTTCTATTGCCTAATTAGGCTTACAAGGCTGAATACATAAAAAAATTAATACAAAAGACAAATCATACACTTTGCACATGTGTCCATATAATATTCTCACTATTTTACCAAGTTTCATTCCACATCCAACAATGTCATCAAGTCTATGTGAGTCTGATGAAAAATAATCTAAAGGAGAGTTAAGGATAAAGTGTGAGAAGGTATACAACTGATGATTGACTAATTCTGCTGCCAATATAGTATCATTGTGAAACTCTCTGACATATAATGAATCTAAAGTGAACTTAACTCACATGCCCAAACCAAGGTGAGTAATCTGGTAAACTGATAGGAGATTAGTTGAAAGTGAAGGAATCGTTAGAACATTATTTAATGTTCTTGCACTCACTTAAACAGACCCTCTCATGAAAATTTGTGTAGAAGTGTCATCACCCAAATGAATAGTGGGCATGTGATATTATCCCAAGGAAGTGAACTCAATATGTGAATAAGCCATGTGATGTGATGCACCATAGTTAATTATATATGTAGGAGTCCTAGGTACAACTACAACTAGAGCCATGCCTTTCACTTTATTATCACCTTTTTCTTTTGCCTTTTATTTAGCATTGTCATTTACCTTGGAGGATTTTGGGGTTGATGAAGATGGTTTAATAAACTTAGGAACACCTATATTTTTATTTTCAAAAAGGCTTATTAGGTGGTCAATTTTATTATTCAAACATTTACTTTCATAATGCTTACTCATGCAATACCCACACTTGATCTTCTCTTTCTTAGGTTTAATACTGAAAGAGGAGGTCTCATTAGCTGATTTAGAGGTAGGAGGTTTTTGATCCTTTTTATGCTATTTCTTCTCTTTATTATTTGAAGCCTTCTCTTTCCCATTCCCAATAAATAGGGATTAAGGTTTTGAGGACTTTATTATGCCCATCTTTAATAACTTATCTTACTCTCGAGTCAAGTTAAAAACAAAGGTATCTAAAGAAGGAATCTTCCATGTGGTTCTAAGAGAACATTTTATGGCATGTAAAGTGGAGATAAAAATAGATTAATCTAGACTCAATTTGGAGAGAATTGACAAAATAAGTTGATCATATTTCTTATCTATACCACATTATTTTAATTACAACCTTAGAGATTTAAACTCAATGAAGAAATATTGTAGTGTGTCAAAGTCACATAGGCTCAAATTGATGAGATCATTTTGTAGTTCATGAACTCTCATCACATCATGCTTTCTAAAGAGTTTTTATAGTGTGGTCCATACTTCATTAGGTGTTTTATTAGATTTAATGTGAAAATGTAATTCAGGATAAAAAATAAGACAACCATGTGATTGATAACATACGTTAAACCATTTATTTTTATCTACATCTACTATAGGTTAAATTTCCTCACTCATAATTATATTATAAAATCCTTGTTTTCTTAGAGTAAGTTTCATGTTGTTCTTCCATTCATGATAATTAAACATAGTAAGAAGTGGAAATGACCAAAAATTCATGATGCAAGAAAATAAATTTCAAAATTAAATGTGCAAGAATAAGAAAGCATATCATAACACACCCCCACAAATTAAAAGATTATGAACCCCCCAATTTAGCACTTTATAATTTTAGTACATTTAAAAAAATAAACTATTCCAATAGAACAATCACAAAAAATCATACACTTTTGGAGAAAATGACACTCAATTTTGAGCTACCAATCAAAAGTTACAAGAAAATTTCATTTTCCATCTTTAAATGGTCTATTTTAAAATGCACAAAATTCAAATGCCCTTGACTTAAAAAAAAGCCTTGCATATAGTCATTGGAATTAGAATTGATCTAAGTATATACCCATAATAATACTTAGTCAATCTGCTTATTCACTCACATGTGCGACTGAGGTAGAAAATCCATTTAAGTGGTAAAATAATAAAAAAAGCTATTTAAAAAACTATTAATAAAGTAATTATTTAGGGTAGAAGTTTAATTTTGACCTAGATTAGTGAAAAAAATTGAAGTAGAGATGTGTTACCATTAGAGATGAATGAAACTCAAGGTTTGAATGGAATCCACAAGAGCTTTAACAAGCTTACAACACAATACCAATATTTGAAGAACACATTTGGAGTCTCCAAACTTAAATTAGGAACTTTTGGAGTCATGATTAGGTTAGAATGGTTTAAACACTCATCATTTGAATGTTTGAGGTAGGTGTGCAGGTGTATTTAACAAGCCTAGATGAAATAGAGACTCAAAGTCAAGGTAACAATGATAGGCATCATAAATGGCCCTATTATCTAGTTGAACAACAACATCAATGTCCCTGACAAGCTTGTGTCCTAGGTAAAACTTCTTTTAACTACCTTTTGATGGTACCCTCAATTTGGATTTGATATAATTACAAATTAATTTAGTGCCCTACCCTCATATACCTTTCACCTTATGCACTAGTGATTTCTATAGATAAGGGATTATTTTGAATAACTATTTGTTGTCAGGATTGGAAAACAAGCCACAACAAAGGAAGCTACATTTCCTCTTTATTACAAACTCATATTACCTCTTCCATGTAAAAAATTTAATTGGTGCCATTATTGTGTGTGAAGAATCCCTCTTCCAATGTAATTATACCTTTTAGAGGCTCTGATATCTAATAGAGATGGAGCTCAAAGAGAGAAGGAAAAAGTCAATAAAAATTAGAATGTAAGCAAATAACCAAGATATGCAAGTCATTCAATATATACTAGGAAAAAATCCCATAAAATGATATAAACAAATAATTTTTTTTTGCAAATAAAATTCCCATGATCTAAAAAACTAGTAGTAAATAGCAAACTAGGTAATAAAAAATATCTTGGTTCTCTAATACCATGTTGAAGCATTAACCAAGATCTCTGGTTGATTCAAATTCACATATTTATTAAGCAAGAGTAGAACAATTGCATAGACATTATTGTGAGTAAAAACTAGAATGACAATATTGCACAAAAATAAACAAATCATCTAATAGACTCCATGTAGAATAACTCACAAAGAGATGTACAAATAAGATATTAATGTGTAAATCTTCCATGAATGATTACAAAGTCCTATAATAGGCATGCAATTCTTAAGTTTGAAATGACCAGTCAAAGATTAACATCCACAGCTAATGATATTGAAAAATAGTACCTCCCTATGTCTAAGTATAACTAATCAAGCTAACTCAAGTGTAGGAATAACACAAATAAAAAAATACAAGGAAAATAAATACCTACACTAACAATGGTAGACACATGCCTAGTTTATCCATCATGCATTATGATCATCTATAGGGTTGTACACATGCCAATTGGAGAGTGGTGGGATCACTGAGTATGACATGAACTAGGCATGGTAAAGAGCCCTTTATTTTGATAGCTATATCTATATGAATTGGATACTTGAGTGTAAAAAGTAGATGTGGTGATCTATGATTGGGCTAGGTATAACCTATATCTTTTTTGACTCCATTAGGCCTCCCTAGGCTCTGACAACTCTGACACTTCATAATGTAGGGGACATATGACACCTCCTCATTGGTTTTATCCTCCTTAGGATATAATGGATTTAACACCTCTGATTTTATGGTGAAACAACACCTCCTCATTAGTTTGAGCCTCATGGGGCTTTGACAACTCAAAATTCCTCTAGGTGTATGGGAACACTTGGTGCCTCCTCATTGGTTTGGGCCTCCTAGGGCTTTGACAACTTTGATGTTTCTAGGTGTAGGGGACACATAATTCCTCATTAGTTTAGGCCTCTTAGGTATTTGACAAATTTAATGCCTTTAAGTGTACAGGGACATGTAGTGCTTCCTAATTGGTTTAGGCCTCTTGGGTATCTAAAAACTCTATTACCATTGTGTGTACCAAGACACTTGATGCCTCCTCATTAGTTCAAGCCTCTTGAAGATCTGTTTACTATTACACCTCAAGGTGTATGGGGACACACAATGGATCCTCATTAGTTTGGTCCTCCCAAGACTTTGACACATCTAACACATCTGACACCTTCAAGACCTACAATAAATATACAAAAATATGAATTAGTCCAAAGTGATTTGTAAAAAAATGACATTTACTTGTCTATCCAAAAGGGATTTGAGAAAGCCTAGTATGACCTCAGGACCGATGCTCTATGATTAAGACTCTAGGAGTTGCTTGCACATGTATTTTTGGTAGTGAACAGTTAAAACCCCCAAAAAACTAAGTATTAAAACACTTAAAAAATCCAATAGGACTAACATTTTTGAATAATAATAGCTAGGAAATATCCTCAAACATAATAAACAACTATCAATGGTGTTGAATAGGATTTTATCAATCAAGTTTGGAATAGAATCTATATTTTTACTTGCATGAGGATCAAATGAGGCACAATTAGAGTGTTAAATATTTTCAAATTCTGGGTGGTGTAAAGGTCCTATTTTCTTGTATGAAAAGGGAAGTGTTGATCACAAAAAATGGTGACTATGTGGGGAAAACATTGCTTGGTGTTTATAACTCAAAATGTGGATCTCCTTATTGAATAAGTAGATAAATGACTAGAAATTATTCAACAAAACCAAAATAGAAAGACTCAATCCTACTATGAAAGATAAAATACTGGTCTCTAAACCCTTTAAGAGTTCATTTTATGTGAAGAGTGATTTATTGCTTTTGGTTTCCCATTCAATCCATGATTAAGTTCAAAGGTGAATGAAGTGTGTGGAACTCCTAAAAGGTACTTACTCTTTTGCATAAACTAGCTCAGGAAGGGGAGGCTTAGGAATTTATATATTACTAGCCATGCATATATATCCCAAACAAAGATACCTTTGGTTCCACTCTAGGGATTCCTCCATTTCCAGGTAGGCCAGAAAGCCTGGGATGGAGGTTGCCCAAATCACCCTTTCATAGGAAGAGACTTTGAGATTTTATTGAAATTAGAAACTTCCTTTAGTTTTGATATTTTATTTATTTATGATCCATGAGGGTTGAGAACCAATACAACCATGGTAAATGATTAGTCTAATGAGTTCTTCAGTACTAAAGGAGAATATTTGCTTATTTATTGAATTCATAATGATATTATCATGTTATTTTAAGTGTGGTGATGACCTCTTATTAGAAATATATTATTTTTAAATTTATTTGATTAGTTTTAAATCAATGGCCTCTTCCTTACTAGTTGATGTGAAAGAATTTATTCTATCTATTATATTTTTCAATAATGGAAGCTCACCTCCTATGCCTTTACTTCCTAAATAGTGCCTTTAATGCACAACCTACCTTTGAAATGACCAAATTTGAGGACACAAGGACAAATGCTTGATGATATTCTTATCCATTTTATAACACCAACCATTACTCTTGATCTTATTATGGGTACATGTTTCCACTTTTAGGGGTACATGGATAAATTATTGTTGGGGTTGGTATACAAAACAAACATAGGGGAGTAAAGGAACATAATTAAATACACACATGAGAAAGAAGCAAACACACAACAAAGGAAAATTAAACTAAAACTAAACTAGATATAATCTATATTCACATTATACCCTTCACCTAGAGGGCTATTCTAAGACCACAACAAATGGCACAACTGAGAACTAATGCTTCAAGAATTATCCATTCAATGATAATGGGAGATAATTTCCTTAGAGATCCTTTAGATTGAAATCATTTTATATAAGTAATTTATAAATATGGTAAGCTTAATATAGAGTGGTTTAGGCTTGGAATGCTACCACTTATTCTTGTGTGCTTTATCTCACTACAAAACTAGGTATGATGTAAGAAATAATTTCACCTTTACCTTTTATTCAAGCCATATTTTGAGTGTCTTGATGCCTACTAAAGATTTTTAAGGCTAATTCTCATGTGTATTCCATTTGAATAACATCGAATAACCTTTATCTTATCCTCTCATCATCTTTAATGTATTATTGCATGAAATTTTACATGGGTAGCTTAAGAGTAATTGGAAATATTGGTTTCAAACCATATACCAAAAAAAAAGGTGAAATATTGAGAGGTAGCTTGTATCTAGTTTGATCAGCCTACAATGTATATTTTAACAATGAATTTTAGTCCCTAGGTCACTTTTATCAGCTTGAAGTT
Organism: Torreya grandis; assembly: GCA_037957365.1. NCBI lineage: Eukaryota > Viridiplantae > Streptophyta > Pinopsida > Cupressales > Taxaceae > Torreya > Torreya grandis. Next base: position 508,309 of record JARHVA010002349.1, read on the forward strand.
ACACCATTTGGAAAAGTTTTTATGGATTCTCCCTTCAAGAAATATAATAGAAACACCCCTTAGGCTATTGGTGATATTATATAAGGAGTGAATCTCTAAAGAGGGTTGGTTCCCTTGGTAGATCACCTAAACTAATCCTATTCTATGCTTCAATGTGAAAAGAGAGGAGGAAAGTAAAAACTAAACATAAGGTGATGCACCAATGATTTAAAGTATCCTCTACTTGTTTATGATAACACAATAAGACTTATGCAAGTCTAAAATTGCTATACAAACTCTCTAAGTCATAATTCTCATGCATCAATATTTCACATGGAGGTTATGGCCTATGTTACAATTAGAGGGATGACTAAAAAGTCTTACCCAAGACACAATGAGCTAAGTTTCACAACTAATTGCTAACATGTCAAGCTATAACACATCATGTGAACTATAAAAGATGAGTGAACTTGTGCAAAGGTGAAAGGAAATGGACATATGCAATGGAAAATACTATTTAACACATGGATAGATCAAAAAAACATAAGAGTCACATAATTAATAAGCATGGAGAAGGTAAAAAATTAGTCTTTTTTTATTAATCTCAAGGATTAAAACCCAACATTATAAGTACTCAAATTGGCAAACATAACCAGTAGAGGGATAAAAAGAAAGGCATTTATAAACTAATTTATAATAAAATGTGGGGAGAAAGCACTAATAAGCTACATAAATCCAACTATTAAAATATGAATTCAACTTATTCAAAATAGATACAATTGAAACATGAGGCCATTATGCCTTATCCATCACACTAGGTTTCTATCTTGATGACATTCAATGATAGATGGTCATAGGAGTGAAAAGGATAACTTACTTGTTTGATAAAATTATCATTTTATTATCTTGGTGGATGATAAATGTGCTCTTATAAGGATACTTTAATTTTAAAACTCATGTATTTTTTATCCCCACTCACCTCTCTCTTCATGATTGCATGCCAAAACTACTAATAGTTGACTTGAAGGAAGAATTTCTATGCCACCTTTAGCCTTGATGGTTGAATTACATGGATGATCATCTCATGGATGAGTTACATGTTTTTAGAATAAATTTAAAATTCCTCATGGTCTTAGTGACCCTCATTTTCCATCATGGTAATACATGAGAAGTTTCATGAGCACAATCAATTTAAAATAATATTGTAAACTCATGTAGTGGTTTTGAAGAAAGGTAGAAGGGTTGAAGTGTGTCTTAATTATTCATGAGACTCCTTGAGACTTTAATCTTAATTCTTAAGCTTTGACAACTAAATCTTGTATTATTATCTTCTATGTAAAAATTTCTCACCATGTTCAATATTGACACAAGACTTTTGCCTGAAATCCATTCACAAATGTCCTTTAAGAAGATCATATTTTCATGCTTGTCTTGTTGGGAATGGTTTTAGGCCTAAAGTTGATGTATAAGGTTTTAAGGGTTGATATTTTCACTTGTATATTTATCCATACTACCAGCCCTTTTTCTTCTTATATGTAAACTTATTAAGTGATTGTAACCTCCTAAGAATCTTGATTCTAGGCCTGTAAGCTCTTATCATCCCATAGCCATGTTTTATTTGATTTCCTTACCTAATAAGATCATTGATCTTAATTGAGATGCCTAAAATTTTTAAATAATTAATCTTGTAACATTATTTTGGGTTATTTGATCATGCTTGAGAGTCTATCAATTAAATCCTCTACAACTTTATTTCCTTAAGTAATCTTTCATTTCACCAATAACTTTGTAACCTCTTCAAACTGTTTACTAGGCCCTCAACTTACCCGTCTCAAAATAGAGATGTGGAATATTTTATGACTTCTCAAGATGCCTCAAACTTGGTCATGACCTAATTCATAAGATTATTATCCTGTATGTAGGCTCATGGCTTGATGATAGCCATTTTGAAGTTGAATTCTTATACACTACCTATGATAACTTTGGAAACTGGTCTACAAACCCACCATGGAAGCTTGTAAGCTTGGTAAATTTATTGAAATTGGTCTTGACCTCTTGGAAATGAATTTTTATACATTCAATATCAATGTCCTATATGTACACCTTGCTACTTGGATTTTCAAGATTGTAAATGATCTCAAGCCTGCAACTTCCCTTAAATTCCCCTTGAGCCTTCATAAAATACTTGAAGACTTTAGAAAGTTTTTAATTTTACCCTAGATAATTAGAGAACATGAATTATAAATAAAACCTCTTCAACCTTTACATATCTAGGTCCCCTCAAGGTACTTGAATCATCAAAATCACTATGTTGTGGTTTTAGAGTTTAAGGGAGGTTTTAGGCACTGCTTTGTGGTTCTCCATACTCTCACCTATCTCCTCATGAATATTGGGTTTTATTATCATCATGTTTATAATTCATTATTATGTCATCTCTACACCATATTACAAATCCTAAATGAGCTAAAACTCAGACTTGAGAGGTTTGAAATGTGTTTCCTAGGTATACAAGCCTTGAAACTCACATAATCTTTTTTATAGACACCATAACAGCCCAAAACCACATAAAACACCTAAAAAATAATTTTTTATAGCTCCCTCTAAAGTTTCATCAAATTTCATAGAGTGAAACAAAATATACAATGTTTTTTTAGTCTCTAAAATCCTAGGCAAAGGACTCTAAAACCCTAGGTAGAGGACACAATTAGACAAAGGCCCAAGATTAACCTTATTTAGATGCATCACCTTTTATAAACTATTATTGGGGGGTGATTTATGATTATATGTGGCTTTGAACATGTATATCCCACTCTTATAACCATTTTGACACCTGAGTAATCTCAAATGATGGATAAGGCCCCATCTTGACTATTTTAGCACCAAATTTAAAACCCATACCTACAACACTATTGAAAAGGGTCTTGAGGCTTGGATACAACTTTATCATGAGGTATTGAGACATGATTATACTTATTAAAATCTATTAAACAATTTCAAGGATAATAATAAGTTTTAGGGGTCTTGAAAAATAATGTGAATACTTGAATTTAGGAATGATATCTTCCTCTTCTCCATAGATGTGAAAATAATCTCAATCTTTTGTTTTCCTTGTAACTTGATTTGAAAGAGGCTTGAATGTATGAAGAGTCTCCTGAATAGTTTAAATAATTTATATACATCTAAGACAAAAGCATTTTCAAAACATATTGAATCTTATATATTTTATTGAAGGCTTGTGTTGATCATCTTTAAGCCTAAACCCTATAGAATATAGGACTGTTCATTATTTTCATGGTTTACCACCATGTTTCTCAAGATTGAATCCCTATGAAATTTATTATACACCTTAAAATGCTAATGAGAATATCATGATATGTCCCATCTCCCTACATACTTTTAAGTATTCATGAATACCTAAAATCTTCCTCTTCATTGAAGGCCTTACCTCTTGTAAACAACTTATAGAGATTTATTTAAGATTAAAAACTCCATTGGATCCTAAGGGTATACATTTGTATTTTGATGGTATTGAATGAAGGACATATTTCATTTAATTTCATGAGGACCTTTGACTTAAGGTAGAATAAATTAGCATGCATTAAACCTCACTCTTGAATGTGCAGGCCTATAGGATGCTTATTATGCTTAAAACCTCTTCAAGCATGGTAATCACTAGAAATTTTGAGATTGTAACATCTTGTATGGATGATATTAGGATTGAATTTTTTTCATGACCCTGATTTTAGAGAGAGATACCTAAAAAATCCTTAGAAACCTCATCATGGTGCCTATAAATGATGTGCCCTCCTCCATTATTTAAAAAACATTCAAACCCTTGTGAATTGGAATTCCATGGACCTACACCATACTTGGAATGATATTTTATGTTTGATATTGGATAATTATATTTACATAGAGCCCATACTCAATAGTAACATCTGTTAATGTATTCTAAACTTCACATTCTGTGTTTTTAGGTTTGCGTAAGTCATCTCAAACATGGAGTTTTGATGAACCTTGAGAAGGGTCCATATGAGCTCAAATTTTGTTTAGAGGATAAAAGGATAAAGAAAAAGGTCATGAAATTTCATGAAAACCATTTTTGAGGTTCCATATTCAAGAGGACCTCTACAAAATCATTTAAAAACTTTCATTCTTCCACTATAGACCTATTGGTCTCCCATGTTTGAATCACCCTTAGAACCTTAAAATTTGTCTTCTTAAGGAACATGCACATTATTTGAGTGACCTTGAATATAAGGGGGAGTTTTCTAATTTTTTTTAGGACTATTCATTAAGAGAAATACTGCAAAACGCATTAGAGTCTCATCTTTTCCAACTATAGGCCTATAGAGGTCATCTTATAGCTTGAATCTCCATGAGAAACCCTGACCATTATTTTGAATAAGCCCTAATAATCTTGGATAATGATCATGGTGAATCTTGAATTCATCAATAAATTTTTAAAAGAACTATCAAATGTACCTAAGAAAGCTCTGTAACCTTGAAAATTGGACTCACAAACTCCTTAGGGTTTTAGAGGGTTTAGGACTGTCAGTGAAGTTTTGATGGATCCACATGTTTTGAAGGTGTTTATTCAAGCTTGATGTATCAAGATGATTTAAAATAAACTCATTGAAATCCTAAATGAGCCATTATCTACCATGCATCAGTAAAATCAAGATCAACTCCTAAATTATGCCTCCATCGAGCCTTTTTGAGGGCTATTTTAGCTCCTTAATGATTGCTCATAGCCTTGTTTGAGTATTTATTCCTCCTAAAACCTAGTATATATCATTAATGACCTCCTCCTCCATATCTAATGGTTGTATAGGCCCATGCATCTTCTTAGAATTTCTAGAATGTATTAAAAAATAGCTTGTATAGGTCAACAAAAGATATTTTAGTCATTTTTGACCTAGTTTTGACCTTTTGAGCATGGATATTCTCCTAAAAGACTTGTGAGAGATTGAGAATGATGGGAGTGAGCTCATATGACCCTTATTTTCCATAGGAATGTACCATATAGTTATAGAATATTCAAGAAAACCTCATAAAGTTTTACTTTTCATGAATTAAATCCATGTTTAGAAGCTTTTATGCTCTGTTCTAGAAAGAGTAGACATAAAGGAGCTTGATAAACCTATTAAATGTGTGAAATAAGTTTGATAAACTTCATCTCATGCATGATCCTTCATATAAACTCTACGATTTTGGCCTTTTAGGAAAAAAATGTAACTTTTTGGATTACAACCTCTATGAAAGCATGCTTTTCTCTACTCTTTGCTTGGAACTAGTAATATTCATCCATGAATGGATTTCCTTAGAATTTAATGACCCTAAAAAACACTTTAGAAACCATGAAATATTCACAAACATGCTAAAAATGGAATGGTTTTATTCCACTTAATGGCTCTTTTCCACATTGAAAGAGGAATGAAAGCCACTAAAAGGTAAAAAGGAGGGGGAAATGGTTTATAACATCCCTTTGACTTGTTTATATGGATGGAGGGAGTCATGGATGGGTGTTTTGAATATTAGATGGATTTATGAGAGATTAGAAAAGGTCTATTTTTTAAGGATGGCTTAAATGGATTCAAAGTATAATATTTGACCTCTTACACCTTTTAATGCACTTTTGAGACCATTTGGGTGTATTTAAAACTTTGTTATGCCTTATAAAACCCATTCTAAACCTATTGAATAGGTGTTGTACTACCCTTAATTTAAATGATTTTAATCATAGGGGGAGATCTAACAAGTCTAATCAATGATTCAAATGAGACCCTAAGTCACATATTATGCATTAAGGAGTCCTCTAAAGACTTAACACAAATAATGGACCATGAAAATGACCATAAGACTCCTTTAAGGCAACCAAAATTACAAAAAACCATGTATACCTAATTTTGGACACTCTTAACCATCATGAGATGCTTGTAATGAAATATATTCAACTAAATTTTATAAGAAATTACCCCCTTTAAGTGTCAAAGTGCTCTAGGGCCTAAGGGTGGCTAGAATATCCAACATTCTAGTGACCTTCTAGGGGTGTTTACCTATCTAAACACATACCAGATGCATTATCATGTCCATTAGGCATGGAGTCAAGGATAAACTCAATATAAAGGATATACCTTATTATACTATCTTTAATAAGACTAAAAATCACTTCCAAAATAGAAAACAAGGAAGGAAGAGTAACCAAAACATATGAAGCAACATGTAGGGAAAGTGAAAACACAACTAGGCTACTAAAATAATGTTTAGTCAATATTTAGAGGTAGAAAGAATAGTTAATATACTATTTACAAAGGTGAAACATGACCTCAATACCAATACATAAGGTATACCTCATTAAATAATATGGGAAACTCTTCACCACTCAACTTGGAGAGTTAAAAGGCATTGTTTTTCTTACAACTAGAAATTATATATGGTCCACTCCACATAGAGTCAAACTTGGTATGTTTTCCAAGCTTGGTTCTCTCTTCATCCCACTTGAGAACAAAATATCTCTCTTGAAAAATCCTCAAAATAACCCTTTTGTAAAAATACTTCTTCATTTGAGCTTGGTGAATCTCCATTATATGCATTATTTGGTCTCTAGTCTCTTCTAATTCCATCAATTCTATAAATATCATTATTAAGGCATCCTCCTCCATCATTTCCAACTAGTGTGTGAGCTCTATAAATAGTAATTAAAGTGATATGGGAATCCTTTATTCTCTCTCATAGACCATTATGAAATGATAATTGCCAATGGCCCTCTTGGGAGTGATCCTATCAACCCATAAGGTTGTTTCTAGTTTTGTGTGCTAAGCCCTTTTATTTTCTTCCATAGTCCTTTTGATAATCCTAATTATATTCTTATTAGTGGATTCTTCCAAGCCATTCCCTTGAGGGTAGTAGTTACAAGAACTCCTCAGATGAATACTATGTTTGATTACCCACTCACTTATATTAGTGTCGATAAAGGCCATTATGTTATCAAAAATGATTGTATAAGGAACTCCAAACGTAGTGACTAGACCTTCATATAAGTTCAAAACTAAAGTCTCATTTTCTTCCTTGAGTACCAATACCTTTTTTCCACATTTTAAAGTAATTAGTGGCTATTAAAACCCACTTATGACTTATAATTAAAGGTGGGTTAATCATCTCTATGAAATCTAAGCTTGATTGTATGAAGGGCTACTTTACCTAAATGAGATGGAAAGGGAGGGCAATTAACTTAAACTTAAATATGAATAAAGCACACTTATTACACTTTTTAACCCATTCATATTCATCTATAAACAAGCTAGGAAAATAGTAGCTTGCCCTCATTATCTTCAAAGCTGTGGTTCTTGGAGCAAAAAGCCCACTTGATAGCCCATCATGAAATTCTTCCAAAATCTTATAAATATGACTTATTTCAACACATCTTAAGAGAAAACCATTGATGTCCTTTCTAAACAAGATGCCATCCACAAGAACATACAAAATATATTTTAATCTAAAGTGCATCCTTTTATCTTTGTCTAAACCTTGAGGGTACTCACCTATTTGAAGGAAATGGATAATGTCTTGAGTCTAAATAGTAGGTAATGAAAGTGCAATTGATTGTTGGCTATTTTGAATCACTAGGACATCATTATTATCATCTTTCAAATATAAAGGTATATTCTCACACAAAATTACTTCTTACCATCTTTATGACCTTGATATTTGCATCATACTCCATCGCTTTTATGATCTAACCTGCTCTCTTATCATTCAAATCTTTACTCAAGAGGAATTATTTAACGCTTGTGTGTGAGACCATTAGATGAACCTTATTATTATAAAAAGAATACCTAAATTTATTGAGACTTTTTATAATAATAAGTAGTTACTTCTCTACAAAGGAGTATTATAACTCATAAACTTCCAAACCTTGACTAAAGAAAGCTATTGGCTATGTTCCATACCTTTATTATTCTACTATACCAACATAGCTAAGATAGTTTCCATACCTCCAAAGGCATATAGAGTGAAATCCTTGGTAAAATTGAGATTTAATAAGGTAAGATCTTGTGCTATAGCTTGCTTAATCACTTCAAAAATATATTTTCCCTCTTTAGTTTATTACTGAAATCCATATTCTTGTTCAACATAGAGGTTAGTGGTTTCAAAAGATTGATAAAATTAGGGACAAACCTCTTAAAAAAATTGATCCATCTTAAGAATATTTGTAATCCTCTCTTGTGACTAGGCAAGGAAAATGATATAATAACTCTTAACCTCTCAAAATCAATTATAATCCCTCTTTTTGAGATAATATGGCCTAAAAGCTTACCTTAATGAAGTAAAAAAATACACTTCTTGGGTTTAAATGAGATTAAAAACTACTTGCACCTATCAAATATTTGTTTGAGATGAGACAAATGATCATTAACATGCTTAGAAAACATTGTAATATCATCAAGAAAAACTAGCACAATGTCATTGATTAAATCTTGAAATGCCAAATCTATGGCTATCTAAAAAGTTATTCCTACATTAGATAAATCAAAAGGCATTTTAATTTAAGCATAACTCCTTCATTTTTTAGTGAAGGCTATTTTAAATTGATCTTCTTCTTAAACTAGTATCTGATTATAGCCAAAATAACAATCAATAAGTGAATTTTTATTTGAACCTACCACCATTTGAAAAATTTGTTCCATGGAGGGAAATGGGTAGTGATATTTAAAATAAGCTCTATTTAGATCCCTAAATTCAACACACAACCTTATTTTTCCTTTTTTATTCTTCATAGGGACCAAGTTTGCAACCCAAGATGACTGTTTGATAGGAAAGATTATGTTGGCCTTTATTCTCTTATTCAACTCCTTCTTCATGAGAGGCTCTATCTTTAGGTTTGTAGGCCTTTATTTTTGACTAAAAGGCTTGAAACTTGGATATAATTATATAGTATGTTGTGCTAAATCAAGATTAAATCCCTTAATATCATCATAACCCCAAATAAAAATATCTTCAAACTCTTGATAAAGGTTAACAAATCCATGTTTTTCCTAAAGAGTACATCCCTTGTCAAATTTGAAAAACTTGTCCTTGCCAATGGTAGTTTGTTCATAGTATTAACACTTTACCATAATGTTTAACTTATCTCCTCTAATCTGAACATCATTATTGAAGATAAATTAAAAGAGTGACTAAGCCCTTCAGTAGCTTGTTTGACCTCAACTAGATAATTTGTTCTTCATATTTATACTATAGTTTTTCCTAATTTTTAGTCGAGAACTTAGCTTCTTCTTATAGGAAATTGATTATTTGATGGTCACTTTCAAACACTTGCCAATTGGTGTTATTATATGATACAATAAGCCTTACAATCACCTTGATATGATGATGTACTTTGTCATGACTTTTAATTTCATTAGGAATATCAAACTATGCACCAATGACAACTAGTCTATCAACATGTTTGTTATCCTCCCTATGAATGGATTGCACATTGAAAGCTTCAAAATACTCAATGAGGTCCCATACTATATGCTTATAGGACTTTAAAATTTTATTTTTAGTCACATTCTACCTTCTTATCTGATTTATAATCAATTCATTATACCTAAAAACCTACAAATGTTTTATTCCTCTCTTTCTAGCCCATTAGAAACCACACATGAGGGCTTCATATTAAACTAAATTATTTTTACAACTAAATTTATACCTAATGGTATAAAAATAATTTTACCTCATAGGAGACACCAACATCACACATCCTCCTCCATTTCTAATTCTAGATCCATCAAAAAATTGTTAGGATTGTGGAGCTAAAAGCTTCACTGATGCAAACAAGAGAGGAGGTTGCTGAAGGTTGCTGAGTTGCAGAGAAGTTGGGGTCGGTCTGATCAGCCGACGTCAGCAAGATAGCATAGAGAAGCAACTGACGTCGGTCATATATCGGCCGACGTCGGTCACCTCCAAGCAGACAGGGACCGACGTCGGTCGCCTGTGTGGTTCGACTGCGAGCTAATTACGGGCAGTTAGCTAACGAACCAAGTGTTTGCATGATGAGTGCTAATTTTAGACTCATAGCTATGGATCTAATTATTGTAATTAGATGTCTAATTATTGTTTGATGAGATCTATATAATAGACTCATGGTTGTATTAGAAACGTGGGCTAGTTTGAGTTGAGCAAAGTTTGCTCCTTCTGTGTGTGAGGTGAGCAAGTGGGTTCCTCCTAGTTCCACAGCAGTACCAGGCGTGTTGGTGCTAGTTTTGGAGAGTCAGTTGGATTCTTCAAGAGTGTAGGATCTTGGTCACAGTTGCATGGCCTATATAGGAGATCTACATGGTAAGTAAGATCATTGATCTGCAGGTGTATGTGTGTGCAAGGTCGAGGTTCACAGGTGAGCAAAACCGTTGTTTGATTTGCAGGTGTGCAAGATCATATAGACAGCAACACAATAGGGAGCAGTATCAGGCAGGATCTACTTGGAGTACAGGTGTGTACTCAGATAGAGCAAAGAGGAAGGCAAGGAAGTTCCTTCCATAAGTATGTACTGTTGAATTGTAGGTTGTTGCAGATTCATGGGAGATCTACTTGAAGTACCTTGAGTACTTGTTGAGCAGGTGGAGTGCTTGTGGAGTGCGTGGAGCACTTGTGGTGTGCGTGGAGCACGGGAGGTGAACACCAACTCTGTATTTGAGTTGGGTGTTGGGACTTGTAAGAGGGAGAGCTTTGGGGAGAAGATTTACTGTTCACTTGAGGTGTGGGAAACCTCTGTAAGGTGGTGGAGAAGATGTGGGATATTCTCTATTGTATTCTTTTCTGTATAAAGTGTTAATACAAGTTGTGTATTGTCTCTCATATGCTATGTTATTCTAAATTCTAGTTACTTGGTGAATCTGGTTTATTTTTGCATATTAAGTTGCTTGGTATTTGGTAATCAATTGTATGCTTCTGATGTTTCGTATCCCTGACAAGTGGTATCAGAGCTAAGGTTGCAGGAAGCAGGGTTGTGTTTTGGTTACAGGGCACTCTCAGTGGTTTTTGATCGAGTGGGAGTAGAGCAATGGTAGATCAAAGTAAGCTAAGAATGGAGGAGTTGAAAAGCACAGATGGTCACTCACGGTCCTATGGAAAGAAAGAGTAGGTAAAATAAGATTGTTGGTTGGTAGCAGATCAGCATGAAGAAACTGAAGACACAGATGTTACAGGTGTTGTTGCACAGGATGTGTTTGCAGGTTTCTTGGATAAAGTTGAATCTTGGATAAAAGATTCGGTTGCCTCTTTCCATGTAGCCCCAGGTAGAGGAGCTGGTGAGCCTTGCCAAAAGATTGGCAAAGGGGAAGTGAAGCTGAAATTGTAGGCGGCCAACACACAGGTGTTGATGAAGGTCATGTAGGTCCCAAGTTTGGAGATTTGGCTAATTTCTTCAGAAAGATTGGGTGATGAGAGATGCACAAGAACTCTCACAGTGGATGCACTTGAATTAGCTGGTGGTAAGAAAATAGGTATACTTTATCTACTTGTTTATATTACTGATTCTTCTTTTATTGCGGAGACATGGCTTCATAGGCTTGGTCACATGAGTAGGAAGGAGATGCATGTTCTTAAGCGGAAGACAGATATATTTGATAGGCTTAAGAACTGGAAAGCCTTGGTGTTCTTGGAGGAGATGGCAGACAGAGTTCAGTGGATGAGGCTAGATACATCTGAGCAGAGCAGTTTGGACATGTGTTTTGATCCAAAGGAGCTCACGGGTAAAAAGTCATCACTCACAGCCGAACACAGATACCGATGTCAGTCAGGAGGAACCAGCATCGAATAGGCAGGTGCCAATGTCAGTCATGTGCAGACCGAAGTCGGCGATGTCAGGCAGGGTAAGACCGACGTCGGTCATGGGACCAACGTCGGCAGTATGTAAGACCGATGTCGGTCAGGAGGACTGACGTCGGCAGCAGAGACACCAGTGCTGGCAGGTTGGTAGTCAGGGACAGATGCATTGAACCGATGTTGGTCGGATGCAGACTTTGGGGTGATCGAGGTCAGTCACTGTAACAAATTTTGGGTGGATAGCATGCTGTCAAGGAGTCTCAAACACCCATATGGAGGACTGAAGGCGTAAGTAGGCCCTCAAATTCATGTTCCTCTTCTTCATACTTGTTGCTGATTGTATAGTAGGAAGGATCCAGGAAATAGGTGTGAGCTAGGCAGGGATATGATGCAGAACCAAACGGGAGTTTTGGTAGGTTTGCCAGCTAGATGAAAGCATAGAGACGAATGGCTGCCTTAGTAGAAGAATAGAGAGAATAGATATGTGAGATGGAAGACTAGGCATATGGTCTTGTGGAGCTACAGGACAGTGGTACAAGTTTTGATAGGTGGAAGACGAAGCATGGCTTCAGTCAGTGTCAGGGTAACTACTGTGGTTTGCCTTACCAGGGGGATGATGATTGCAACATCATTCTGTTGCTGTATGTGGATAGTATGCTAGCTAGCAGGGGTGTACATACAGGGTTTTGCTGAGCTAAGGGTAAGATTAGTTCAGTGGCATGTCATGAGGAGTTTGGAGCAGCAGAATTCTTTGACATGGGAGGCATGGAGATCACAGGTTGATTTTGTCTCGGATGGGAGCTGATGTGAATCAGGTGTTGGCGAGGTTCGGGATGCAAAATCGGAGCACACTAAGGGCTAGACAGGTACAGTGTCCGAAATCACATGAGGTCTAGTATAGACCTGAGTATTCCCATGCAGTGGGAGCTGTCAGAGTTAGGAGCCAATTCAGGGAAGTGGGTTCTCAGGTTTTTGAGAGGGACCGGCAACAGGTGTTGCTATGCAGGGTCAGGACTTCACTACAGGTGCTGTAGGTTCGGATGTGGCAGGGTACTCGGATGACAGGAGGTACATCACAGGTTGTGTGGTGTGTTGTCTTCAGGATTGATCTTGAAGAGGGATACAAACCAAGAAATAGATTAGACAGGGTACAGGTATAGGTACAGTGCATCTATTTATCTCCAAGTGGGAGATTGTTAGGATTGTGGAGCTAAAAGCTTCACTGATGCAAACAGGAGAGGAGGTTGCTGAGTTGCAGAGAAGTTGGGGTCGGTCTGATCAGCTGACGTCAGCAGGATAGCATAGAGAAGCAACCGACGTTGGTCATATATCGGCCAACGTCGGTCACCTCTAGGCAGACAGGGACCGACGTCGGTCACCTGTGTGGTTCGACTGTGAGCTAATTACAGGCAGTTAGCTAACGAACCAAGTGTTTGCATGATGAGTGCTAATTTTAGACTCATAGCTGTGGATCTAATTATTGTAATTAGATGTCTAATTATTGTTTGATGAGATCTATATAATAGACTCATGGTTGTATTGGAAACGTGGGCTAGTTTGAGTTGAGCAAAGTTTGCTCCTTCTGTGTGTGAGGTGAGCAAGTGGGTTCCTCCTAGTTCCACAGCAGTACCAGGCATGTTGGTGCTGGTTTTGGAGAGTCAGCTGGATTCTTCAGGAGTGTAGGATCTTGGTCACAGTTGCATGGCCTATATAGGAGATCTACATGGTAAGATCGTTGATCTGCAGGTGTATGTGTGTGCAAGGTCGAGGTTCACAGGTGAGCAGAACCATTGTTTGATTTGCAGGTGTGCAAGATCATATAGACAGCAACACAACAGGGAGTAGTATCAGGTAGGATCTACTTGGATTATAGGTGTGTACTCAGATAGAGAAAAGAGGAAGGCAAGGAAGTTCCTTCCATAAGTATGGTCTGTTGAATTGCAGGTTGTTGCAGATTCATGGGAGATCTACTTGAAGTACCTTGAGTACTTGTTGAGCAGGTGGAGTGCTTGTGGAGTGCATGGAGCACTTGTGGTGTGCGTGGAGCATGGGAGGTGAACACCAACTCTGTATTTGAGTTGGGTGTTGGGACCTATAAGAGGGAGATCTTTGGGGAGAAGATTTACTGTTCACTTGAGGTGTGGGAAACCTCTGTAAGGTGGTGGAGAAGATGTGGGATATTCTCTATTGTATTCTTTTCTATATAAAGTGTTAATACAAGTTGTGTATTGTCTCTCATATGCTGTGTTATTCTGAATTCTAGTTACTTGGTGAATCTGGTTTATTTCTGCATATTAAGTTGCTTGGTATTTGGTAATCAATTGTATGCTTCCGGTGTTTCGCATCCCTGACAAAAATATTTTCCAAACTCCATTATCATGCTCATTAGTTTTCATAAGGTTTGGAATGAAATAATATTCTTCATGAAATAAATAGCATCAAACTCATGATTATCATCTCGCCATTCATCAAGTATAAAATTATGAATGACTTCAAGGTGAGTGTTTGGATCTTATTCAACAAGATGGTGTTGTTAGTCAAAAATTGTATAATTAACACTAGTAACATTTGGCACATAAGGTTATATATGGTTATTGGTAATTGGTTGACCTAATGGTGACCTTAGTGATATATCTAGTACTAAAGATCATATGAGACCAATTGATGATAAATATCCCCTAATCTTGTCTATGAAATCCTTTGATAGGCATAATGCAAATTATGGTGGGAGGTCAATAATGAAGATATCTTGAGGAATTGAGAAATTATGACATGTATGTAAAGTGAAGCTCAATAATTTAATAACACCAATAATATTAATGGCTTCCCCATAAAATTTCACTATGCCTTTAGTGGGTGGCTCATACTCTAGGCTTAGCTTGTTAATAATCTATGGGCATCACAGAGCTACTGAAATTAGAATCTATCATACAGTTGTGAATTAAGTGATTACCTATGATCAAAGAGAAGTAAAAAGGGAGAGGTTTTATTCTCTTAACTAATTTTAATTCCTTGGGATAAGGTGTATTGGTGAGGAATAATTTTTTTTGTTCCTTTAATGATCCTTTTGAAATGATAAGATTAGATAACACTGCCTGCAATAGGTCTTTTTGTCCTAGGATGGAAAAAGATTCCCACATTGAGATTATAATTTTTCTATTATTCATGTGATCAATAATATTAAATGGGGTAGAAATAACCTTTTAATGTACCTTAGTTTCAATAATACCTTCTTGCATTGGAGTTGATTGAAAATGTCTCTTGAGATGTACTTCATCTCTTGAAGTTTGATTCTTCTAAATTTCCAAAGTTTTTGGAACTAGAATAGTCTCAACAACCCATTTTACCATTGGATAAGATTATTTAATACCCTTATCAGTTATTTTTTCAAATTCCACAACCTTTTTCTTTTCCCTTGTATTGGTTGCCATAGAGGTAGGAACCTGATTTTGAACTTGCACTTGATTGAATCCATAATACTCATCCCCTTACCAACTGAGAAGCATAACATCATTTTATACTAACTCTTTATAAGCCTCTTGTTGTGGTGATAATTTATCTTGTGTTATTTGAATAAGTGAGGCATTTTGGACCATTATTGTTTGATTTAGGATGCCATTTGGATAAGTGGTCTAGTTGTGGGGTTGGTGGCAAGGAAAGCACCACTCATAGTCCTTCACTAAGTTTCTTTAGACATGTAATATTACCTTAGATTTTTTTTAAGTATTGGGATTAAATTATTGATATGGATTTACAAGAGTGATTTGGCCTTGGCCTTGAAAATTTAATTGATATGGTGGCATATTAGGCTAATAAGGTTGATAAGGGGCTTGATAGGGCCTTTATTTAAATTTTAAGGGTTATGTAGTTTAATCCCTAGGTTTTTAAAGGATTTAAGTATAATAAATCAATGTATAAAATATGCAATAAATACAACCATTAATTTTTGAAATAACTAATCTAATATGATATTCATAACTAATTAATAACATGTCCAACTATAACACAACATGTGACCTACAAAATATGAGTCAACTTATGCAAAGGTGAAAGGAAATGGACACATGCAAGGGAAAATACTCTTTAACACATGCATAGAACAAAAAAACATATAAGTCACACAATGAACAAGAATGGAGAAGGAAAAAATCAATCCTTTTATTAATCTCAAGGCTTGAAATCTAGAATTATAGGTACTAAAATGGATAGAGTATTATCATACCTAGTAGAGGGATAAAAAGAAAGACATTTCCAACCCAGTTTATAAGAAAATTTGGGGAGAAAGCACTAATAAACTAAATAAATATAGTTGTATAATATGAATTCAACCTATTCAAAATAGATACAACTAAAACATGAGGCCATTATGCCTTACCCAACACACTAGGTTGTTATCTTGAATGACCTTCAATGATAGTTGGGTGTAGGAGTGGAGAGGATAACTTTATTATTTTATATTCTTGTCCTTTTTGTGGCCTAGTGGATGATAAATGTGCTCCTATAGGGATGCTTCACTTTGAAAACTCTTGCATTTGTTTCCCCCACTCACCTCTCTCTTCATGATTGCATGCCAAAAATACTTCATGGTTAAATTTATTAACGTCTTTCTATGCTAGCTTTAGCCTTAAAGGTTGACTTGCATGGATGAGCATCTCATGGAGGAGTTCCATGTTTTTATAATCAATTTCCAACACCTCTTGGTCTTAATAACCCTTATTTTCCATCATGGTAATGCTTGATAAGTTTCATGAGCATAATCAGTTTGAAATAATTTTGTAGCTCATGTAGTGGTTCTCAAGAAAGGTATAAGGGTTGAAGTGTGTCTTATTTCTTCATGAGACTCATTTAGAATTGAATTTTTATTCTTAATATTTGAAAACCCCATCCTACCTTCTTGTCTTCTATGTAAACCTTTCTTACAATGTTCAATATTGACACAAGAATTTTGCTTGTAATCCTTTCACAAATTTCTTCTAAGAAGATCATATTTTCATGATTGCATTATTGGGAATAGTTGTAGGCCTAAAGTTCATGTATAAGGTTTTGAGGGTTGATATTTTCACTTATATATTTATCCATACTCTTATCCCTTATTCTTATTGTGTGTAGACTTATTAACTAATTGCAACCTTCTAATAATCTTGATTCTAGGCTTGCAAGTTATTATCACCCCATAGTCATGTTTTATTTGATTGCCTTACCCAACAATATCATTGAGCTTAATTGAGTTGCATTCAAATTTTCCATCATTTATATTGTAACATTTCTTGGGGCTCTTTTATCATGCTTGAGAGTTTACTAATGAAATCCTCTATAACTTTCTTTACTCAAGTGTCTTCCACTTCACCAAGAACTTTGTAGCCTCTTCAAACTATTTGCTAGGTTTGTAACTTACCCCTCTCAAAATGGAGCTATGGACTATTTTATGCCTTCTGAAGATGCCCCAAACCTAGTCATGACCTACTTCACAAGCTTATTGGCTTGTATGCAGGATTATGGATTAAGGAGACCCATTTTGAAGTTCAAGTCCTATACACTACCCATGCAAACTTTGGAAACTTATCTACAAACCCATGATGGAAGATTATAAGCTTGACCCATTACTTGAAACTAGTCTTAAGCTCTTGGTCATGAATTAATATACCTACAATATCAATATCCTATGTAGAATCCTTGCTATTTGGCTTTTCAATCCTATAAATGATCTCATGCCTATAGCTAACTTTGAAATCCCATTGAGTCTTATTTCATCAACACTTAAAGACCGTAGAAAGTTTATGATCTTCCCTTTGAGAATTAGAGACCATGAATTAACAACAAAACCTTTTCAAATCTTACATATCTAACCCCCCTCAAGGCAGTTGAATCATCAAAATCACTTTGTTGTGTTTTTGGGGTTTAAGGGAGGTTTTAGTCCTTACTTTATGGTTATCCATACTCTCACATATCTCCTCATGCATATTGGGTTTATTTGATCATAATGTTTCCAACTCACTAGTACTTCACCTCTACACCATCTTCTAACTCCTAAATGAGCTAAAACTTAGACTTGGTAGGTTTAGACTATGTTTCTTGGGTCTACAGGCCTTACAACTCACATATTTTTTTTGATAACCTATAAACTTAAAAAAAATTACAAACCTAAAAAATTATGTTTTATATCTCCCTTTAAAGTTTCATCAAATTTCATAAGGTGAAATAAAAGATACATTGTTTTTTAGTCTCTAAAACCATAGGTAGAGGACACAATCAGACATAGGCCTAAGAGAAAGACTATTTAGATGGATTACCTTTTATGTACTATTATGGGGGGATTGATGGTGATTTGTGGATTTTAACATGACTATCCCACTCTTATGGTCATTTTTACACCTAAGCAATATCCAATGATGGATTAAGGCCCCATCTTGACTGTTTTCATACCAAATTTAAGACCTAGACTTGAAACTCTATTGAAAGGGTCCTGAGGCTTGGATACAACTTTGTTATGAAGTATAGAGGCATTCCTTTCCTTATTACAATCTATTAAACAATTTAAAGTCTAAGAATAATTTTTAGGGGTATTGTACCAAATTTAAGACCTAGACTTGAAACTCTATTGAAAGGGTCCTGAGGCTTGGATACAACTTTGTTATGAAGTATAGAGGCATTCCTTTCCTTATTACAATCTATTAAACAATTTAAAGTCTAAGAATAATTTTTAGGGGTATTGAGAGACAATGTGAATACTTGAACTCATGAATGTTATTCTCCTCTTCTCCATAGGTATGAAAATAACCTCAATATTCTTTTCTTTACCTTGTAACTTGCTCTGACATAGGCTTGGATGTATGGAGAGAGTCTCTTGACTAGTTTATATAATTTTTATACATCCAAGACACAATTATTTTAAAAACATATTATATCTTCTATCTTTTGTTAGAGGCCTATCTTGATTATCTTCAAGCCTAAACCCTGTAGAAGCTCAAACTATTCATGATTTTCATGGTTTACCATGATGTTGTTGAATCTTGAGTCATTATGACCTTTATTAGACACCTTAAAATAATAATGATAATATGTCCCATCTCCCTGTACACTTTCAATTATTCATGAGTACATGTTGTCTTCCTCTTTATTTAAGGCCTTACCTCTTTTAGGCAACTTGTAGAGGTCTCTTTAAGCTTAACACCTCCATTGGATCTTAAGGGTATACATTGGTATCTTGATGGTGTTGAATGCAAGAAAATTTCTATTAAATTGTATGAGGAGCTTCCACTTAAGGTATAAAAAATTAACATGCATTGAACCTCACTCTTGAATGTGCAGGCCTATAAGCAGCTTATTAGGCTTAAAACCTCCTCAAGCATGGTAATCACTAGCACTTTTGAGCTTAAAACATCTTGTATGGATGATAATGCTTGCAAACTATGTCCTCATTCACTGTTTGAAACACCTTTAGACCCTTGGCATTCTATGTTTGTAGGTTTGCATAAGTCATCTTAAACTTGGAATTTTGATGAACCTTGAGAAATGTCCATATGAGCTCACACCTTGTTTGGAGGATAAAATGAGTAAGGGGAAGGTTATGGACTTACATGAAGACCCTTTGTGAGGTTCCATCTTCAAGAGGACATCTCTAAAATCATTTAAAAAATTCCATTCTTCCTTTATAGACCTATTGGTATCCCATGTTTGAATCACCCTTATAACCATATAATTCATGTTCTTAAAGAACATGCACCTTCTGTGAGTGACATTGAATATAAGGGGGATTTTTTTGGTTTGCATGAGGACTATTCATCAAGATAAATACTCCAAAATGCATTAGAGTCTCATCTTTTATAACTGTAGGCCTACAGAGGTCATCTTAAAAATTTGAATCTCCACCAGAAAAAATGACCATTATTTTGAATAATCCCTTCAAATCTTGGAGAATGATCATTATGAATCTTGTCATCATTAAAAAACCTAAAAAACACTATCAAATCCACTTGAAAAAGATCTATAACTTTAAAAAGTGGACTCACGAGATCCCTAAAATTTTAGAGGGTTTAGGACTATCAATGAAGTTATGATGGATCAATGTGTTTTAAAGGTCTTCAATCAAGCTTGATGTATCTAGATGATGCTCAATAAACTCCTTAACATCCTTCAGGAGCATTTTCTACCATGCATCAACAAAATTGAGATCAATTCCTAAACCATGTAACCTTTTTGAAGACTATTTTAGATCCTTAAGGATTGTTCATAACATTATTTGAGTATTTATTTCTCTTAACACTTGAGATGTATCTTTCATGACCTCTTCCTCCCTCTCCAATTTATGTATAGGCTCATTCAACTTCTTATCATTTCTAGCACATCCTAAAAAATAGCCTGTATAGGTCTACAAAGGAGATATTAGTCAATTTTGGCCTAGTTTTGAGCTTTTGAGAATGAATATTCTCTTAAAAGACCTATGAGGGATTGTTCATGATAGGAGTGACCTCATATGACCCTACCCTTCCTTGTGAATTTGCCATACGATTTTAGAATCTTCAAAAAAACTTCATAAAGATTTGTTTTCCATGAATAATTTGTTTGGGAGCTTTTGTGTTATATTCTACCAAGAATAGCTATCAAGGAGGTTGATACACCTAGTAGATGTGTGAATAAGGATGATAATATTCATCTCATGCATGATCCTTCATAAAACCTCTATGATTTGGGATTTTTAGCCAAAACCTATAACTTTTTGGATTACAACCTCCATGAAAGCTTACTTTTATCTTCTCTTTGCTTGGAACCAGAAATATTCATCCATGAATGGATCTCCTTAGCATTGAATGACCCTAAAAAATGATTTATAAACCATGAAACCTTCATAACCATATTGAAAATGGACTGGTTTTATGCCATTCAAGGGATTTTTCCATGTTGAAAGAGGATTGAAAGCCATTAAAAGGCAAAAAGGAGGGAAAAATAGTTTTTAATGCCCCTTTGACTTGTTTGTATGGATAAAGGGAGTCGTGAAGGGGTGTTCTAAATATTATATGGCTTTATGAGGCATTATAAAATGTCTATTTTTTGAGGATAGTTTAAATGGATTGAAAGTATGACATTTGACCTCTTACACCCTCTAATGCACTTTTGAGACCCCTTTGGTTGTATTCAAACTTTATTATGCATTATACAACCCTTTTTGACCTCTTGACCAGGGATTTAATTTCTCTTAATTGAAATTATTTTGAGCAAGGACTGAGATATAATAAGGGTAATCAATGACTCAAATGAGACCCTAAGTCATACATTATACATTATGGATTCCATTAAAGACTTAACACAAATAATGGCTCATGACAATAACCATAAGAATCCTTAAAGGCAATCAAAAGTAGAATAAATCATGCATACCTAATTTTGGAACACTTAACCATCATGATATGCTTGAAATGAAAGGTAATCAACTAAATTTTACAAGAATTTACCTCATATAAGTGTTCAAGTGCTCTAGGGGACAAGGGTAGCTAGAATAGCCAATAGTCACTTCTTTGTAGATTTATTTATTGTGTCTATCAAGTTATTATTGGTTGACTCACCTAAGTTATTCCTTTATGGGTAGTATTTTGATGAAAATTTTAGGGTGATTCCATTCTCATAATCTCATTTAGTGAGTTTGACTATCTAGAATGCAGGACCTTTGTCATAGACTAATGAGGCTAGGGTAATAAACCTTGTAGTTATGTTATCCTCAAGGAACTTGATCACTTATATAGTTGTGATATTCATGGTCATTGTTACCTCCATCAATCTAGTGTAATAATTAATGTATTTGAGTATGAACTTGTGGCTTGTTGATGAATTTGGGTTGATGACCCCTACAAAGTCAAGTAACCATTAAGTGAAAGGAAGATATTTTATTATAATTTGGAAGGAAATTTATGTAGTAACTTAATTATTGGAAAAGGTTTGGCATTCATGGAAACTTCAAACATGGATATGAGCATCCTTAAAGATGACATGCTATTAATATCCAACTCACATGATCTTATGGGTTGTTATCATTCCAAAAGGGTGATCACTACTCAATTTCTTATGAAAGTTGGTAATGAATTCTTTTACTTCTTATGATAGGTATCTAAGGTATATGCCCTCATGATTCCTTTGGTAGGGTAATCTTTTCTTGAGCATGTAATTGGTTTCCTTTAGCTTGAGGGATCTCTTTTGTGTTTGGTTCAATCTTGGAAAGAGATCCCCATAAAGAAGATAATGGATAATTGGGTCATACCAATCTTGATGGACTACTTATGATTAGTGTAATTGTACCATAATAATCCTTGGTTTGATGTTAGTAATTAGCTGAATGAGATCATGGCCTCTTAATAACTTGATCTATTTGACTTCTAGTTCATATTCTTGTAACTTGGGCATTTATCAACCTCTAGGATCTCCCAACTCATTCTAACCAAGCATGAACTTTATGGCTAAGTCCAAAATGCTAGATTACACCTTGTTTCATAGGATACAATTCCATAACTTCTTCATGGCCTTCACCAAGTCATAAGAATGCTTTTCTAAGGTGGATTACTTAAAATTTGCATCCTTCAAGTTTGTGCTCATAAAGGCTATCAAATGCTCATCTTTGTCTAGTTTCTAAATGATTATTATGGCTATGGTGTGTTATAAAGAAAATGAGTAAAGTTAAAATTACTTTTTATAGTGCAGGCTCATCAACATTAGTGTCTATATGATATCATACTTGATGTCCTAGAAATATTTATTAGCTACAAGGGTCTATTCTACCTTTGCATCCTAATTTAACATTGCATTCAATGGGTTAACAATCTTAGTGAAACCAAATATAATTTTTTTCATAAAGTTAATCTTACCAAAGAATGACTTTAATTCCATCTTACTATTAGGAAGAGGTGTTCTATAAATTACATTAACACATTCAAAGTTAATAGAAATACCTTCCTTGGTGATGACATGAGCAATGAGTTTACCTTCTATGATTCTAAAGATACTCTTCTTTAGATTGAGCAAGATACCATTATTTCTATACCTATCGAATACCTTTGATAGGTGGTGGACATGATTAGATTTGTGATTTAAGAAAATAGACAAGTCATCCATATAAATAATTATGCATTTACTGATTTGACCCTCAAATGGAAAATCCATGGCTCTTTAAAAAGTGGTTCCTACATTAATGAGACCAAATGACATCCTTTTATAAGTGAAGGTGCCCCACTTCATTGTGAACATAGTTTTCACTCTGTCTTTAGGTTTTAATAGGACCTAGTTATATCTAAATAATCCATCCAAAAAGGACATCATCTAAGATCCACTTACCATATAAGTTAATTCATCTAAAGAGGGTAGGGGATGATTAACTTTATTAGAGGCTTGATTTAGGTTCTTAAAATTGATAAATAGTCAAATCTCTCAACTATTTTTTATCAAAAGTACTTGGTTATAAACCCATGTATAATGTATAATTGGGAAGATAATTCCATCTAAGATAAGGTTGTGAACCTTTTTGTGGATGAGGGGATCTAAAATAGGGTTCATAGGTCGTTGTCTCTACTTATATGTATTTTTACCTTGCTTAAGCAGGACAATATGTATTATCACACTAGGGTCAAAGATCTTAATATCTTTGTATGTCTATGTAATGACTTATTTTTACTATAAAATCAATATCTTGAGCTACTATATTTCACTCATGGTACAATCAAGGCCAATATGAATGTCTCTGGGTTGGTCAATTAAATTGAGATTGATGGTGAGTGACTATTGGTTGACATGAGTTGGTTTTTATGGTTTTTGCATAGATTTGTCTAGATTAAACACTCTCTATAATGAAATAATTCTTTTGGGATATGTTTCTCTCTTAAGTTCATAACACCATCTTTATTGTATTACTTATTGAGGAGGCTATGTCTATCTTTCTCATCTATGATTTGAGCAATAAATACCCTAGATTTGTTTAATAAATATAGTATATAGTGGTCATTATAAAAAAACTAAAATTTATTAGTGTTGTTTGTCAATAATAGGTAGGGTATAAGATATATGGAGAAGTGTTATAATTTTGAGTAATCCAAAGGGGCTAAATTTGTAGCCAAATATGCTAGATAATTTATAACCTAGTTCTCTTTTCTTGGGCTAGGAAATACTTTGAATGCATTAAACATCTCTATCAAGTCCCACGCTCTATGATTATATTTTTTTAAATAAGACATATTAGATTGGAACTTAATTTTGAACTTATTGACTACCAAATTGGAATCCAAAAATGCCTTTAGCTCTTTAACTTTATGTTTTAGGGCTAACAATAAACCTAAGATCAAGGCTTCATACTCTACAAGGTTGTTTTTACAAGGTAACTATAACCTATAGGTAAATAAATGTCATTTTAACTTTAGGTAAATAAAAAATATCCAGACACCATAACCTTATTTATAATGGGTCCCATAAAAGTACATATAATACAAGCCCGAAGATCAATAATTATTATCAGCTTGATCATTTGTTCATTCTATAGGCAATGTATAAATTCGTATGTTAGAGGATACTATGTTTATATTTTCATTGATTGCATCATATTTTGTGACCATATGTTTCATCTTGGTTTTTTTGTTAAATCAAATTTGATTGGACACACCTCTCTAGGGAAACCACATAAGGGAGATGTCCATATCCATATATCTATTTAGGGGTTTAAACTAATCCCTATTAAGCAACACCCCATAAGATTCTTTAATATCCACCACTTGAATGTCTTTTAATTGTTATAATCTAGGTCTAGATTATATTTACATGTGACATTTATAAGTTTCAATACCCATGAAACTCAAAATTTTTGAGTTAAATTATTATCTTGTTTGATTTAATAGGTGTTAACCCTAATCTTTGATAAATTTCAGCATCATGACATTTATCGAGTCTCTCAAGTCAACCAGATAGTTACATAAGTTCTTCAAAAATAAATTGAATACAAGGAGAAAAGGAGGAAGCTATACCTTATTTCTATGTATGAGCACATTAATTTATGCAGTCTTAGGCTTGGCCTGAGCTAGTTTGTCTATCAAGGAATTTAAGAAGAGGTCTCTCTGTTTAGTGATCTGGGCAAGTACATATAATGTGATGTTTGCCTTGATCTTTTTCATATATTTTACTATGTTGTACTTAGTCTTTCTAGGAGTGGGAAAGATCTATTGTAGGGTCTTGAGGTTATTATAATTTAGAAATGGGATATCATTTCTCACTCTGAGATTAAGAGGTGTTGTACCATTGTTAAGAAGAGTAGATGTAGAAAGGGGTTGTAATTGTGTTTAACTCTTAAGGGCATAGTTGTTTCTTTATTAATGATGGAAAACATGCACATCATTAGTAGCCTCTTTTAGTTCATTATTATCTTGTCTAGGGAACTCCAAGATCTCTCATACCATAGTAATGCTCTAGGATATTGAATAACTAGGGCATATGTCTGATTGGTGGGATTTGAGTGGCTTAGGACCACCTCATATTCTTCCATTTACCTTTGGAATATGTCAAATGTAATGCATAACTTGATATATTCCAAATCTACATGTTGGGATATATTATGAACCCGACACCAATTTGGTGGTGTTAGATCATAGATGTTAATTTTAGGTAACTTGTTGGGAAAGGGATTTAGTTGGTTGATATAAAAATTATAAGGGAAGTCATGTCTTTGATAGGTGAAAATATTTATATAATTTTCCCTACCATTATTAGTAACCTACCTTTGAAGGCCTAAGAATTCATTATCGAGCTTTTATACCATACATTATATGACATCTAACTTGTGTTTGGTGGATTCTTGGGTTATGCTTTGGATATTGTTCATGGTAGGAATCAACACTTGATCATAATATTGAGGTGCTACTTCATTATTTACTAGGATAATGAATTCTAATTGTTGATTAGGTTTAAAATACCTTAGAGGAAGTTGGTTTATTATGGGCATAAGTTGTGGCATTAGTGTATTATGGTTAGTACTAAAAATAGTGTTAAAGGTAGGTATATTTGGGAATATATTCAAGATGGATAACACCATTCAACCTTGAGGGTTTGACTATATATCTACTTTGATGATTGTTGGGTGAATATTTTATCACCAGCTAACTGATGAGTAAAATAGGTCTCTTCAACCATATCATAGGGAGATTGGTCAGCCAGATGTGCATGTTTACCACATTAAAAGGGGACAAATCTCTCCTCTCATCAAGGGGAGGTTCCCTGTAAAAAGGAGGAGGCTATATACTCTATATATAAGTAGAAAATAACACTCAGGGGTAGGATAACACCATCCATCTCTCTTTTTTTAGAGATGATGTTCAAAAACAAAGGAGAAAATCCTGGTGAAAACATTGAAGGCACTTCTCTTCTTTCAGAAGTGATCTTGCAGGAAACAATAAAAGTTCTTTTAGGTAGTGACAAGTAACTAGTAACAAAGGGCGTAATAACCAGCATACTAAGATGTAGCACAAAGTCTCCACCTCGACTACCGAAGAGTGAAATATGAAGGATAATGAGGGCACAAAGTCATCCCAAGGCCCTTTACATAGAAACAAAAAATAGACAAACACACTAAAGACAATTATAGATAGTACAAAGTCTCTCCACAGTTGGCTTCAGGACACCTTCCTGATTACTTCCACTAGTTTTACTTATTTCAATGAAATGGACAAGAATGCATTCAGGAAATAGACATAAGAACAATCCCCTAAAATGACACAAGCTATAACAACACAAAGTCTGAAAGTAACCTGCTTTCTCATTCAAACAAAGAAATATGATGAACAATCTAAGCTCAAAGTCTCAGTAATCACCTCTCAATTTTGGTAGAGTTTTGCTTATATAATGTAAAGATCTCCCCTTACATAAAATAAGAGAATACAATATATAACAGCCAAGAAAGGCTTGGTGCTTTATTCCATGGAATGGCCCATGCTCCATTCAGTGCCTTGAATGTATTTTTAGTTTTGTCAAAGAGCCCATGCTAGAACAGGGCAACTGCCTTAACTGTGGCGTGTCAATTCATATCAAATGTCTTCTCCTAGGTCTGGGTCATCTAGTCTATCACCTAATATCTGTGTAACTATCCACTTCACCTTTACTCTAAGGGAGACAAATAGGTTGCACCTTTAATGCTTGTGAGCTCAAATATCTACTTAGTGGACTGTTCCACCTACTAGAATAACTCTTGCATAGATATTTCTAGGCTTTCCCTCTTTCTTATTATAGTTTGAGCCCTTAGGCTATCTTTTCCCCCTTTTGCTAGCATTTTGGCTCCTTCTTCAGCTGGGCAATGAGTTTGCTTTCAAGTTTCACGCCTCTTTTAAAAATCAATGGATATTTCATTAGCTTGAATTTGACATCCACAGGGATGTCAAAGGTTCACTGTTTTAATGGTTCAAGTGGCCTCCTTGGTTCATTTGCTTGAACCTTCTCCTTGAACTAGTCTCTAGAAACTTTCGCTTCTTATCTTTGCTTGGAGCTTCCCTTGAACTGTTGAACCCATTAAACTTATGAACCATTTTGGTTTAAGGTTCAACGATTCATCTTCTTCCTTAAAAGCCTTTATTTTCTCTAAGTCTCCTGAGTTTTGGAAGAGTCCATAGAAATATGTCTAAAGAGTTCATAGAAACAAGTCAGTAGAATCAAGCCTATGAATTCCATAGAATTGAGCCTGCAAAGTTTGTAGAATCAAGTCTATAGAAGTCATCCTATGGAGTCCATAGAATCGAGCCTATAGAGTTTGTAGAATCGAGTCCATAAAAATCATCCTATGGAGTCCATAGAATCAAGCTTGTAGAGTCTGTAGAATCGAGTCCATAGAAATCATCCTATGAAGTCCATAGAATCAAGCTGTAAATATGACGTTCACACACCCATCACCATTTGAAATCCAATGGCTAGTTTATGGTGCTGAATTTGATAGCTTCGGAGATGTCACCCTCCTTGGCAATTCCTTTGGATTTTTTGTTTGATCTTTCTTGAAGGGGAGGAATCCCTTCAGCTTTGGCTGAGAGTCCCCCGTAAGAGTACCTACCCTTCGAGGTCCTTCGGGTGGTCTTCACATTGTCTTTGGGTTCCTTCAGCTTCAATTCCTTCAGACAAAATGTTCTAAGGAATTCACTTGGACATTTTGTCTAAAGGAAACCTTTCCTTGCCTTAGCTATTTCTATTGGGCCTTATTCTTTCAAGTGAATTCCTTTAGACAAAAGTCCAAAGGAATTCCTTCAGACTTTTTATCTGAAGGAATTTGCCTTGTCTTTTGTCGTGGGAAATCTTCCAAAAGGAATTCCAACTTTTCTGCCTTGTTCACTTTTCCAAGGAAAATTTCTTTGTCTGCTTTTGCTCACTGCCCTCCGCAAGGGCACTTGGCCTTGGTTTGCTACCCTCTACAAGGGCACCTACCTCTAGTTCACTGCCTTCTACAAGGTAACTTATTCCTTTAGCTTTGGGGTAGTCCTTTGAACTGACCAATTAAACTGACTGATTGAACCAACTTTGGTTCAACAATTCAATGGTTCAATCTTGTGTTCCACTCATTTAATTGAATGCTTGAACCAATTTCTTTGAACCAACCACTCGTTGAACCTTTGAACCCATTAAACCTTTGAACCAATTTGGTTCAAGGTTCAATGGTTCAATAATTCAAGCCTTCTTCTTTTCATTAAGTGTTTTGAAGCTGTTGAACCTTGAAGCGATTGAACTCATTGAACCTTTGCCAAAGCACTTAACTCTTTAAGTTCACTGATATTGTTGAAACTTTAAACCCACGAACCCATTGAACTAATTTGGTTCAAGGTTTAATGGTTCAATCCTTCCTTTGAAGCTTGATGATGAACATTTTTGGTTGAACCAAGGTATTGAACCAATCTTGAAATTGCCTAAGTGTTGGAAACTTGCTCCTTTGAGAGAGCTCACCTATTGAAGCCATTGAACCTGTTGAACCTGTGAATCCCTTAACTGAAAAAGCTTGAATAATGAAGAATTTGAATGCTTAGAATAATTTTTTGAGAAGGGAAGGGATAATTTTGGCCTGTAAGACCAAAATAGTTCATATGTTGTCCTAATAATGAGTGATAGATTTTGGGAACAACAACTGGCTCCAGTTGGGGAACTTCCTTCAGTTGAAAACTTGGAACAGCTGAGGGGAGTAGAAACCATAATCTCTAGTGCCTTGAAGTATGTCATTAGGATACAAATTCGTGCTACCCAAAAGAGAAAGGTGCCAAAAATGAAAATAAACAACAAAAAATAGAATGAAAGACTATACAAATATGCATATGTATAGGTGAACTTATCTGATACTTCAAGAATTAAAGTGCTTCAGATGCTGCCCATTGTGAGGCAGAGAAAAGGGTGTGCCATCTTGATAATTCAATAGGAAACTATTTTCACCATTGATCTGATAGATAGTAAATGGGCCTCTCCAAAGGGAATCAAATTTTCCATGCATTCCCTTTGGTTCTCTTCTCTTGTCCCATAACAGGACTTGATTTCCAATCTATAAATCATGGTTTTTTGCTTTCTAGTCAAAGAGCTTCTTCACCAAACTTTGATGTGCATAAATTTGGTCCACCACCATGCTTTGCTACTCATCCAGATTAGTTAAGCACATGATCCTCTTATTGATGGAGCTTTCATATGTCTGATCTTTAACTGCCTTAGCCAATTTCAATGCTGGCAATTCCAGGGTTATTGGTATCTCAGCATTAAGACCATAAAGAAGTTGGAAAGGTGACATACCGATTGCCCTTTTGGGTGTAATTTTGTCTACCCATAAAACATCAACCAATGATTAATGCCAGGTTCATTGGTTGTCATCCACTAGCTTCTTGATGATGGTCACCAGGTTCTTGTTGCTCGATTCTGCTTGGCCATTCCCTTGTGGAAAATAATCAGAAGAGTGGGAGAGGGTAATCCCATAGTAAAAAAAGAACTAAGTGACCTCATGAAAAGTGAAATAGGCTACATTGTCTATCACAATTTTGGTTGGGACCCTAAACCTGGAAATGATGTTCTCTTTAAGGAAATTACACACTACTTCTGAAGTAGCCTGCTTGGTTGGAATAAATTCCACCCACTTGGTGAAGTAATCTGTGGCTATGAGGACATAATTATGTCCAACACTTGAATATGGGTTTACAACACCAATAAAATCAATTCCCCATTACTAAAATGGATCTTTTATCACCACTAGATTAAGAGGTAGAGCAGCTAATTTGGGTTTTCTAATGAATTGCTGGCATAGTTCACATCTATGTACCCATTTATATGCATCTTGAAAGAGATTAGGCTAGTAATACTTGGCTCATAAAATCTTATGGGTAGTTATAGGAGCAAAAAAATGTCCTCCATAAGCCAAACTATGGAAGGAATTCAAAAGCTAGCTCTACTGCTCTTTATCCACGCAGTGAAGGAACACTCCATCAAGGTTCCTCTTATACAGGACATTGTTCTAGAGGAAAAAATTGGTAGCTTTCAACTTGACAGTCCTCCTTTCTTTATGAGATAGATGAGTATGACACTCACCATAAGTAAGGAAATGAGCAATACTTGAATACCACTCATTCATGGTGGAGACAAAGAGGAATATTGGTGTGTCTTCAATTTCTCATTCTCCACACTGTTTCTTCCAGTCTATTGTCAACAATCAATTGGCATAAGCCATTTCTCTACAGTAGCTTCATTAGTTTGATGACTAGATCAAACTCCTAGATTTTAGCAATCCAATTCCCTCTTTTGGTTCCAAACTCTTGCTGAGTTAATATGGATTTGATTGTGGTGTCAAAAACCAGGGCAGTAGTGTGTGAATTCATGATGTAAAAGCAGAAATGCTTCACTGCCTTTACCACTGCATAGGCATGCTTCTCCATGTTTGAGTATTTTAACTCATGAGCTTTGAGAGGATAGATCATAAAATAAATGGGAGATTCCACACCTTTTTTGTTCTATTGAACCAAAATTGTTGAAAGTGTGTGTTTAGAAGCATAACTATACACTGTGAAATCCTTGGTGTAATCTGGACAAACTAGAATTGGGGCGCTGGCAATAGTTGTCTTAATATCTTGAAATGCCAATTTTCCTTCCTTAGTCCAGTTAAAGGTGGCCTTCTCTTTCATCATATTTATGATATGGTGAGTATTTTCTATGAATTTGGGAATGAACCTTCATAAAAAGTTCACTTTTCCAAAGAAAGAGTGAACTACCGTCTTACTTGTAGGTAGGGTAAGATCTTAGATGGACTTGACTCTTTCCAAGTCAATATTTATGCCCTCTCAGGATACAATGTGTTTGAGAAGTTTCCCTTCTGTCACTCCAAAGACAAACTTCTTGGGATTTAGAAAAATGCCATTTTGGTGGCAACGTTCTAGCACTTGTTGCAAATGGTACATGTGGTCAGGGTGATGCTTGGAAAAGACGGTCAAGTCATCAAGATACACTATAATGAACTTACCCATTTCATCTTTGAAAGCAAGGTCCATTTCTCTTTGAAAAGTGGTGCCAACATTTATTAGGCCAAATGGCATTATCTGGTATGCAAAGGTGCCCCAAGGTGTGGTGAAGGTAGTCTTATGCTGGTCTGCTTCACCAACTTCAACTTGATTGTACCCTGAGAAGCCATCTAGCATTGATAACATCTCTAAACTAGTTACTATCTAAAGTACTTGGTCCATGATGGGTAGGGGATAGTTATCCTTTAAGGATGACTAATTCAAATTTTTGAAGTCCACATAGAGGCAAATTTTACCATTCTTCTTCCTCATAGGTACTATGTTGGCAATCCATGTGGAATGATGGATTGGGAAAATTATCCTAGCATCTAGTATTTTTGTATTCTGACAGAATAGTACCTAATATCTTCAAATTATACTGCCTAGATTTTTACTTGTAGGGCACTGAATCATCCTTGAGAGGAATTTCATGGAAAATTTCATCAGGCTTAAGCAACTTTAGATCATCATAAGAGTATGATAGGACATCCATATACTGACAAAGTAGAGCAAAAAATTTGAACTTCTCTTTCAGAGTGCAATACTTCCCAATGTTCACCATCTTGGGATTTTCCTTAGTACCCAAATTTATTTGATCAAACTCTTGGGAGGAGCTTGAATCCATTTGCTATTGTTTGATGAATCTATCATGTTTTTCAAATAGCTTCTCAAGGGAAACCAAGCCTTTTTGGATTTTATTCCCTTTAAGTTATAGGAATTCATCACTTGCATCTAAACTTGATTCAGAGGCTGGTTCAAGTTTTTGAGGTCTCTACCTTTGAAATGTAGCTGTTTAAAGCTATCTTTTTATTCTAGGAAGGCAATGATTTGGTGGTTGCCATTGAATACTTGCCAATGATTGGTATTATCAGGCACACTTGGTTGAAAGACTAGTTCAATGTACCTATATCCTTTAAAATTAGGGTGAGGGACTAGAAGAGTTGTTGAAATAGCCAATGCATCAGCTCTATCATTGAATTCCCTGGGAACTATAGAGATATTGAAAGCATCAAAGCTTTCAATTTGTTCCCAAACTAGATTATAGTAATGACATAATCTCTCATTTTTACTTTGGTATAGGTTTCTCACCTGATAAACCACCAGCTCAACATCTCCTTTAGCTTGAAGGAGCTTGATGCCCTTGTCTTGAGTGGCCTTCAATCCAAGCAATAGCGATTCATATTCAACAGTATTATTAGTATTGCTGAACTGTAATTTATAAGAAGGAAAAATATCTCCTTAAGGAGATATCAACACAATCTCAGCTCTTGAACTGGTAGAGGAGTAGCTACCATCAAGTTTAAGAATCCATACCTCATCAAACACTGATTTTTCCTTAGATTCTCCTTTGTTTAGAGGGGGAGATTCTTTTACACTTGCACTGTGCTCTACCAATCCTTCTGCTGTTCCATCTAAACCATTTTTTAGATTGTCACCTTTAGGATTTTTAATAGATTCCTCATGGACTTCCTTCATGGATAAAAATTAATTACCCATACTTGAAGACTCAAACAGAATTTGAGCTTCAGGCGCTGATGTTTGAGTAACCACATATTTTGCTTCCTTCTTAAGGAGAAATCTCTGCATGATGCCTTTGACTGGGATTCTCACCTTAGATAGGTCCATGCTTAATTTTCCACCAACATCCTTATAGAAATTCTATCCAAGAAGGATGCCATATGATGCTGAGACATTGGCCATTATAATAGTTATCTTGATTCTCTTGTCTGGGAATGCTACAAATGCAAATTGGGTGTCCTTGATTTGTCTTAGTAGTGGCACTTGTTTATTCTCCATGGAGAAACATCTCCCAAATGTCTTGGTCAGTGTGAGACCAAGGGATTCTACCACTTTAGTACGCATGACATTATTTGAAGCTCTAGAATCAATGCTGCAATTGCTTAGCTTGTGACCGTTTATCATTAGGGAAACATAGAAAGGTTCTATTTTCCTAGGGGTAGTAGGAGGAGTAATGACAAGATTTTTTGGGATGGACATGTTCCTTAGGGAATTATGAGTTACCTTCTTAACATCTTATCTTGCAGGGACAGTTTGGTTCTTTACACATTGAACCAACTTGTCTAACTGCTTAGGGTTAGATTGCAGGAATTCAAATTTAGACATTTAAATTTTAGTTTTCTTGACATGGTCAATTATGTCAAATGTCTAAAATGGACTAGGAATAGAGGATGGGAATTCATCCTTTTGGTTTTTGTGAGGGAGAGGACTGGTCTATGAATTTGAAGTAAAAGGTGTAGAGATGTTTGATGTACTTACCTTTCTTGCAATCACTGGGTCCTTTGGCTGGAAAGGTAGAGTGGTTCCCCATTTAGCAATTAAAATTACTGGTTGAGGTCACTCCTCTATTTTTTATTTATCAGCTTACTAGGCTGACTGGTTTTTAGATGGGGTGAAAATAGCGTATGATCCCTCAACTGCTTTAGCTTCACTTCTAGGTTCATCTTGGTAATTCAAGAAACTAATGTTAGAGTCACTAGCTAATTCTTCTTCTCCTTCTATGAAGATATTAACATCATCTTCTAGGTTCAATTTAAGATGGAAGAAGAAATCTGATTCTACTTCAAGATATCCAATTGTTGAGTTGGTTGGAGGTGCTTTAATGGTAAGGTTCCCCCATGGGGGAGAAAGATGATTTGTTTATCCTTGATTTCTGGTAGCATGGCCTTGTTATGATTGATTGGAGAATGTCCTCCTCAATACATCTCTGTATGAAGGAGTAGATGACATCTCTTGAGCCATTTGCTTTCTAAGAGCTAGCAATTTGTTTTCCAACTTCTACACCATTGGATCAGTGGTGGCTGTACGTGAGTATTTAGAAGATGAAGAGGATTTACCTTTATTAGGATCTCTCCTTATCTTTCCTACCAAGATAAGGTCATCTTGTACCTCAGTAGGCAAATCTTGAGCAGTAATAAGGTCTATGTGGCTAGCCTGTCTCAGTAGAAAACTCATTTCAGGCAGTTGTGAGTTGATGAAGAAGCATTTGACGTTCTCAAGTGTTGGTTGAGTAATTGTGGGAATCCAGTTCCTCAACTTGTCAAAATTGGCAATGAAGTCCCTCATAGGTTCATGAGGTTCCTTCTTCATCTATGTGAGCTAGGCTAGCAAGGCATGGACATCTTCTATAGGCTTAAACTTGGCTTCAAATTTAGCTTTAAGAGTGTCCCAGTCAATCACTGATTGAGCTTGAAGATAGTAGAACTAGTCGTAGTAGCACCTTGTAGTGTTTCCATAAACAACCTAACTTCTATGTCATCATACTCCATGCCTATCACACCATAGGCTATGTTGAAGGCAGTAATGTGTTCATCAGGATAAACTCTCCCATCACCAAAGAATTTAGAGAAATTCTTCCTTGAATTGTGTGGTAACTCATGTAGAGGTGGAGTAAGATTTAGTGGACCAAAAGAGTTACCCTAGGGGCCTTGAGCTACCATTATTTGATTATAGATAGTGGAGATGACAAATTTGGGTGGAGTATGTATAGGAAAATTTATGCTAATAGCAAAAAAAGAAACTCTACCTTGTTTTGGTGACTTGGTACGGGTAGGAGGAACACTCTTAGATCATTAAACTTGAAGTTGGGCAGAGAACAAATTGAAATTGCCCTACTACACCAACTCAAAAATAGGGTCAACAACACCTTGGGCTCTCTAGTTTTTGGTATAACATGGAGTTTTTAGATTGCAGAGTAAAAATGGGAAAGAACTGGCCCTACTTCAGCTTGAAGCTTGAGGCTTTAAACTGTGTGCTCATCCCTAGTGAAGTCACCAAAAACTGTTGGGTGAATATTTTGTCACCAACTAACTGATGAGTAAAATAGGTCTCTTCAACCATAGAATAGGGAGATTGGTTGGCCAGATGTGCAAGTTTACCACATCAAAATGGGACAAATTTCTCCTCTCATCAAGGGGAGGTTCCCTATAAAAAAGAGGAGGATATATACTATATATATAAGAAAAAAATGACACTCAGGGGTACCATCCATCTCTCTTTTTTGAGAGATGATGTTCACAAACAAAGGAGAAAATTTTGGTGAAAACACTGAAGGCACTTCTCTTCTTTCAAAAGTGATCTTGCAAGAAACAATAGAAGTTCTTTCAGGTAGTGATAAGTAATTGGTAACAAAGGGCGTACTAACTAGCAGACTGAGATGTAACACAAAGTCTCCACCTTGACTACCCAAGAGTGAAATATGAAGGACAATGAGGGAAAAAAGTCATCCCAAGGTCCTTTTACATAGAAACAAAAAATAGATAAACACACTAAATACAATTGTAGATAACACAAAGTCTCTCCATAGTTGGCTTTAGGACACCTTCTTGATTACTTCCACTAGTTTTGCTTATTTCAATAAAATGGACAAGAATGCATTCAAGAAACAAACATAAGAATAATTCCCTAAATTGACACAAGCTATAACAACACAAAGTCTAAAAGTAACTTGCTTTCTCATTCAAACAAAGAAATATGATGAACAATTTGAGCTCAAAGTCTCAGTAATCACCTCTCAATTTTGACAGAGTTTCACTTCTATAATGGAAAGATCTCCCCTTGCATAAAATAAGAGAATACAATATATAGTAGCCAATAAAAGCTTGGCACTTTGTTCCATGGAATGGCCCATGCTGCATTCAATGCATTGAATGCATTTTCAATTTTGTCAAAGAGCCCATGCTAGAATAGGGCGGCTGCCTTAACTGTGGCATGCCGATTCATCTCAAAGTGTTATTTGGGTTTGGAAGTTGTCGAGATAATGTCACATGGTAGCATCCCACTCAGCCACTAGTTCATAGGCTTCATGTTCAACACAGTCCTCTCTACATTATTGAGTTGCTAGGATGATACCATGTTTCAACATTATGCTCACCCATTATCCCTCCACTATATATAGAATCGACCATGTTAACATCATTCTAGGGTTAGTGACGTGAAGACATATGGATTCCTTACAACCATTATTTAAATTTGTAAAAATCAAGTAAGGTAAAATTAAAGCCAAAGGCCCCAAACTCAAATGCATAATCTAGGTCATCTGGTCTATCACCTGATATCTGTGTAATTGTCTACTTTTCCTTTACTCTAAGGGAGACAAACAAGCCACACCTTTAATGCTTGTGAGCTCAAATTTATACTTGGTGGACTGTTCCACCTACTAAAATAACTCATGCACATATATTTTTAGGCTTTCCCTCTTTCCTGTTGTAGTTTGAGCCCTTGGGCTATCTTTTCCCCCTTTTACTGGCCTTTTGGCTCCTTCTTCAGTTGGGCACTGAGTTTTCTTTCAAGTTTTGTGCCTCTTTTGAAAATCAATGGATATTTCATTATCTTAAATTTGACGTCCATGAGGATGTCAAAGGTTCACTATTTCAACAGTTCAGGTGGCCTCCTTAGTTCATCCGCTTGAACCTTCTCCTTGAACTAGTCTCTGGAAACTTCCACTTTATATTTTTTTTTAAAGCTTCCCTTGAACTATTAAACCTGTTGAACGTGTGAACCATTTTGGTCTAAGGTTTAATGATTCATCTTCTTCCTTAAAAGACTTTATTTTCTCTAAGTCTCCTGAGTTTTGGAAGAGTCTATAGAGATATGTCTATAGATTTCGTAGAAACAAGTTGGTAGAATCAAACTTACGAAGTCCATAGAATTGAGCCTGTAGAGTCCATATAATTGAGTCCATAGAAATCATCCTATGGAGTCCATAGAATTGAGCCTACAGAGTCTATAGAATTGAGTCCATAGAAATCATCTTATGGAGTCCATAGAATTGAGCCTACAGAGTTTGTAGAATCGATTCCATAGAAATCATCCTGTGGAGTCCATAGAATCGAGCCATAAAGATGATGTTTGTGCACCCATCACCATTTGAAAGCCAATGACTAGTTTATGGTTCTGAATTTAATGGATTTAGAGATGCCAGTCTCCTTGGCAATTCCTTTAGCTTTTTTGTTTGATCCTTCCTGAAGGGGAGGAATCCCATCAGCTTTAGCTAAGAGTCCCCCACAAGGGTA
Source organism: Torreya grandis (assembly GCA_037957365.1). NCBI lineage: Eukaryota > Viridiplantae > Streptophyta > Pinopsida > Cupressales > Taxaceae > Torreya > Torreya grandis. The sequence continues at coordinate 545,633 of JARHVA010002349.1, forward strand.
CCTACACTTTAGGGTCTTTTTGGTGGTCTTTTCGCTATCTTTGGGTTCCTTCAGCATCAATTCCTTTAGACAAAATGTTTGAAGGAATTCCTTTAGACATTTTGTCTGAAGGAAACCTTTCCTTGCCTTAGCTATTTCCATCGGGCCTTATTCTTTCAAGTGAATTCCTTCAGACAAAAGTCTAAAGGAATTCACCTTGTCTTTTACCATGGGAAATCTTCCTGAAGGAATTCCAACTTTTCTACCTTGTTCACTTTTCCAAAGAAAATCTCTTTGTCTGCTTTTGCTCACTACCCTCCAAAAGGGCACTTGGCCTTGGTTCACTACCCTCCGCAAGGGCACCTACCTCTAGTTCACTACCCTCCACAAGGGCACTTGTTCTTTTGACTTTGGGGTAGTCTTTTGAACTGACTGATTGAACCGACTTTGGTTTAATAGTTCAATCTTGTGTTTTGCTCATTCAATTAAATGCTTGAAACAATTTCTTTAAACCAACCGCTCATTGAACCTTTGAACCGTTGAACCTATTAAACCTTTGAACCAATTTGGTTCAAGGTTCAATGGTTCAACAGTTCAAGCCTTCTTTTTTTCATTAAGTATTTTGAATCCATTGAACCTTGAAGCGATTGAACTTATTGAACCTTTGCCGAAGTGCCTAACTCTTTAAGCTCATCAATATTGTTGAACCTTTGAACCTGTGAACCCATTAAACTCGTTGAACCAATTTGGTTCAAGGTTCAATGGTTCAATCCTTCTTTTGAAGCTTTCTAATGAACATTTTTGGTTGAACCAAGGCATTGAACCAATCTTGAAATTGCCTATGTGTTGAAACTTGCTCCTTTGAGAGAGCTCACCTATTGAAGCCATTGAACTTGTTGATCTTTTGAATCCCTTAACTAAAAAATCTTGAATAATGAAGAATTTGAATGCTCAAAATAATTTTTTGAGAAGGGAAGGGATAATTTTGGCCTACAGGACCAAAATAGTTCATATGTTGTCCCAAAAATAAGTTGTGACATCAGTGGTCTAGCCTAAGGGTTATATAGTTTTGGTTACAAACAAACCCTAAGGCTATTATATGACAGTGTATAAGAGCATACTTGCAAGAGAACCTAGGATTGAGGGTGTTACACAATTTGAATTAATGAATGGTAAATCATACTTAATCCACTTCAAAGTGAAAAATAAAAAGAGTACATACTCAGGATCCCTATGTTCAACCATACAGTCAATTGGTAACCTATAGCTAATTTGGGCAAAATGACCCTTTAAGGTCTTTGTAGGCACAAAAAATCCATAAAAATTGGTATGAATGGTCATTTTCACTGGTAAAATGCATCCACACTCTCATTTTGTCAAGATAAATAGTGGGTATGCCCATTGTTTTATTTCAGACCAATCCCTATCTATGACAGTCAGTCTAAGGGCTAAATGGATGAATTCTTTCTTAAAAGGATCTAAAAGAATATTCGAGCCCTAAAATGATTTTAAAATAGTGTGACATGATTTTATAGGTATTAATATGTCCTACAAGGGAAGTAACATCCTAGGTTACATCAAGTGCCCTTGAGGTTAGACCAATGTAGACAAGTTTCAAGCTTTTTCATAGACCCTGCTACCATCTTAAGGCACCTCCAAGTTCTCAAAAAAAATTTAATGTCAATGGGGGATGTAGAAGAATGTTTTATACCATAATATGAAGGTTTTAATTGGAAATAAGTGATAAAAATTACTGAATAGCTTCAAAACCTTGCTCAAGCCATTCAACCTTGTATACAACCAACTCAAAGCCTAAATTCAAGTGCTCACACACTTCACCATATGGATGTTCAAGACTAGGGATATTAGGTAAGTTTAAGTCTCCATATGTACTAAGTATCCATGAAGGATTGGTTATAATTAGGGGGATAACCTCTACGAATGATCCTTAAGAAAATAACTTGTTAAAACTGGTCTACAAACAACCTGAGTGCCACCTTCTAATGCTCCTCGCTCCACACACTCTTTGCATGGGAACCCAAGATATTAATATAATATAATGAGGTCAATACACTATAGTTTCATGGTCATTGGTACTAGCTTGGATGTCTGTATGCTATGAACTATCATTAATACTCCTAAGCACTCATAAACCTCTCTTAAACCCTAATAGGGACTCAACTAGGGAGATTCACTCATAAATGAATCTAAACACCCTATAATGGCTTGAAAAACACCTATAATGTTAATTACACTTAGATAAGACTTCACCCATGGCATTGAGTTATATGAACAATGTATGAAATGATAATAAAACTATACTTTTCTGAATAAATGAGAATAAAGGAGGGTACATAATTGTTTTAAAAGCTTCCAACTATTGGAATGGGAGGTTTAACACTTGTTAAAAATTCTAAAGTCATAATATACCCAAAGGACTTCTTGATAACATCTTTTCAACCCACTTCTAAATAGCCAGTCTACAGACTTGGATGATAGAGTGACTTAGTCAACTACTATTACAAAATTATAGGTGTTATTCAATAAAAAGGGATTATGCCATGGTATAAGGTGTTTTTTAGGAATGAATCACATTTTATAATAGTTTTATAAGGTTTCCAAATGTCTCTCATGCCTACTCAACATCAATAACTAGGCAATTAGGCCTAATTGGCATATCTAGTCAATAACAAAACTTAAAATTAACATTGAAGGGATGATAGAATGAGTTAATGAAAATATGTTACACTTGGTAGCTAAACCTTGGAGGTAAATCATTACACATTTCATATCTATAATGGATTGATAAGGTAGTTTCTTGACTTTATCAAATTGATTTAGAGGAGTGTGGGTTGTTACATAATTATGATGGCCTAATTATACCCTATTCATGTTGTAACTATTAATTAACTAAAAAAGGTGTATGATGCCTTGATATAGTGCTTAAAAATTCAACCATATCCTCCACCACCACATTTCAATGCCAACAACTTATTCAAGGAGTCATTGAAAGCACCAATGCATGGGAAGAGCTAAAGGGGATACTTGTAACTAATAAAACTAATGTATGAGTTGATTATGGTCATTTATGACCCCTTCTCCACTTTTTCATTCCAATTTTCTCTTCCTCTCTTTCTATTTTCTATATATTGTGGGATTTAGGCCTTGTATTATATCCTTCAAGCTAGTATGAGGAAACTCTACTTGACCTTATACTCTATGAGACCTTTTGGACTTTTAATAGATTATTCAAGCTTATCTCTGATTAGATTATAGTGTGTGCATAGTCTCATATGCTTAAGTGGTATACTTTATCTTTTTTAGGTTCAATGCCTTCACCTAGATGCTAACAAGTGTTCTTTTTAGGTTGTGTAGTGTGTTAAGATGTTGATGGTTGGGTTTAGGAGTGGAGATTTGATTATAAGAGTTTGAACCTAGGCCTAAGGGTGTTACCCACTTTTAACACATGAATGGTAACTCATAATTCATCCACTTAATAGTGAAGAAGTAAAAATTGACATACTCAAGACCCTTATGCTCAACCATATAGTCAATAGGTAGCCTACAACCAATTTGGAAAAAATGACCATTTAAGGTCTCTGTAGGCATAACCAAGCCCTCAAAATTAGTATGAATGGTCATTGTCAGTATTCAAAGGCATACATACTCTCATTTGGGCAAGACAAATAGTGGTTATACCCACTATTTTTCTCAGACCAAGCCCTATCTATGATAGTCAGTCTAGGGGCTAAATGGATGAATTCTTTCTTAAAAGGATCTATAGCCATATTGGAGCCCACAAATGATTCTAAAATAGTGTGAAATGATGTTATAGGTATTCATATATCCTAAAAGGGAAGAAAAATCCTATGTTACATCAAGTGCCCTTGAGGTTAGACCAATGCAGATAGGCTTTAAGTTTGCTCATAGACCCTACTACCATCTTAAGGCACCTCCACATTCTCACAACAAATTTAATGGTAATGGGGGATGTATAAGAATATTTTAGACCCTAATATGAAGGTTTCAATTTGAAATAAGTGATAAAAAGTACTTAATATCTTCAAAACCTTGCTTGAGCCATTCAAACCTACATACAACATATTAAGGGTTCTTAGTGTTCAAAAAACACTTCTCATTTTAAAATAATAAGAATTCAGAGCATGAGTAAAAGGTTGTGGTAGTTTATCTTCTATAATATTTTCCTTATTTGTGAATATCATACCCAAAATCCTATTATTATCACTGCTTGATTGATCTTGGCTCTTGCCCTTTACCTCTTGAATCACTAGGGTGACTCTATGTTTATATTCTGCATCATCAATGATTTCCAATATTTTAGTCTTAGAAAGATTAGCCAACATGGTGATAAGGAGATACTTAATTCTAGGAATCAACTCTACATTATCCTTTAGAATCTTATCCAAGCCTACTGACCAAGTACTTAGGCTCTGGATCTTATCCACCATGATCCCTAGTATAGCATTTCAATGGGTTAGGCTAATAGTTTTGAAATTAGGAATCCTATTCATAATCAATATGCTAATAAGATTCCTTATTTTGGTCTCTACATCTTACCACTCTATTACCAACCCTTTAGGAACATCATTTTATTGATTTATTTCATCTTGTCTCAAATTTATTGATTTTAAGGAATCATACATATCAAAAAAGGATGCTTCAAACATATCAATTATAACATCATGTACTGATAAAAAGGCCTATGTCTCTAAGTTCTCATTTTATTTTTCCAAATTTTGAATTCTCTATTTTATTCCTCTAATACCATTTCTAAATTGAGCTGAGTGAGCCTAAGATAGGCTCTAAATATCTTTTTCATGCATGGGCAGTTCACCAGGGTGCTGCCCTCCAACTAGAGTTAAGCCAGTAAAGGGTTCCACCTTTTGGAAAGTTAACTCTTGAGTTCCCACCATAGATTTTCTGGTTTTGACCCTTTCTAATCCAATTATATTTCGATTAAAGTGCATAGTAGTAGATGATTCTAAGTGTTTTGAAGGTTTTGGGACCTCTAATCTTATGTTACTTGATGCTCCTAGAGCATCAATTTATTTTCTATGTGGCCCTACAGTGGTCACAATTCTTATGTCCTCTTGTTCCTTCATCAAATCCCTTATCCATGGCTTGATTTATTTATGCACATCAACATTGAAGGTTTAGGTTAGAGCCCATGATTGGGATAAGGAAGGGATCTTCTGTAGCTTCCCATAGACAAACCAATTAGGGAATATTGATCTATAAATGGGGAAATCCTCACTAAACAAGTTTATCTCACTTGTGGTATGAATAAGAGTCAACTTTGGCCTCTTTTATCCAATAGGGATAATTGACAATTATGCTTTTCTATTCTTAGGTTAGGCCACTAGGACCAGATCCAGGGCAACTTCTTTTCCCTTATCTTCTTGTTCAGCTCCCTCTACTTGAACCTAAGCTTCTTCAGCTTGTGTTTCTTCTTCCTTGAAACCATATGCTTTATCAAGGAACTTGAGGACATCTTTTACTATTTCATCAAGCTCAAGGGAAATCATATTGAGATGCTTAACTAGGGATGGTGGTATTTGAGGGAGATTTAAGGATGAAGGTACCTCACCAGGTCTCTCCTCTAACTTTTCCTTGTTGGTACCTTATAAAATTTATGTTGGGGGCTATGTTATTTCCATATAAGGTTGTTTTCAAGGTGGCTTAGAAGGTACAGGCAGTAAATGATACTATAGAGGATGTATTTACCATATCTCCCCTAGTGGTTTATCATCACTAGTCAATTTTTGCACCAGCTTGAGGTTAGTTTTTTGGAATCTAGCCAATATTTCCTCAAAATTGTGAGCCTTGATGTGGAGGGTGTCATAAGGATGCAACTGATGCTTGTAGATTGGTTTGGGAAATTATTTGTTCTTTAGATGTAGGCCCACTATATCCTTGGGATCCTAATGTCTAAGGTCATCCAAATTAAAAAAAAAAAAGACTCACTATGATTAGATATGGTGTCCACCTGCTTCTAATCTTGCAAAATTGTTCTTCTAATTATCAAATGAAAGGGGTGGAGGAGGCCCTTCCTTTTCTCCTTGCAGACTCCATCAACACCATTAAGGAATTGGCATGTAATTTCCTATTCTACCAACTTGTTAGGAACATAAAGGGGAAACCTATATGGATGGGTTAGAATTCCCTCAATTTTTATTATAGTGTAATCTAGGTAAAACTAGATATCTCCCATCAGCTCCAAATATTTTTTAATAAAAGGGTTAACCCTGGGCATGTGAGACCCTATGATGGATTCCACCAAAGTAGGATAAACATAGTCACAGATGAATTTCATGTGGTGTCTATAATTGAAGATGTGTAGCTTTTATTAATGGTGGGAAATTGTGGTTTTTCCCTTAAGATACTAGTTTTTGAGGTTGGGGACCTTGGTGGAAGCTACTAGGGAATCTAACAATTAAGACATCATGAAGAACTATTTGCTAGTTTTACTCTTTATGGTAGTAAATTATTTTGTTAGGTGGATGATAATCATATCCCCAATTGGAGGAATTATATCTTTCTCCACCATAAAATAGACATAAGACACCCAATTCTTATTGACATATGTGGTTGCAGGGGCTCCAAATATTTTGTTTAATAGGGTCCTGATTACCCTAATTCCCTCCCTAAACTAGACAAATAGGATTCTTCCCTCAAAGTCTTGGAATACATGGTTTCCTTGGAGTAACCATGGCCTAAAGATGGTATCTAGGTCATTCTTACTGGTCTATTCCTTGATTTTGGGAAAATCCACATGGGGTTTTGGCAATTTATAATAACTTTCGAAGGCTAGTGGGGCAATGTAAGAAACTCTCCTAGAGCTTCCCTCATGGATAATCCAATCATTATCAATTATACAATCAATAAAAATTGGAGAAAAAATGTCAATATAATGAAGTATCTTTGGTTTGGTAGAAATATGGTAGAGGTCATCCATTTGAACTACAACCAAGTCATAGTATCTCTTATTAGCTGTGGTAATCCTCTACTCATCTTTAGTAATGGGTTTGATCTATTCTATGGCCCAGAAGAGCTTGAAATAATTTTTGTTTCCATTATTAAGAGTTTTCGTGTCTATTTTAATGTCCTTAAAAACCCTTCCTTCATTGTCGATGGACAAATACAACTCTATCTCATCTCTTAATTGTTATCTTTGATCTGCCATGGCTTTTTCACTTGAAAATTGTTCAAAACTAGATTGTAGGTGATCTCTAGTTAGCTATTTCATGCTCAAAACACAATTAAGCTTCTATAAATTCACTGTAATCAATCCAAGTTTACTTAGGGTCTTTTTATGCAAGTTAGGGATTCAAATCTTTAATGGTGGTAGCTCATTTGGAGTTTGGCTCATAAGTGCTTTAGATTTGATTTAGACATTTACCTTTATATATTTGCATTCTTAAGCACACAATTTGTGTGGTACTTATGTGGAATCAATTTAGAACCTTTCATTACATGTTTAATAAATGTCTTTGAAGCACTAACCATTGGCATTTAAAAATGCCCTTTTGTTTCACATCATTGGATCAATATCCTTGGATCAATGTGGGCTATTGATTATGATCCAAGACCTTGCTTGTCATTGGTCCCTTTGAAAATTGAGACCCATGGTCATGCCACTTGGCACCTCCATGGGCCTTCTAGGCTCTAGCATCTTTATCAATCACACTTTAAACATGTGTTTGCCATGCATCGAGCCTAAGGGATCTTGGAGCCTCATTGAAAATTTGTCAATGTCTTCACATTGTTGGATCATCCTTTTGTAATGAAATATGATTTATAGGATCTACAAAGATGTATGGGATTTAAGTCAGTGTATAGATGTAAAATAACTTAGGCTAAAATCATTTTACCTAAGTCTATTTCATATTATAGACTTAGTTTAAAACACTTTATGCTAAGTTTTAAATCAAAGGGCTTACATGGGGACTTAGGTTTAAAATTTTAAGCTAAGGTTCATTTTATGTTTATCAAGCATGAAATGAACTTTAGGCTAAACTGTTTAATCCCAAGTTTTATGGATTTATACAAAGGGGCCATGGTTAAATAATTTAAGGCCAAAGTCTACATTGTGTTTAATAAACACAACATATACTTTGGGCTGAAATACCTATTTTAAGCTCTTAGAACATGTCAAAAGGGGTCAAAATGATATAATGATCAAGTGCCAGATTTTGACATAGAGATTTATTATAATAATAAACATAATAAAATCTTTAGTTAAAAGCATTTGGGCTAAGTTTCATGTCACAAAGATTATTTTAAAATAAGACTTGGTATAAGTCTCTAGCTTAAGGTTCACAAAATTCAAACAAATGCAATGGGGACCTTAGGGTATAGACTTACACTAAATCCATTTCTTCAAATGTTTAGACCTGTGAGACCATTTAAATATTTGTAATTCAAAGATTTAAAGTGTTTGAATATCCTCTAAGGGCTTCCATTAGTTTTTAGTGACATTCATGGGATTTTATCAACATTTTGGAGTCTATCTTTCTCCTAGGAAAAAAAATCATTATCTTAAATTTGATGGTCTTGTAGATGTCAAATACGTCCTTGAAGATGTCAAATGATGATCGCATGAATGTCAATTTTATGCTTATCAAAATCATGTGTCCCAATGTGAGAGTGCTACTTGGAATCTATATGGGGCTTCTTGGGATCTTAAACTTAATTCAATCCATCTGATTGAAAATTACAATGAAGCAAGGGTTGTCTGATCATGATCTAAGAGCTTACTCATGATTGGTCATTTCTGACATGTGGGACCCTTTGATTTTAATATTTGAATGTGGGAATGCCACATGGTAACTTTGTGGGCCTTTTGAGGCTTTGAATTTTCACTGGTGTCTTCATTTCATCTGATATTCAATCCATAATGAAGTGATAACCATTGATCACAATCATAGTGCTCAAAATTGATTGGTTTAAAAGGAGTTAGTGCTCAGTTTTGTCAAGATTTATTCACATCATCTGATTGAAAGTCTACAAGGAAGCACATATCATTGGATCTTACAATATGTGATGTATTTAAGTTAGACCTAGGATAAAATAAAACATAGGCTAAGGCATTTAGACTAAGGTTTCATTCGTATTAAAAAATACAAATGGGGCCTTAATATTAAATCTTTAGGCTAAGTAGGAAATAACAAAAATAACCATGAATTAAACATAAAAGGATCCTATAAACATGAATATTAGACTCGATATATAAAAAAAATTAGGCTAAAGTATTAAGACTAAGCTTATATTCATGGTAATAAACACGATCAGGGCCTTAGGGCTAAGGCTTTAGGCTAAAACTATAACAAAGAAGATCATGATATAAAAGGGAATTTGCCAAGAAGATTAAAAGGGACCCTTAGTATAAAATTGGACCATGTTAGAAAATAAAGAGGATCCTACCAACATAACAATGGACTATGTTAGAGTTATAGGAAACATAAAGGTGAGAACATAAAGAGGGACCAAGGCATATGATTTTTTAGGCTAAGGTTTGGTTGTGTTAAAAAACATGACCAAGGCTTAACATAAAAAATATGGCTTAAGTCCAAAATTTTTTTTAAAGTATTCCCACCAAATTAGAATTCAAACTTGAACCAAGGGTTTATGCCAGCATTTTAGAACATGAATCTACTAGCAGGGGATCCATAAAACATGTACCTCAAAGACATGCAGATCAATCATTAGCAATGTTAGACAAGCTTAAATCAAATCATAACTTAGTAAGTTAATCTTATCAAAAGTAGATGATCTTTAAATTATAATAATGTTTAATATAGGCCAAGCTTTTAGGGATAATCTTGAAAATATCTCAAGGGTCCCAATTTAAAAAAAAGGGGTATGTTGACCTCAACAAATGGCAACTTTTGAGGGAAACATAATAATATGTAAAAACCTAGAGACTAGTTTAGACAAACAATTAAGTCATCCACTTCATTTGATTAATATCATTATCTAAATCATTTTATGGTTGAAACAATCCTTGCACTTGTAGACTTTGGTTTAAATATTAAGGCATAGCTAAGATATGTGTGTGTTTTGATTCCACTTATTGTTTACCATGGGATTCAGGAGACAATTTATAGTTTTCATACCTTTAAAAATTAACACTGACTCAAATAATCTTTAGTTATTCATTAAGAATGATGCTTATAGTTTAGGGGAGTCTTGGGCATTGCTCTACTACTAGCTATATGTCCATATCCCCAATAGAGATACCTTTGGATCAACTCATGGCCTTTTTCCACTACTAGCTAGGTATCTATAGCCCTATTGGAGATTACCAAAATCATCTAGATTTGAAAAGCTTTTGATTTTGCATTACATTCTCATTTTTTAATATTTTTTGAACTTGTATGCTTTCATCAAGGTTTAGAACCAGGGTAGTTAGGTTTAAGGATTTGGTCAAGTGTTCAATCATCAAAAAATCACCTATGGTTGCAACCATTGTCCCAGACAAGGATTTTTGTTAATTGTAAGCATGAGTATGCTTCAATAATTTAATCTTTCATCCTACAAGTACAACTATTCTTAAAAACAAATTTAGGTCAAGACAATGTTCAAGTTCTCATAAAATAGTTAACTTATTCATCAGTCTTTATCAATTTCTCCAAATCACAACATTAGTCTCATATTTTAAATCCATGGTCAACGTATATTAAGTTCACACCCACATTCCTTAATTTTGGGGTTTCAAGAAAACTAAATAAACTTTGAGCTCAAGGTTATCCAAGAGGACTTATTGGAGTCAAGGAATGAGGAAACAAAGCAAACACACAATAACAAAGCAAGAAAAATAAATAAATATATACATGCTTATATACAAATAAGGGATAAGAAGGAAGAACTAAAAAGAAACTAACTAGCCTACCTATACTAAGTCTAACCATCTTACAGTTTACTCCATAAAGAACTCAAGAGGAGTAGTAGAGAAATAAAGATTGAGGTACTATCAATCGGTGGGCAGTGTGAATGCTGCTTCTTATAGATCTTTAATCTTGAAGGTGTTGTCTCCCAATGTATTTGCAATCTGATATGGGCCAATCCATAAGGTTTGAATTTTCCATGCTTTCCCTTAGGCTCAGATTCTTTATCCCAATGGAGAACTACATCTCCTTATCTAAACACCTTGATCTTTAATCTTTTATCAAATCACCTTTTCAATATGGTCTAATGTCTACTAAAATCATCAAAGGACTTCTCCCTTGCATCCTTCATCTAAATGATGTCCAAAAATATTGAATTTTAAAGCTCCTTGACTTCTTCCATATACTTTTGCATGAATTTGTATATGGGAAACTTGAGAGTGATAGGGAAGATAGGTTCTTAGCCATACACCAACATAATTGGTGATCTTTTAAGGCTTACTTGATCCTGATCCTATCTACCCATAAGGCATATTTAAGTAGCTTGTGCCAAGTCCTAGGCTTGTCTGCAACAAACTTCTTGATTGCTTTCATCAAGTTCTTATTGTTAGATTTAGAGACTCCATTTCTTTGAGGGTAATGATTAGATGAAAAATTTAGACAAATGCCATTATCATATGCCTAATCAATCATCTCTATGGATGAAAATTCAAAACCATTTTCACACACTAGAGAGATTGGATTTCCAAATCTAGTACAAATGTTATCCTCTAATAAATTGATCACTTCTTCCATTCTGCATTGTTTGGTGGCTACAACTTCAACCCACCTTGTGTAATAATTTATGGTAGCTAGATGAATTTTTGACCTTAAGATGAATTGGGTTTAATCACCCTTATAAAGTCCAACCCTCATTATGCAAATGGTTTGTCAACTATGACTAGTTTCAAAGGCATTATTTCCTTAGGCTCCTTGGTGATAAATATTTGGCAAGAGTGACATTTCCTTATGTACTTGTGGGCATTCCTTGAAAATAGTTGGCCAATAGTAACCAATTCTAAGGATCTTATGGGTTATAGTTTTCCCAAATGGGTGTCCATTACCAAGATTATCATGAAATATGCTCATGATTTGGGTAGCTTCCTCTTTTGAGACACACCTCAAGTAGACCCTTTCAAATTTATTTATGTATAAGACCCCATTCTTGATTAGATAATGTGCTACCTTGAGTTTCAAATCCCTCTTTTTCTCCCTTGTCAATCTTGTAGGATAGGTACTATTAATTAGTAAATGAATGATATAATAATACCACTCACTAGCTTGAAAGTTATGTTTATCCACTTGCATAATAATTAACCTAGGGCTGGTATTATCAATCATTTGGATCAAGCCTTGGCACCTTACCAGTTTTTCCATTTTCATTTCTATGTCATATTCCTGCAAAACTAACATTCGTTTACCTCTATGTACTACAAGCTCATTTTGGCTTAGCATAATTTTGGTGGTAGGATTAGGTAGAATAGCATGTACCTTATTTTTAATGATATAATGCCTAAATTTCTTCACTACCTTAACTAGTGCAAATGCTTATTTATCAATTAATGAATAGTTCAATTTAACATTTTTGAAGTTACTGATAATAAAAGCTATTAGGTGATCACATCCATCAATTTTTTGAGTTAGAATTGCAATCATAGTATGGTCAGAAGCAAAATAATAGAGATAAAAGTCCATCAAAAGGTCAATAATTATTAGGATTGGATCTTGAATAATCACTTCTTTGATGTCATTGAATGCCTTACTATATTATTCATTCCATGAGACCTTGGTATCCTTATTCAAAATTTCATTTAATGGCTTGACAATCTTTGCAAAGCCATAAATGAACTTTCTTATAAAATTCATCTTACCAAAGAATGACTTTAGCTCTTTTTTACTATTTGGGGGCTCAATTCTAGATATGGCCTCTAATCTTTTAGGATCTATAGAGATCCCATCTTTAGTTATGACATGACCCAAAAATTTGCCTTTAGTAAAACAAAAGATACTTTTCTTGGGGTTTAAGGATATTTCATACCTTCTGCATCTCTTAAAGACTTTTTGTAAGTGCATAAATTGATCTTCCCTATTTTTAGAAAAAAATGTTAGATCATTCATTTATATAATGATGAACTTACCTATCAAACCTTAGAAGCCATGGTCTATGGCCCTTTGAAAAGTAACTCCTACATTTATTAACCCAAAGGGATTTCTTTTTTAGGCAAAGGTTCCCCACTTGGTTGTGAAGGCTATTTTCATCCTATCTTCCTTGTCAACCAACACTTGGTGTTAACCTAAAAATCCATGAAGGAAAGACATCATAATTGAACCTAAAACAACTTGAATAACCTAGTCAAGAGAAGGAAGATGATAGTTATTCTTTTTAGATGCTTTGTTTAAATTTATAAAGTCAATGCATAGCCTAATTTGACCATTCTTCTTTTTGACTAGCACCAAATGAGCCACCTAGGTAGAATTCCTGATGGGAAACACAATTCTAGCATCTAGTAATCTCTTGACCTATTTAAATATCATTAGTTCTAGGATAGGGTTAAAAGGTATTTGCTTTTGCCTGAAGGGATTACAAATTTATTTAAGGGGTATAATATGGTTAATGACCCTTGGATCAAATATCTTTAAGTCATCATAAGACCATGCTAAGACATCCTTATACCTAGTTAACAACTCTTTTACCTTCTTGTTTTCAATATTGGTGCAAGATTTTTCCATGTTGACTAGTTTGGGTTGATCTTTGTGGCCAAAATCCATTGCATTATAATCCTTCCCACTTACCTTGGGAATATTAGAAACCTTAGCTAGTTTATATTGATTAAATAGCCTTTTTAAGTCAATCATGCCTTTGGGAATTTTATTTTCATTCAATTGAATGAATTTAACATCAAACTTATCCTCCCTAAGTGTATTTTTATCAGTCTCATTAATGATCTAAGCCTCAAATGCTATAGAATTAGTCATGAAATATAATATCTATTGATCATCATTATATAATTGAAAATGATTAACATTATCAAGCATTAAAGGATAAGGTATTAGATCAATGCTAAAGTTAGGGGAATATTGGTTGGGCATGAGGTTAGCTATAGTATATGCCAACTCATTAGTAACTTGGTTTTCCTCTCTTGGGATGGAGATAATGTTAAAAGCATCAAAAGACTCAATGAGATCCTAGACCCTAAACTTATACCTCTTAATGTATGAGAGTTTACATTGATATTTTCTTCTCACTTGGTTGACTACTAGTTTAGAGTCATCATAGACTAGTAATTATTTGACTTTATCTTAATAGAAAATTTAAAACCAAAGATAAGGGCCTCATATTTAGAAATATTTTTAGTATAAGGGAGTTAAAGCCTATAAGAAGCATGGTATTCCTTATCACTAAGGTCAATTAGGATAACACCAACTCCAAATCCATCCTTACACTTAACACCATCAGAGTGTAGCTTCCATAGTTTAGGAACATGAGTATCTTTAGGATGACATACCTTGGTACTCTCTAGGGTAAAAACCCCTAGGTTTGAGTCAATTATGTTTACCTTTTTATTGATATAATTATACTCAATGATCATGTGATTCATTCTTGACTCTCTCTCAAATCTAATTTGGTTTGGCACCCCTTCATGATATCCATAAATGTGATCAATATATGGACATGTAACCATTCAAATCCTTGGTCCATTCCTTACTTAAAAAGATCCCATAAACATCAAAAATATAAACAACTTGAATATCAATAAACTATTTCACCCTAGGCTCAAAAGCTAATTGCATATGAATATTTAAAAGTTACCCAGTTACCTTTTTCTAGATTTTTCTAACTTACAACTCTATCAAACTTAATAAGAGTCAAGCCAAGTTGTTTGAAAATACTAGTTGCTTTGATATTGGTATATGCACTAGAATATAATAAATAATTATGCAGATTCTTACCAAACATCTTGATAGTGAGAAAGAAATAAAGAGATTCTACCTTAGCTTTATGCATAGTCACATTAGCATTATCAGCCTTAGGTGGCTTGTTAGAATTATTTGTAAATGCTTCTTCTAAGAGGTCCCTTTATTTTGTAATCTATGTCAGTTCATGCAAAGTGATCTTAGCCTTTATCTTATTTATATCTTCAACAATGTTATATCTAGTTTTACTAAAAGAAATAGGAATATCAAAGTTGGGCTTAGAGGTAATGCCTTTGGGTGGCTCTAGATTATTTCTTGAAGAAGTGTCAAGAGAAGTTCCAAATTTATTTGAAGGCATTGAGGTAGTCAAGGGATGCCTCTACTCTCTATTACTCAATGGATAATTCTTATTCAATAATTGTTTGAAGGCCTTGATATCCTTAGGGATCTCATTAGGTTCATTTTCTTCTTTAAAATAGAAATCAAAGGTCTCCACCATAAAGGCTTGATCAGATAATATGGATCTAGAGGTACCTACACCACTATCCTTGTTAGGGACTACTTCAAATATGTCTAATTCTTCTTAAAAATCATTAAAATCTTTGAAAAATTTAATGCAATCAATTTCACCATGCTTAGTTATACAATGCTCTCTATAATAATCAAGTAATGCAATATCAATAAGATTAATGTCCATAGTATTATTGCTAGAAGATGGTTCATTATTCTTATTATTATGGAAACTATCATTCTAAAACCTATTCTTTGAAGTTCTTACCAGAGTCTTCTAAAGTATTTCCTACTTGTTTATGCATTTAAAGGAAATTAGTGCTTAATTTTTGGACCATTTTAAAGATAGAATCATTCTCATTCTTAGGATTTTTAGAATTATGCACCTAGTTATTGTTAGTACCAATAGTTGGTACTAAATATCTTTAATCATTTACATTAAATCCATTAGTAGGATGACTCAAGAATCCTAAGTTCAAATTGGGAGTAGCATGACTCAAGGGAAATTCATCGAGATTTGGGAGTTGATTCAAGGTTAGAATATTATGGTTGTTATTGGGGAAGATGTTTGGAATGGACATATATGGGTTGATATTTGGGACCGAGTAGGTGATTTGTCCTTGGGGATGCATTTGATCATTGATGATTACTGATTCAAAATAATCCCTAGCTAATGAAGTTATAGCTGGAATAGATCTTTTCAAGAATATAAAAGTCATGGGATCTACTACATGTTTGTATATTTCTAGAGCTAAAACATCATCAAGTTTATAAGGTTTTATGGTCTTATTATACATCTTCTAAAATTTGTCATTAAAGAACCTTATGGGATCACTTTCATCCCTTATAATGGCGGTAAAATAGTGGTAAATGACATAAGGACTAATAATCTTACCAAACTCATCTATGAAAACATTAGTAAAACCATCTTAGCTAGTAATATAATTATCACTCAAATTCAAAATCCATTCATATGCAACATCTTTAAAAGTAAAAGGGAAAATATTACATGATACATATTCATGCACAATATTTAGTAACCTTAAAGTATCTTTAAAAGATTTAATGTTCTCTTCAACAATCACAATACCAGTTGGACTAAATGTAGGCAAATACTTTTTAGGGTTACATGGGAGATCATGTACCACTCCTGGTATATTGATTAAAGAGTTTCCCAACCAAGCCATACCTAGAGAAATGTTTAAGGCAAAGGTACCTTGAAGAGTTAAAGTTAGAAAATATTTGGATCTCCTACATCTACCTTTATCATGCTTGGCTCTTCTAGCTTGAAGATTCAAGCAAAGGTTCCCTTGTATTTGAGTGTGATCTATTTCAAATCCTTGGCAATTCTAGATTGAAGATTGAAGACCCTATTTGAAATATGATGTATCAAGTTAATCTTTATAAATAATTAGGATTAAACCTACACATTAAGCTCATTTTACAAAGATTGTGTAAATAATAGTAAAGGATGTAAATATTTGAATAAACTAGCTCAAAGATGTGTCCAATTATGTAAATATGGTTTATCTTTATAAGTCCAAGCTTAAATAAACTTATATCTATAAAATATATGCCAACCTTTGATCAATTTTTTTTTCCTAACCTCAAATACTATGGATTCTCAAGTCTCAAGCTATCTTTACCAAAAAACAAGCATTAAACCTCAAATAACTATGATCTTTGTATAAGGAAGCACAAAGATAGATCAAATATCACAAAAATTAATTCTCTTTACATTTCTAAGCAAAGGATTAATCAAAAGTGAAAATATATCTTCAATATTAGATCAAAATAGACTAAGATAATCAAAGATCCAACTAATTCAAAGAGATTAGCCATCCTTCTAGTGCTAGCAAAATGTTCTCCTATTGATGCCTCTAAATGTATCGTAAGGGTTCTTAGTTTTCAAAGAACACTTCACATTTTAGAATTCTAGGAATTTAGAGCATGAGTAGTAGGTTGTGTAAACTTAATGTTTACCTGTAGTTAAATAGTGGCAAAATAATATTTATATGTTCCAAAAAATTTATAACAATTGATGGTTAAGAGCCATCATGGTCCAATTATTTGTAAATTGTAAGTATCTTTGATAATTTTAGTGTGTTATGATAAAAAATTAAACTACAAATTAATTTAAATGAATATTTATAATGAAATCTAAGCTATAATGATCTAGTTAAAAAGAATTAAAAGGGAAGGGTAAGGCATAAATTAAAAAAGTGATTGTTGATTCTTGACTCAAATATCTTGAAAAATTTTTAATTACAACTGAACTTGCATTTACCAGTATATGATGCAAGATAGCATAAGCTCAGATCTCACCACACACCAAGAAATTTTATAAGGACAATATGGGATTATACAAGTAAGAAATAGATTTTTCTTTAAGGAATTGTTACTAAAGTCAAATAGCATAAGCACATCTATATACAAAACAAATGAAATGAATCAGATTCAAGATCCTTCAACCAATTTAGCATAAGCACAAATTAGCAACCCTATATCAAAAATGAAAATTTAGAATTCAAAGAAACTATTCAAATTCAAGCTTGGAACCAATAATTGAGATAAATCTATATTAACATTTGACACATCAAACGTGGACAATATTTATAGAATTTATTGACTATATTAATTTTTCCAAGTATACAAATTTTGCTCAAAAATCTCTTCCTTTACAAGATGGTAATACATGCCTTTTATAAAAAGATCAAGTAGTATATTGGTCGGTTACAATATACAAAATTTATAAAAGATAAGGACAGTTGTCATTCTTTAGAAATTTATAGAATACATTTGCTCTTCTATATTAGACTGACCTAGAGGCAAATATGCTAACATACTAGAATATGTCTTTACAAAAGAAGATTCCTATTTCAAGTGTTACAATGTTTTACTCAAAGGAATATCAACTAACTGGTGGACCCATTGCTAAAGGGTTCCCCTGTGGCTCTTATAGAAGCTCCATTGCTCTTTGATTTTGTTCTTTGACCAGCTATAAATCTACAATAAGATTTAAGAAACATATATCTTCCTAATTAGCTAAGTTATAAAATTCCCTATCATCCCTGGCCATAGCTTATTTGATGCTTCTAGCTTCTATAATATTTTCCTTAGTTATGAAGATCATACCAAAAATCCTATTGTTGTCACTACTTGATTGGCCTTAGCTCTTGCCTTTTACCTCTTGCATCACTAGGGTGACTCTATGTTTATATTTTGCATCATCAATGATTCCCAAGGTTGTAGTCTTGGTAGGATTAGCCAACATGGTTCTAAGGAGCTTCTTAATTCCAAAAATCAGCTCTTCATCATCCTTTAAAATCTTATCCAAAAATATTGACCAAGTACTTAGGCTCTAGATCTAATCCACCATGATCCCTAATATAACATTTAGGTGCATTAGGCTAATGGTTTTAAACTTAGGAATCTTATTCCTAGTCAATATGCTGACAAGATCCCTTATTTTGGTCTCTACATCCTACCACTCTATTACTAGCCCTTTAGCCACCTCACTTTATTGGATTAATGCATCTTTTCTAAACTTTATTTATTTTAAGGAATCATAAATATAAAAAAGGATGCTTCAAACATATCAACTATAACATCAAACACTGATAAAAGGGCTTGTGTCTCTAAGTTATCCTTTTCCTTTTCCAAATTTTGAATTCTCTATTTTATTTCTCTAATACTAGTTCTAACTTGAGTTGATTGAGCCTCAAATAGGCTTTCAATATCTTCTTCATGCATGGGAATTTCACTAAGCTACTACCTTCCAACTGGAGTTAAGCCAGTAAAGTGTTCCACCTTCTAGAAAGTAAACTCTTGAGTTCCCACTATGGATTTTCTAGTTGTGACCCTTTATAATCTAGATTAAACTGCATAGTATTAGATGATTATATGTGTTTTGGAGGTTCTAGGACCTCTACTCTTATGTTTATTGATGCTCTTAGAGCATCCATTTATTTTCTTTATGGCCCTATAGTGGTCACAATTCTTCTTTTCTCTTGTTCCTTCATCAAAGCCTTTATCTATGGCTTGGTTTCTTCATGCACTTCAACATTGAAGGATTGGGTCAGAGCCCATGAATTGGAAAAGGAAGGGATCTTCTACAACTTCCCAAAGATGAACTAATTAAGGATGATTGGTCCATGAACGGGGAAATCCTCACTAAACAAGTTGATCTCACTTTTGGGATGAATGAGATTCAACTTTGGTCTCTTTTGTCCAATAGGGACAATTTTTAGTTATGCTTTTCTCTTCTTAGGTGGGGCCATTGGGACCAAATCTAGGGCAACTTCATTTCCCTTATATTTTGGCTCAACTCCCTCTACTTGAACTTGAGATTCTTTAGCTTGTGCTTCATCAAGGATCTTGAGGGCATCCTCTACTATTTCATTAAACTCAAGGGTAATCATATTGAGGTGCTTAACTAGGGATGGTGTTCTTTGAGGGAGAGATGAGGATAAAAGTCCCTTACTAGGTCTCTCCTCCAACTTCTCATTGCCAGTACCTTGTATAATTTGTATTGGGGCTTATGGTATTTCCATTTGGGGTTGTTTTCAAGGTGGACTAGAAGGCCTAGGTAGCAAATGATACTATAGAGGATGCATTTTCCATATCTCTCTTGGTGGTTTGTCATCACTAGTCAATATGTGCACTAGTTTGAGATTGGTTTTCTAGAATTTATCCAATACTTCCTTAAAATTGTGGGCCTTGATGTGGAGGGTGTATGCAATTATAATTGCATGATGCATAATGAATTAATCCTATATTAGATAAAATAGATTGCACCTACACGTCTGATTGGGTATACACTTGTTAATTGGGAGCATGACCAATATGGAGATCCATTAGACTCAATTAGGGGATCATTTGTATCAATTTTCACAACACATCATGTTAGGAAGGGTTCCAAATCCTACCATCTAACACAATTTCACAACCCTAAAAGAGTCCTATGATTTGATATTCACTTATGCTAATAAACAAGAAAGTAATATATTTTAATAACATGAAAAGTAAACTAATCTAGTGCACACCAAATCTTGTGGCACAAAGTGGGGGTTAGAATAAAACAAATAAATAAAAACTAAATTAAACATGCATAAGAAACATATAATCACATTAATGTAAATGAAATCCTAATACATGGAAGATAAAAATATGTATTGCATTATCTATCTACTCTCACAAAGGAGAATTAAAGTTAGGAATACTTACCTTTGAATATGAACCTATCGAGTCTCAACCTCTCCCTTATCCAAGGTGATTTGTAAGAGATTGGTGTGGCTTATAAGGATAACCAAGATAAATCAGCTCTAGGCTACATGGCCTACCTAATCATCCAAAATACTTCTCCATAAGATAAGATCAGAGCTCCAAGGAAAGTATTGAACCTGAAAGCTTTATTTGTTAAGTAGAATAGTCAATAATCAGATGTTCATTCACACTTCTTCACTTGATTCTTCTATTCTCTTTTGACTCTTATGAAAATGGTGGTAAATGACCTTATATATATATATATATATATATATATATATATCTTGCCTATAAACCATACAAACATGTCAAGTTTAATAGGTTGACTAGGTCGACCTATAACACTCTTAGGGTAATGCCTAAATTCTATGCTAGGTCAGTTGGGATGCTAAGAAGTCAAAATAGCTAAAGTGTCCCTAAAATATACTAGGTAAACTAGGTCAACCTAGTGTACTGAATAGGTAAAAAGGTAAATAAGGAAATAAATGAAGGAATAAAGTATGATAATGATTGGAATGGATAGGAAAGAGAAAAATAAGCCTAGGGTTCATGGTTTTAGGGAGCTATTATATAGATATAAAGTGGAAAAAAGAACAACAATCTTATGAAGAATTGATGGTCTACCCACCCCTTTCTCAATACACCCCTTAAGGCATGCACTCAAAGAGATTGAGACTCAATAGGTTCCTATAAGCTACAAACTATTAGAAATCAATAAAAAATTTAAAATATTATGTGTATACATATGCCTTAGCTAAAGCTCATCATGTGTCACATAAGTACAACACAATATGGTGATTCAGAGATAGAACATGATAACACACAATGTTGATGCTAATTATGGTGTAGTAGGAAGAAAATAAGATAGATAAAAGGATAGAATTGAAAATTACATACCTTTAACTTACCTTAGTGCTGTAGATAAAGAAGTAGACAATGAGAAAAATGAAGGTGTCCAATGTAAAGAACATTAGGCAAACCTATAGAAGTTGGTGCAAAAAATAAAATTTTGGAAAATAGCCATATAGTGGTTAGATTGAGATTTTAGAAAAAATTGGAAAATTAGGATTCTAAATATAAGGATAGAATATTAAATGCAAATGATTGACAAAAGGATGGAAAATGAATGGAAAATGGTGTACAAATGAATGACAAATGATGGAAAATGAAGGACAAATGATAATAAATAAATGACAAATAATATGAAATAAATGAAAAATGATAATGGAAAGAAAAGGACAAATGATAAGTAAAATATGAATGACAAAAAGGAATGTAGAACATAATAACTCATGTTGGGAAGCATGTGAAACATGAATGACAAATGTAATATAAATGTAAGACAAATATAACAAAGATATATAAGAAAGTAAAAAGTAAGCTCATGTAAGATAGGCATGAAAGAATCAAACATAAGGAAAAGTAAGAAGGAATTTTGAATGAAATGTAATTCAAGATGTAAGACAAATATGAAAAAGGCATACATAAAGAGAAGCATGTAATAATGGAAAAAGAGGTGCAAACTCAACTATCCACAATAGAAGGGTAGTATAAAAATGACAAATGAAAGAAAAAGTAATCCATAGATACTCAAACATATTGTTTTTGCTCTAAGGATAGATAAAATTGAAATAAAGTAGTGCTATCATGTTTTTAAGATGTGGAAAAAAAGGAAGTATAGAAGAGGTAAAATAGATTTATAATCATAATTTGCATGTCAAGTGGGGAAAATGAAATGGGTGGAGGGGAGAATGAAGGAAAAACCAAGGTAGAGAAAATTTTGTATTGAAGTCAAGACACTCAAATTTGGTTTGTCAAAAGAAGAGGACTATCAACCTTAGGGACTCTAAATAACTTCACTTAGATACACAAGTCTGAGGTTAATAAATGGAGTATATAGATCATCCCATAAAAGCTATATGCATGAAAAGTAAAATGGACCTACCTCTGCATGATGTGTTCTTTTTTCTTCAAGACCCCTTATAGATCCGTTGATCTACTATGAAGATTGGGTACTCATGTGAGAAAGTAGGTAGCACCATAAAAAAAATTGAGTTCCCCTATTCCAATCTACTTTCCTGTTGTACCCTAAAGTACTTTGGCTCTATATGAAGATAACTATAAAGTTTGAGCATCAATTAGAGATAGGAAATGTGCTTGTAATCATGTCTTTTGGTGTGAATTGACCTTAATATTTGTATGTTTCCTTTTATATATCATTGCCTTTTATTTCAAATGATTTGGTTTTTAACTTTATTTTGATGGCTTTTTCTATTCCTCCTCTGTATAGATTTGGAAAAGCAAACATGAGTGCTAAAGATGACTTTCCTTTGAAACCTTGGGACAAGGTTTCTAAGAGAGAGAACATCAAAGATCATGGGTTCTAAGAGTCTCATAAATCAAGGTGAAATAAAAGTACTATCTTGACTTTGACCTTGTGTTATCCAATGCAGAGGTGAGAAAAGGGGGGAATCAAGAGAAATGACACATGGAATAATTTGAATTGCTTCAAATTTCAAAAATGTGACAAAGGGAAAAAAGAGGGATACAATGAAAATAAAGGTGTGATTCCTTATCATAAGAGAGAGGGAAATGGTGGAAAACATGCTAACATATATTGTTATGTAAATTCCATCTAACCAAAGAAGCAAAAGATAAAGTCTAAGAACAAGGATCAAGAACATGAAAATAATGGTAATTTTATGAGGAGGGTCAGGACCTATCCATAGTCTTACAAAGAAACTAATAAAAGAAAAACCTATGAGGGTGTTGATAAGAAAGAAGAAAGAAAAAGTGAGTAAGCCTTTGTACAAAGCACCTCACAAATAAAAAACCAAAGGATGCCAAAATAGCATTGACAAACAACAAAATGAGAAAATTAAGTAAAAATCATGGTAATTTTATGAGGGGTGTCAGGTCTTATCTACGGTATTATGAATCAACTTACAAAATAAAAACCCACGAGGATGATAAAAGAAAATTTCTAAAAGAAAAAGAAGACTATGATAAATCAAGGGGTAAATTTTAAATAAAAGGGGTAAAATGATCATAATTCTACTAAGGCAAAGAATGACTTAAAAAATACAAAGAATAAAATAGATATATAAGGAAAAAAATGAAAACAAATGCTAAATGTGATGTATAATAAAGACAAAGAATGTAAAGGAAAACAATGATGCTTAGGAAAGTTAAATTAAGAGAAAACTGCACAAAAATAAATAAACATGAGATAAAAAGAACAAGTAAGATCTATGCTAACGTCTATATCAAAGATGATCATGTGAAATATAAGTCTATAAGTCTTAAAATGTTTCTTGAAGTTGGATGTGTTTGCTATTATGCATTGGCAAAGAAGAGTAGGTATCACAAGATGCCCCAAAGGGTAAGTGGATGTAAGGATGGGCATCACAAGATATCCCAACATGTGAGTTAGAGTGAGGTGATATTGAACCATTAGAATGATCTGTGGATTGATAGGTGCATTTAGAAATAGGTAAATGTGTTAGTTTGTTAGATTTTAAGGATTTGAATGTGACATATGATGTGTAGGAGAGGTATGAGTAGATAAAGAGGGTAAAGGAGGTAAAGGAAGACCATGGATGTTATTTTTTAGAGTAGGCATTTGAATTAGGTACTCTTCTAGTTTATGTGACCTAAGAGGTTGAAGTTAAATGGATGCCATAATATGTTTAAAGTTGTTCATGTTAACTATCCTTCCCTTATTGGTGTAGGAAGAAGGATTAATTATTGTTTGAACAAAATTAGAAGATGAGGTTGTTCATTAGGTAGTTGATGTTGATGTGATTTTTGTTCTTGAGATTGATTTTGAGAATCTTGAAGATAGTCTTGATAACATTGTTTTGTGAGAGTATAAAGATTTAAATGTGGATCAAGCAAGGAAAAAATAAGAAATCAGTGAAGATCATGACAAGACTCATGGGAATGACCTATAGTAGCATTCCACCAATAAAATTTATCTATATTTCACCATCTTGGAGGAGGTTCGGAATGATCAAAGCTTATGGGTTTAAAGGGTGTCAATTTCATCATAAGTTGTTCTAGACTCAAGGGAGGGTGGGTTGGGTTAAAATTGGTTGAATTGGATGCCCTATTTTTAGTTTGGGGAGACTTTTATGAATCAATAGTATGAGAATATGATTGGAAATATGTTTTAATAGTTGTTTGAGGTGGTTCAAATTGAGTCATAAGAAAGTCTTGTCTTTTTTCTTGGCCTACATCTTCTTCTAAAGTTTTAGGTGAAAAGATTCAAACTTTGTATTGAAGGGAAGGTTTAAGAGAAGTGAAAAATTACTTTTGAAGAGTGTCATCATTCATGTTATGGTCCACTTTATGAGCAAGAGACTTCCATCATTTGATGAAAATATGAGTAGATTTATTAGGATGTTGCTTGCCATTGATAAAATGACTAAGGTAGTTTTCAAGAGGGTCATCATGTCAGAATTCCTTCACTATGGCATTGACTAAATCCTTTAGTTGTGAGATATAATGTCGAGGAAGATGGTTGTACCATTCAAATGCATCACCAACAAAGGTTTTGGCTAAGAGATTGGTGGTAGCAAAGGTATTAGTTTGGACCCATTCCTTATAGATATTACCAAAAGATTTAAGAAAGATTGTAGGTTCCTTAGTCTCATTATATGTGATAGTTGGATAAATATTTTCAATATATATAGATGCAATAAATGGATCTAAAGGTTCATTATGAAGATGTTGAAGCATTTTTTATTCATTGGAGGTTGAGGGATGATATTTCCATTGGCATCTCTAAGAGGAGGAGGGAAAAAATTATGATTTGGTTGAGACATGATGACTTGAGGTGGTCTAATAATCATGCTACATAATTGTTATTGCATGCTCATCATTTGAGATTGACTGGAAGTTTGCATGGTGTTCATTTATTGGATGACTTGGGCAAGAAGTTGAGTTGTATCAATAGGTGTATTTGAAGGTGTGGTATTAGTGTTGATAGGAAGATAATTTTTAATGTTGGTGGGAGGAAGATTATTTTTAGGTGGAGGGTTCTCAACATTAGTATTGGTTGTCTTAAGTGTGGTAGAAGAAGAAAGAAGCTTGGTAAGGCCACCATTCTTGTGTAGAGTATAAATAACATTATCATCAAGGTTTTTGAATATTTGGGAACCATCTAGATTATCAATTTGATTGGTATGATGTGATGAAGGATTACCAACATTGGTATAAGGATGAGGATTATGACAAAGGATCTCAACTACATTGCATTGTGTAGTGAGTGCTTTAGGCTTAGGAGAAGGTGAAGGAAAAAATTGGATAGTTTCATCAAAGGTAATGAAATAGATGAGGTTACAATCCAAGCCTTAATAATGGAGTGTTATTGACTAAGATAATGCTGAAAAAATGTCATCATGATGAAACAAGACTAGATAAGCACACAAGGAAAATAATAAGTGACAAAAAATAGTACTAGGTTGATATGGTTGACCTATCATAGAAATAGAGATTTAATCTATACAAGGTCAACTAAACTGATCCAATATAGTGTAAAAAGACTATTAAAAAGGTAAAAGAGGATGTAAATAGTTTTATGTTGACCAAGCCAACCTAGTATAGTGCACAGGCACTAAAAAAGATACTAGGTTGATAGGGTCGACCTTGTATAGTAGACAGGATCTGATTTCTTATTTTGCCTATATATTTAGTTATACTTATCCATTTTACAAACCATAAAATGCATTGGATTCATGATTATGTAAGGAATATGCTAAAGTTGATATAAATTTATGAAAGAACATAGAACTAGGTCAACTAGGCTGACCTAGTTGACTATGCTAAAGTAGTTTTAAAGACTACAAACTGTGAAAGAAAAGTATAGAAGTAGAAAGATACAAACTAGAAACTGACCTGAGTGGTTTAGAGATGGAAATGAATAATATTATTGATCAATAACATTGAAAAAAAATGGTAAAACCTAAAAACTAAGTCGATATGTTTGATCAAAATATATAGGAACCTACTAAAAAAGTGCTAAAACTGCACTAGGTCAACGTGGTCAACTTAGTTGATTGATCTGGAAGTCTAATTATGCACTAGGTCAATTTAGTTGACCTAGTAATCTAGAAACCTAAAAAAATGCACAAATATTAATATTTGGGTCAATAGAATAGATCCATTAGGTTAAAATATATGATAAAAAGAATGAAATAAAATAAAATAAAAGTAAACAAATACAACAATGGTTTGATTCACATTGGGTTCAACAGAATGTATGTAATCAGAATTACATGATGCATAATGAATTAATCTTAGATAAGATAAGATAGATCACATGTACACTTTTGATTGGGTATACACTTGCTAAGTGGGAGCATGACCAATATGGGGATCTACTAGCCCTGATTAGGGGATCACTTGTATCAATTGTCACAACACATCATGCTAGGAATGGTTCCAAATCCTATAGTCTAACATAATTATAAAATAACCCTAAAATATTCCTATGATTTGATATTCACTTATGCAAATAAAAAATAAAGTAAACTAATCTAGTGTGTACCAAAGCTTGTGGCACAAAGTGAGGGTTAAAACAAAACAAATAAATGACAACTAAACTAAACATGCTTAGGAGACGTATACTCAAATAAATGTATATGGAATCATAATAAATGGAAGAGAATAATACACACTACATTATCTATCTACTCTTACAAAGAAGAAATAAAGTTAGGAATACTTAACTTTGAAGATGAATTTACCAAGTCTCAACCTCTACCTAGGCAAAGGTGCTTTGCAAGAGATTATTTTGGCTTTTAAGGATAACCAAGATAAATCAAATCTAGGATACATAACCTACCTAAGTATCCAAAATAATTCTCCACAAGACAAGATCAGAGCTCCAAATAAAGTATTAAACCCTAAAACTTTATTCCTCAAGTAGAATGGTTAATAAGTAGATGTTCATTCACACTTCTTCACTTGATTCTTATATTCTCATTCAACTCTTATGAAACTAGTGGTAAATGACATTGTATATATAGTAGTATCTTGCCCAAAAACCATTTAGACATGTTCCCTATACTAAGTTGACCAATTTGACCTAGTAAATTTTTGGGCTAATGCCTAAAGTCTATGATAGGTTGATCGAGATTACAAGTCAAAATAGCTAAAGTGTCCCTAGAATACACTAGGTTGACTAGATCGACCTAGTGTACTAAATAGGTAAAAATTTAAGAAAGGAAATAAATGAAGGAATAAAGCATGGATAGGAAAGAGAAAAATAATCCCAAGATTCATGGTTTTAGGGAACTAGTGTGTTGATAGCGAGTGTTAAAAGGAACAATAATCTTACAAGGCACTGATGATCTACCCACCCCTTTCTCGGTGCACCCCTTAAGGAAAAAACTTAGAGAGATTAAGACTCGATAGGTTCTTACAAGATAAAAAGTGTCAGTAATCAATAAAATTTTGAAAATATTATGTGTATATAGAGGGTATCATAAGGACCTAATTGATGCTCATAGACTAGCTTGGGCAATTATTTGTTTTTCAGATGTGAGCCCATTACATTTTTGGGATCCCAATGTCTAAGTTCATTGAACTAAAACACAAAATACTCTTTATGCCTAGCCATGGTGTCCATCTACTTCCAATTTTGCAAATTATTCTTATAATTATCAAAGGAAAGGAGTGGAGGAGGCCCTTCCATTTCTCCTTGCAGACTCCATCAACACCATTAAAGAGTTGGAATGAAATTTCTTGTTCTACCAGATGGTTAGGAACATAAATGTGAAACCTATAGTGCTGGATCAGAATTCCTTCAATTTTGATTATAGTGTAATCTAGCTAAAAGAAAATATCTCCCATCAATGCCACATATTTTTTAATTAAAGGACTAACCCTGGGCATGGGAGACCCTATGATGGATTCTACCAAAATATGATAAACATAGTCATAGATGAATTACATATGGTGTCTATACTTGAAGATGTATAGCTTTGAGTAATGGTTGGAAATTGTGGTTTTACCCTTAAGAGACTAGTTTTTGACATTGGGGACCTTGGTGGAAGCTATCAGGGCATATAGTAAATAAGACATGTAGACATAGGACAACCAACTCTTATTAATGTGTGGTTGTAGGGGATCTAGATATTTTTTTTAATAGGGTCATGATTACCCTAATTCCTTCCCTAAACTAAATAATTGGTATTCTTCCCTCAAAGTCCTAGAATGCATGGTTTCCTTGGAGTAACATGGCTTGAGGACGGTAACTAGGTCATTTTTACTAGTCCAATCCTTGATTGTGGGTAAATCCACAAAGGGTTTTGGCAATTTATAATACCTCTCAAAGGCTATTGGGATAATGTAAGTAACTCACCTAGAGATTCCATCATGGATACTCCAATCATTATCAATTATAGAATAAATAAAAATTGGAGCAAGAATGTCAATGTAATGAAGTAACTTTGGTTTGGTAGCAACATGGTGGAGGCTGACCATTTGAACTATGACTAGGTCATAGTATCTCCTATTAACTGTGATAATCCTCTACTCTTTAGTAATGGGTTTCATCTCCTCTATGGCCCAAAAGAGATCAAACCAATTTTTGTTTCCATTATTCAGAGCTACTGTGTCCAACTTAGTGTCCTTGAAAACCCTTCATTGTTTATGGAGAAATACAACTCTATCTCATCTCTTAATTGTTGTCTTTGAGCTGCCATGGATTTTGCACTTGAAAATTGTTCACAACTAGACTACATTTGATCTTTAGTTATATATTTCATAATCAAAACACAATTAATCTTCTCTAAATTCATGTTAATCAATTTGAGTTTACTTAGGGTCTTTTAATGCAAGTTAGGGCTTTAAAGCTTTAATGGTGGTAGCTTGTTTGGAGTTAGGTTCATATGTGCTTTGGATTTGATTTGGACCTTTGCCTTTATACATTTGCATTCTTAGGCACATAATATCTCCTCTTTTATTATTTTATACTTGCATGGCACTTATGTGTCATCAATCTAGAACCTTTCATGGCATTTTTCATAAATGTCTTTGAAGCACTAGCTACTGGCATTTAAAAATTGGATCAAGATCCTTATATTAGTATAGGCCATTGATTGTGATATGGACCCTTTCTTGTCATTGGTCTCTTTGAGAACTAAGCCTCGTAATCATGCTACTTAGCACCTTCATAGGCCTTTTAGGCTTTGGAATCTTTGTTAGTCACACTTTGAATGCATGTTCACCACATGTCGAGCCCATGGGATCTCAAAACCTCATTGAAAATTAATCAATGTATTCATGCCATTGGATCATCTTTCCATGATAAATCATGAGTTTTACGATCTACAAAGATGCATGGGATTTAAGTTAGTGTATAGACATAAAATAACTTAGGCTAAAATGCTTTTACCTAAGTCTATTTCATATTAATAAACACTAATAGACTTAGGTTAAAATGCTTTACGCTAAGTTTTAAATCAAATGGCTTAGGTGGAGACTTAGGTTTAGACATTTTAGGCTAAGATTCATTTTTTGTTTATCAAGCATGAAATGAACTTTAGGCTAGAGTGTTTAATCTAGAGTTTTTTGGATTTATACAAAGGGGTCATGATTAAATATTTTATGTCCAAATTCTATGTTATGTTTAATAAAAATAACATATACTTTGGGCTAAAATACTTATGTTAAGCTCTTAGAACATGTCTAAAGGAGTCAAAATGATATAATGATCATGTGCCAAATTTTGACATAGAGATTTATTATATTAATAAACACAATACAAATTTCAATTAAGAGAATTTGGGATAAATTTCATGTCACAAAGACTCTTTTAAAATAAGACTAGGTATAAGTCTCTAGCCCAAGGTTCATAGAATTCCAACAAATGTAATGGGGACCTTAAGGTATAGGCTTAGACTAAATCCATTTTTGTAAATGTTTAGACCTATGAGACCATTTCAATATTTGTAGTTTAAATATTTCAAGTGTTTGAACATCCTCTAAGGGCTTCCATTAGTCTACAATGCCATTCATGGGCTTTCAACAACATTTTGGAGTCTATCATGCTCCTAGGCAAAATAATTCATTAGCTTAAATTTGATGGTCTCACAGACATTAAATACATCTTAATGGATGTCAAATGATGATTATGTGAATGCCAATTTTATGCTCATCAAACTCCTATGTCCGAATGTGAGAGTGTCACTTGGCAGCTTTACGAGGCTTTCTAGGATCTCAAACTTAATTCTTTCTATTTGATTTAAAATCATGGTGAAGCGAGGGCCATCTAATCATGATCTAGGAGTTTGCTCATGATTGGTCCTTTCTAACATGTGATACCCTTTCCTTTTAATCTTTGAATGTGGGAATGCCACATGGCAACTTTATGGGATTTTTTAGGCTTTGAATTTTCACTTGTGTCTTCACTCCATCTGATCTTTGGTCTACAACAAAGAGATACCTTTTGATCACGATTTGAGTGCTTGATCGTGATTGGTCTAAAAAGAGTTAGTGCTCAATTTTGTCAGGAATTATTCACATTGTCTAATTAAAAGGCTGCAAAGAAGCATTTATCATTAGATCCTAAAAAATTCAAGGTATTTAATTTAGACTCGAGATGAAATAAAACTTAGGATAAGGAATTTAGACTAAGGTTTCATTTATATTAAAAATATTAATGGGGCCTTAATATTAAAGCTTTAGGCTAAGTAGGAAATAACAAAAGGAACCATGAATTAAATATAAAAGGATCCTGTAGATATGAATATTAGGCTCAGGAGATTAAAAATTAGGCTAAAGTATTAAGACTAAGGTCCCATTCATGTTAATAAACATAATCAAGGCCTTAGGGTTAAGGCTTTAGGCTAAAGTTATGACAAAGAGGATCATGCTATAAAAGGGAATTTGCCAAGAATATTAAAAGGGACCCTTAGTATAACTTTGCACCACATTGTAAAATAAATATGATCCTACCAACATAACATTAGACCACATTAGAGATATAGGAAACATAAAGGGGAGAAAATAAAGAGAGACCAAGGCATATGTTTTTTTAGGCTAAGGGTTGGTTGTGTTAAAAAAACATGACCAAGCCTTAACATAAAAATATGGCTTAAGTCCAAAACAAATTTTAAAGTATTATTAAAATTTTTATCCCACCAAATTTGAATTCAAACTTGAACCAAGGGTTTATGCTAGCATTTTAGAACATGAATCTACTAATAGGGGATCCATAAAACCTATAAATTAAAGACATGAGTATCAATCAATAGCAATGTTAGGAAAGATTAAATAAAATCATAACTCATTAAGCTAATCTTATCAAAAGTGGATGATCTTCAAATTCTAATAATTTTCAAAATAGACCAAGATTTTAGGGATAAGATTCAAAATATCTCAAAGGTCCCAATTTAAAAAAAAAGAGGGTATGTTGACCTCAACACAACCAACTCAAAGCCTAAATTCAAGTGCTCACACACTTCACCATAGGGATGTTCAATCCAAAGGATATTAAGGAATTTTAAGTCTCCCTATGGACTAAGGATCCATTAAGGATTGGTTGGAATCAGGAGGGCTAACCTCTATGAATGATCTTTAAGAAAATAACTTGTTAAAATCGGTCTACAAATAACCTGAGTGCCAACTTCTAATGATCCTCTCTCCACACACTCTTTGCATGGGAATATTGGATATTCATAGAAGAGAAGTAGGTCAATACACTATAGGTTCATGGTCATTGGTCATATCTTGGATTTTTGTACGCTATGAACTTCATTAAGACTCCTAAGCACTCATAAACCACTCTTAAACCTTAATAGGGACTCAACTAGGACATTTACTAAAAAAATACATCAAAACACCTTGTAATGGCCTAAAAAACACCTAGAACATTAATTAAACTTAGATAGGACCCCACCCATTGAGATGAGTTGTACGAATAATTTATGGAATGCTAAAAAAATTATACTTTTCCAAAGAAATGAGAATAAAGGAGGGTACATAATTATTTGAAAAGATTCCAACTATTGGAAGGGGAGGTTTAACACTTGTTACACCTTTAAATTCATAATATACCCAAAGGTGTTCTTGGTAACATCTTTGTAACCCACTTTTAAAGAGCCAGTCTACAGAATTGGATGATACAGTGACTTAGTCAACCACTTTTATGAAATTATAGGTGTTATTTTATCAAAAGGGATTATACCATGGTATAAGGTGTTTTTTTAGGAGTTAATCCCATGTTACCATATGTTTCTAAGGTTTCAACATGTCTCTCATGCCTACTCAACATCAACAGTTAGGCAATTAGGCCTAATTGGCTTATTTGGTCAATAAGGAAACTCAAAATTGACATTGAAGGGTTGATAGAATGAGTTAATGAAAATATGTTACACCTGGTAGCTAAAACTTGAAGGTAAATCAATGCAAATTTCATATCTATAATGGATAGATAAAGTAGTTTCTTGACTTTGTCAATTTTATTTAGAGGAGTGTGGGTTGTTACATGATTATGATGGCCTAATTATACCCTATTCATGTTGTAAATACCAAGGAAATTAGTTACTTGACTAAATAAAGGTATATAATGCCTTAATAGAGTGTTTACAAAGTCAAACATATCCTCCACCACCTCATTTCAATTCCAAAAACTCATTTAAGGAGTCACTGAAAGCACCAATACATGGGAAGAGCTAAAGGGGCTACTTGTAACTAATAAAATTGATGTATGAGTTGACTATGGTCATTTATGACCCCTTATCCACTTTTTCACTCCAATTTTCTCATCCTCTTTATTTTTATTTGCTATATATTTAGGTATTTATGCCTTGTATTATATCCCTTAGGCTAGAATGAGGAAACTCTGCCTGACCTTATACTCTATGAGACCTCTTAGACTATTAATAGAATCTTAAATATTCTCTTTGATTATCTTCTAGTGTGTGTATAATTATGTGATATGCTTAAGTTTTCTATTTTCCCTTCTATAGGTTCAATGCCTTCACCTAAATGCTAACAAGTGTTCTTTACAGGGTGTGTAGTGTGTTAGAATGTTAATGGTTAGGTTTAGGAGTGGATATTTGATTGTAAGAGTTTGAAGCCAAACCTTCCTCTCATTTCCCTCAGATCTTAGTCATCAAGATGAACCTCAACATGAAATATTGATGCCTATAAACTACTAGAGATGGTCATTCAATTCTATGCTTGATCCATTAGTTTTATTTGAGTTCAAGTCAAGTGGATGGAATTGTTATATTAGTGCATCACTAGTTTAGAGTAGGTTTAATTTATGAAATCTCTCTTCCATTTTCATCCCAATAGGATTAGGTAATAGAAAGAGTGATCAATAAAGTTGAAATGAAAAATTAGGGGAGCTATCCCCATAAGAACTAGAGGTTTGACCTACATCTTAGGCAACCCATAGCCTATAGGCCACTCTAATGTTATTCTAGGTTTGAGATAGATGAAACACTCTTTTCCTTAGCAAGGGTGAAACCTAGTTACCTAACAGTGCTAGCATGCTTGATGGGACCATCTTTCAAGTGCCTTAAAGTATGCCTTGGAAGACTTGGAGGACATCTAAGAGCTAAAGACATTCATTAGAAATATGTATAATCATCTTCAAGAATTCCAAATACCACATTAGTAAATTTGCATTTAGGAGTCATAACAAAGCTCATGTTAGGTCATCACTGCAAGGGTAAGAAAGTTTATCATTCATAGTTTCATTTATTTTCATGTGCTTAATGAGGATTCATGGATGTACATGGGACAAATTTATGTCATCCATTCCATTATGAGTAGACCTATGACCCTTAATAACTCCATCATTCCCCACGAATCTTATTTTAATCCCTATTAGCCATACATCCACCCTTATCATCCCTATGATGAGTCATCTTATTTTCAAGACTACCAACTCCGTTGTGAGCCTCATCTATCTCCTTAGTAGTCTAGTTATAAATTTGATCAGTCATGGTAGCACCATGATATTCTCTGCCTACCCACTCATGCCCCAAGTCAATCCATATCAAGCCTTAAATAGATCCTATTAGATCATGAGAGATATATGGTGAACACTGACACATTGAAAGGGTAAGGTCAAGAGATCCCCAAACATGTTATTGAGGGGGTTAACAATTCATTAAAATAATCCAAAAGAGACTAGTCATTTTTCATGAGGAAGTGTCATTCAAGGGACAATAATGATATGTTAAACATTAAAGGTCTAATTCCCAAAGTTAAAGATAGGTTGATAGTGTATGAAGGGAACAAAACTCACCATCATCCACATTATCTCCCCTCCTCTATACCATGCAAATATTATACTAAGATACCCATCACCCCTCACAATATTCCATTAATTGAGTATCAAATCCCTCAAAATATTTGACAAGCCTTACCAACTTTTCCCACTTGGAAATATGTCTAAAGAGGAACTCAAAAGGTAGGAAAATAATGCATTGAAGGGGGTAGTCATCATGAGCAGACCCTCGATTAATCAAGCCTTAATTTTGAATCCTACATTGCCAAGAAAATTGAGTTTGTAGACTAAAATTTATATTATATAGTGTCAACTACAAAATTAATGCCATCTCAATTGAGAATATCTCTTTTCATACCCCAAATTGTAATACACTTAACACAAAAAACTCCTAAGCCTAAGTTTTTATCTTGGAACCAAGTACTACTGTCAAGGAAGAGAGAAAGACACTCAAATAATCTTGAGATCAATCAAATGTCTAAAA
This sequence comes from Torreya grandis, assembly GCA_037957365.1. Lineage (NCBI taxonomy): Eukaryota > Viridiplantae > Streptophyta > Pinopsida > Cupressales > Taxaceae > Torreya > Torreya grandis. Next base: position 580,986 of record JARHVA010002349.1, read on the forward strand.
CATTTCCTTCATGGAAATATATCAAAACTAATGTGTAAAAGAAGGATAAGGTGATGGTTGTTGAGAACAAGCAATTGAATGAAGAAAATGTGACATACATCTCATCTATCTTGAAGTCACTCCAAGAATATCCTTTGCCACTCATTAATAAATAACCTATCCTTCAAAACATAATTAAATAAAATTAGTTTATATTGGTAGTTTTTGATGATGAATTATCCAAGATTGAAGAGGAATTCACCATTATAACACCCCTTAGCAAGGAATATCACCTAATAACCTTCAAAGATGTAGAAGATGATGAACTATAGGAGTATGATGATAACCATGAGAGAGATGTTTCCATTAGAAAAGATGAGGATGGCTTCCAAGACCTCCTTGATGACATGGTAACTTCCCTTCATCATGATAGTCCTCAAGAGCTTGTAGTAATTATGAGAGAAACTTGTAGACTAGCTAATGAGGATAGAGAATAAGGCAAATCTAAGATATTTCAAATTCACCAAGTGTTTGTTGAAGAGGAAAAAGTTTCAAAGGATCATTTAAGTGATCTATTTGATAATATAGGGGTAGGTTACAAACTCCTTAAATCATGTTGTGAGCTGGTCTAAGTTGAAGACGCCAATGTCAATCAATTAAGAAGGGGGTAGACCTTTGATCATGCCACTACAAGAGACTATTCCATGTGAACATGACTTGTTTAAAGTGTTAAAATAAGGTTATCAACCCCTTATTCCACTTTTAGATGCCTCTTCACTCTTGGAGGATAGGACTAAACTTGTGTGGCTTCAATAAACCATCAAGAAGGATCCACCTTTTCTTGAAAGCAATCATCTAAGCATACTATAATATTTGTCTCAAACTACCCAACATGATCAAGAGTAGTTTATGATTGAGGTAGAATTCAAGGTGTTCATGCAAGGAAGATGAGCATGGGAGGAGTATGATTGGGTGCTTGACTCACCCAACCAATCTATACACATGAGAGTTGAGCAAGAGGATCCATTTTCCTTCTTGAGAGGCCATGAGTATGATAGTACCTTTAGCTATAGGTGGGAGCCTTTATACAACAGGAATGAAATTATGTTATTCCTATCATCATGTACCAAATTGACCTCATGAATCCAACTTGATCAAAGGATTTTCCCTTTTGATCTTAGAGGAGAAATGAGGTATGTTTAGTTAGTTATTTTAGTAGTTATTATCACGATTCAATAAGCATGTCACACTAGTTTGAAGGTAGTTGTCTTATTACTTTAGTTCCTTACCTTGTTTATTTGTAGGTGTTAGGTGTGTTTATTAGAGCTAGGTGTTGTTTCTTTGATTATCTTTATGTGTCTTGTTTTTGATACAATCCAAGAAGTGTCCTTAAAGTACTAGATCAGTTAGATAGTCCATCAAAGTGGTCCTCAAGTCATATTACATTATTTGAGTCATCATGTCATCCTTTTCCTAGAAGTGGCTAGGTCATCTTGACCATCAAGCTGGTCACCCCTCAGAGTCACTAGAAATGTTGACATTTTGGCCTCATAAGGCCAAATGTCAACCCCTAACATGAAAAAATTATATAAGACCCCAATTTTTAGCTTATCTATAGTGTCTAGGCTTGTCATGATCTCATGAATGTCTTTTGAGAGTATTTAAGTCTTGTGATAGGTCTTATGTTACCTTAGATCTTGATTGTGTCATCATATATCACATTTGCATTGGGTCTATTTTGTGGTATAATAGTGATCATAGTGACCATAGAGTGATTAGGGAGGTTGTCTTGGTCTTAAACATGATAAAATTAATGATCCCTAGTAGGAGTTTAGGTCACTTCAAGGTGTGAGTAAGAACCATTATCAATGTGAAGGATGATCAATTCCATTTTAGTTCATGGTATAAATCCCAGTGATGTGTATCAAAACCATATCCCATGACCTTTATATCCAAGTCTCTCATAATGCCTCATTAGATCTTTCAAGACCTTAAATTCCCTGTGTGAGTCAATGTACCTTATAATATCTTCATGAAATGGGAATTTTATAATGTTTAAAAGTTTAAAATAGTCTTAAAGGAGTCCCATTGTCTCCATATAGTTACCATTGAGTGTTTCATGCCATAAAGGGTCCATTTGAAGACTTATTTTCACCTTTTGATAGCCACATGGGCCCCACACATGGAAACTAGGTGTATTTTCAAATTTTCATATCATACCATCATTTCAAAAATCCATTTTACCTTTTTTCCCCCTCTTATACCCTAAAATGGTGGTTTTATCTTAGAGATATGAAGAAAATGGTGAAAATGGTGTTTTTAGGTACATTTGATGAGTTGTATGGAATGGTACAATTAGTCCATATAAGGGGGGAGAAAGGTACTATTTATGAATTCAATGAAGATATATCAAAGAAGTTTTAGGGTCAAAAAATTTAGAACAAGTCCAAAACCATTGCTCCTTCTTCACTAGCTTCTTTGGCATCTCAAACACTCCTTCAGGTTTTCTTCCATTCCATCTAGGAAAGGTCAAATCAGGAGCTAGTATTTTGGGGAGATGAAATATGTCCCTTGAACTTATTATCCATGAATTTTTTTAGTAGGTTTATATACATATCTTCATGAATAATAATTAATAAACTATCCACTCTAATTTCCTCCTTCATCTATACAAGCTTCATAAAGTACAATAGTTTTGGTAGATTTATGAGGATTTTATGTAAACTAATGATTATTTTATGTTCTTGAGACCCTCATGGCTCATATACATCATCCACCATTAATTTTTCACACGTGTGGGATTGTGGAAGTGGTAAAATATTCATGTTTTCTTTGTTTGTAGTTTGTAAGTAGATTTGGATAACAAACAGAATGTTAAGTGTTTTCTCCAAAAAGAGTTGACATGTTAAAGAATTGGGAGAGTGTCTCAAGATTAACCATGATTATTCTCTTAAGTTGAGGTCATAATAACCTCTTATCACCTTGATGGATATTAAAATTAAGGAGATCATATACATATCTAAGGATTCATTGTTTATCAATACTATATGTTATTCAAAGTTGTTCTTAGATCTTTCAAATGTAGCTAAGAACATGAGATAAGGTATTGAAGTCATGAAAAATAATCATCACATCCTTATGATAAGGTTTCCTAACCTCCATGGTAGTCTTAACATGCCTAGAAATCACCTTATTTATTGTAATAAAAATGACTAAGGTTTGGGGGGGAGTGAATCAATCTTTAAAAACTTACTTATCAATTCCACTTAAGCAAACATGAATCGTTCAATCAACCACATAGGTCTAGTAAGCATTAAAAACTATCCATATAAGCATGAAATATAATAACACAATATAACAAAAATTATATTTTAGAAACCCTAAAAGGGATTAAAACCCACTGATATTTGTAAATGGACTATGGTCCTATATGACAAACACCAACTTTTGTGAAGCACCAACTTCACATGGAGTACCAACCCTAACTAGCTAAGCATCATCTTAGCTAGGCTTTATAAAGCACCCACTTTTAATGAGTAATCAACCCCCTTAGATTAATTAGAACCAAATCATCCACCTAAAACACTTGATCACCTTTAGAATACATTTTTTCTCATAAAACATATGATGATCTCCTTTCTCATCTCTTCACACACTTCTATCTCTCAAACTGGTCTCTAGCCTTCTTTGCTCAACTGGACCTCTTCTTGACTTGATTAGGTCATATGAAATTTATATTTATATGCGTAATATATTTCAAAGATTCATAATATATCATCTTCACTCCTTTAATGGTATATAATACCTTTTGCTTACCAATGTTCTATTTCATTCACTTACACACTACACACTAATCGGCCTAAAATTACCTAGTATTTATTCAAGTCACTTGTTCATATCCTTATTAGTTATCCAAAAATTATTAAAAATTTTATGTTTAAAATTAAATGGATGTTATGACATCTCGTATACATGTATCAAATGTGCTTTGATTCCCTTTAGTTATGACCTATCTCAATTAGGCCTTATCTCATCTTTAGGTCTCATGGAGACCCTAATCTCATTAGATTTGTTCTAAGACATGTTACACTTTAACTTTATTATATAAATTTAAAAATAATAAAATCATATTAAAAAATCATAAAACATTCAAATATATCCCTGATAATATCATCTAGGCCTCATAACACTTTTTAGCTCAAACCACTACTTGGAGCACACGAATAGTACTATTCATATTAGGCCTGTACATACTCAAAAAAGTTTATCTTGAAAGAATAAATAAATACCATGATTATTAACAAAAAAATTTAAAAAATAATAAATATAATATAAATGACCTTAGGGTTATCACCATACATTTTTTACTTCACAACATAGAGCAAAAGTACTCAAACCCTTGTCTGCAAATAACTCACTCAAAATTGCCAGAACACTCCAAAACTTGGTCATGAAAAAATTAATATTTAAAATTTTTAAGATCAATTAACATGATAAATTATACCTTAAAAATATTATTTAACATCTCTATATCATTATAAAGTACAAATATCACAAGGTCTAATGTCAAATATTGGTCTTGCAGACCAATCTTTTATCTTTAGTACACATAGTCAAACTTGAACCAGTCAAGCCATTTTGGATTTAATGTTTCAACCTATTATATTGACTTAAAAAATTATTAAAATTATGTAAAAATTATTCAATCCTAAAAAAAACATTATGAGCATTGGATACTTCAGATCAAGACATAGAGCCTCAAACTCATCATTGTTACTTGTTTATCTAGAACTGTCAGTTTGCATTAAAGCACAATCATGGTGAAAATGACCTTCAACACGTATGAAATATTTAAGATAATAAAAATTAATTTGGATGATATTATGAGATATTTATAAAATTATTAGATACAAATATAACATGGTCAAATAGCAATATTGTTCTTGCAGCCCAATCTCATAACCTTACATCTTCACTATCTCATTTACACTAGACAAGTTAACTTATGAGAAACATTTTCATCATAACCACTAAAATTAAAAACTTATATACAACATGATCCTATCTTATATTTCATGAAAAATTTCTCCGTACACTTGGATTCATCCCTAATCCAAGATAACACATCCTTAATCACCTTCTCAATTTTGCTTGGTTTTCTCACTGTTTGCACCATTAGACCTTTTAGCATTAGGTTAACTTGTATGAACGGTTTAGTACATTTTAGAGATATAATATTATTTGAAAAAACCATGTAAAATAACTAAAAGTCTCAATCTTCAACCTTAATCCATTTATCAACTTTAACTTAGTCAAATCTAACTACTACATCAAATCTTTGAGAAATAAGACTTTTTCTATAGGGTATACTCACTCACTTGACAAACCAATCACACCTGGAGGTGCCTATAAGATTTTAATAAATGATCCAATAGATTAAATATCCATGACAATCCATTATAATCACTTTAGAAAAAGTTCCTTCATATCAGGTCACTATTAGGGTTCTTTGAGGGTTTAAGCGATCTTCCAATCTTAACGATCATTCATAAAGATTAGCCCTTAATTCCAAAAAAAAATGCTTAAAACTTTGAGATATGACTATTACACATATACCATGACTATATTAGGTTACCATTTAGAGGTTACATGTGTCAATGAGCACTTGAAACTTCTTCTCAAGTTGAGAACCCTTTAGTTTATGCACTTGATAAACCTCAAAACCACTTTTCATGCCTTTTCTTATAAAATTTGACCTCAAACTTGGTCAACACACTTGGGATATGCTATCACACAACTAAAATTCTCACATGATCATTCTTTCCTTGGAAATTGATCTTGATACCCCATATGGTCATCATCTTTCTCTTTGCTCTTTAGGCCTTGATTTCTAAATCACATTAGGCCTTGAAATTGACCTACTAGCCACTATCCAAGATATTAAAACCTAAAATACATGACATAAAAGATATTACCATGCTCAAACACTACCATACATTATTCATATGTCTTTAAAATTCCTCATGACACCTTATTAGGTTAGGCAGGGTCTAGAACTAGTCATGTTTCCTACTAGGTCTATAGGTCCTGCCCCTATAGGATCACCCTGAGACTCTCATGAGTGATTCAATATCCCATATGAATTATACAACAAGATCATACATATTATTATGACTCTATGCATCCATATCACTAGGAAATTAACCTCATACCTGATCACAAGGTCTCTTCATGTAATGACCAATGTCAGGACTAGGCTTCTCAAGCTCTTAAAACTTGACAACTGACCTTAAAAAAATTCTTGATGCTTCTACACCTTTATCACATTAATTTAATGCTTCTTAGACAATATCATACCTTTATATATACCTATTCATGCTCATCATGCACATGCTCATGATATGACTATGTTTGTTATGAATGGGTTTCTCAAGTCACCTTATACTCAAGGACTAACACTCAAAACATGCTCACCTTGACCAAAATCTTGACATAAAACTCAGAAGAATAATTATGTTTCCTTCAAACTCTCTCTTAATAAAGAGATATTAGGTTTCCTTAAAATTCTCTCTTATCACATGGTTCATATCTCATAGACTACACACCATGCATATAAATGTTAAAACACTTGACCAAGTAAACAAATAAGATGTGTTAGGGCTCTTAGGTGCAAACCTAGATTGAAAAGTCAAAGAGCTTAAATAGCCTAAACTAAGCTTGATGTAAACCTAATAAACCTATGTATGTAATTATGGGGATGATGCATACTATATGAGTGTTGGGAGAATGATAATAACTAAAATGTTAAGTGATAAACATGTATCAATGATTTCAAGTAATGAGGATCTTAGTTAAGATATGATGAGGGAACCAAATCTAGCCTAAGGGTTATATAGGTTTGGTTGTAAACAAACCCTAACGCTATTAGATGGGAGTGTATAAGAGATGACTTGTAGGAGAACCTATGATTGAGGGTGTTACCCACATTGAAGGCATGAATGGGAACTCATACTTTATCCACTTCATAGTGAATAAGGAAAATAGGACATACTCAGGACCCTTGTGCTCAACCATATAATCAATAGGTAACCTACAACCAATTTAGACAAAATAATACTTTAAGGTATCTGTCAACATAATCTAAACCTCAAAATTGGTATGAATGGTCATTGTCACTATTCATAGGCATCTATACTCTCATTTGGGTAATAAAATAATGGGTATACCCACTATTTTATATCAATCCAAGCCTTGTCTATGATAGTCAGTCTAGGGGCTAGATGGATGAATTCTTGATTGGAAGGATCTATAGGAAGATTAAAGCCCACAAATGATTCCAAAAAAGTGTGACATGATGGTATAGGTATTTATATGTCCTAAAAGGGAAGCAACATCCCAAGTTACATTATGTACCCTTGAGGTTTAAACAATGCAAATAATATTTAAGCTTGCTCATAGAACCTACTGCCATCTCAAGGCAGCTCCAAGTTCTCACAACAAATTTGATGGCAATGGAAGATGTATAAGAATGTTTTAGACCTTGATATGAAGGTTTCAAGTGGAAATAAGTGAGAAAAAATCTTGAATATCTTCAAAACCTTGCTTAAGCCATCAACCCTACATATAGCCAACTCAAAGCCTAGCTTCAAGTGTTCACTCATACTTTATCCACTTCATAGTGAATAAGGAAAATAGGACATACTCAGGACCCTTGTGCTCAACCATATAATCAATAGGTAACCTACAACCAATTTAGACAAAATAATACTTTAAGGTATCTGTCAACATAATCTAAACCTCAAAATTGGTATGAATGGTCATTGTCACTATTCATAGGCATCTATACTCTCATTTGGGTAATAAAATAATGGGTATACCCACTATTTTATATCAATCCAAGCCTTGTCTATGATAGTCAGTCTAGGGGCTAGATGGATGAATTCTTGATTGGAAGGATCTATAGGAAGATTAAAGCCCACAAATGATTCCAAAAAAGTGTGACATGATGGTATAGGTATTTATATGTCCTAAAAGGGAAGCAACATCCCAAGTTACATTATGTACCCTTGAGGTTTAAACAATGCAAATAATATTTAAGCTTGCTCATAGAACCTACTGCCATCTCAAGGCAGCTCCAAGTTCTCACAACAAATTTGATGGCAATGGAAGATGTATAAGAATGTTTTAGACCTTGATATGAAGGTTTCAAGTGGAAATAAGTGAGAAAAAATCTTGAATATCTTCAAAACCTTGCTTAAGCAATCAACCCTACATATAGCCAACTCAAAGCCTAGCTTCAAGTGTTCACACACTTCACCATAGGGATGCTCAGGCCTAAGGATCTTAGGAAAGTCTAAGTCTCCATCTGGACTAAGGATCCATGAAGGATTGGTTGGCATTGGGGGGATAACCGCTATGAATGATCCTTAAGAAAATAACTTCTCAAAACTAGTTTATAAACAACCTGAGTGCCACCTTCTAATCCTCCTCTCTCCACACATTCTTTACATGGGACCCTAGTCTATTCATATAAGATAAGGAGGTCAATTCACTATAGGTTCATGGTCATTGGTCCTGGTTTGGACATCCATACTCTATGAACTATCACTAAGACTCCTAAACACTCTTAAACCCTAATAAGGACTTGAATAGGGATATTTATTGAGAAATGAATACAAACAACTTAAAATGGCCTAAAAAACACTTGGAACACCAAGTTAACTTAGAGAGGACTCCACCCATGGCATTGAGTTGTATGGACAATATATGGAATGCTAACAAAATTATACTTCTCTAAGGAAATGAGCATAAAAGAGGGTTTAAAACTATTTGAGAAGCTTTGAACTATTGGAAGGGAGTGTTTAACATGTATGACACCTTATCAAGTCATAATATACCCAAATGTTTTCTTGGGAACATCTCCGTAACCCACTTCTAAAGATATAGTCTACATACTTGGATGACAAAGTGACCTAGCTAACTACTATGACAAAATTGTAGGTGTTATTCTATCAAAAGGGATTATGCCATGGTATAAGGTGGTGTTTCAGGTATGAATCCCATTTTTCATAGGTTTTTAAGGTTTAAGTAGGTCTCTCATGGCTGTTCAACATCGACAATCAGGCTATGAGGCCTATTTGGTGTATCTGGTCAACAAGAGAACTCAAAATTGGCATTAAAGGGATAATAGAATGAGTTAATGCAAATATATTATGCCTAATTAGGCCTAAGTGGCCTATTTGGTATATCTAGTCAATAAGAGAACTCAAAATTAGCATTAAAGAGATGATAGAATGAGTCAATGCACATTTCATAGCTATAATGGAGGGATAATGTAGTTTATTGACTCTATCAATTTAATTTAGAGAAGTGTGGGTTTTCACATGATTATTATTGCCTAATTATACCCTATCCATGTTGTAACTACCAAGAAAAGGAGTTAATTGATTAAACAAGGGCATATCATGCCTTGATAGAGTGTTGAATAGGTCAACCATATCCTCCACAACCTCATTTTAATGCCAATAACTCATTCAAGGAGTCATTGAGAACACCAACACATCAGAAGAGCTAAATGGGCTACTTGTAACTGATGCAAATGATGTATGCGTTGATTATGGTCATTTATAACCCCTTATCCACTTTTCAAATCCACTTTTTGCCTCCTCTCTCTTGTGATTTTCTATATATTGAGGGATTTAGGCCTTGTATTATATCCCTCAAGCTATTATGAGGAAACTTTACCTAATTTTGTACTTTATAAGACCTCTTGGACTGTTAATAGATTGTTCTAGCTTTTCTTTTATTAAATTCTAGTGTGTGTATAATTGTATGATATGCTTAAGTGGTATAATTTCCCTTTTATAGGTCCAATGACTTCACCTAGATGATAACAAGTGTTTCTTTATAGGTTGTATAGTGTGTTATAATGTTGATGGTTGCATTTAAGAGTGGAGATTTAATTGTAAGATTTTGAAGCCAAACCTTCCTCTCATTGACCTCAAACATTAGTCATCAATATGAACCTCTACATGAAATATTGGTGCCTAGAAACTACTGGAGATAGTGGTTTAATTCTATGCTTAGTCCATTAGTTTTGTTTGAGTTCAAGTTGAGTGAATGAAACTATTATATTGATGCATCACCACTTTAGAGTAGGTTTCATTTATGCAATCTCTCTTCCATTTTCATCCCAATAGGATTAGGTCTTAGAAAGAGTGATCAAGAGAGTTAAAATAATAAATTAAGGGAGTTATCCCCATCAAAACTAGAGTTTGACTTGTATCTTAGGCAGCCCACAACCTATAGGTCATGCCAATGTTAATCTAGGTTTGAGGTAGATGTGAACAGTCTTTTCCTCAACAAGGGTGAAACTTAGTTACCTAAAAAGACACTCAAAATCAACTAAGTAATTAATCCTTCTATTATTTTTCTAATTCTAAATCAAGTGATTTTAATATATCTCATTTGAATTCAAATTATTATATTTATTGACATTTTTTGTTATCTAAATTAGTTAATAGTTTCAATTATTTCATAACTCTTAGATGTAAAATAATGAAAACATTGATCATGCCTATGTGAAACCTTTGAACATAGAGGTCATTCCCATACTTGAAGCATTTTGTCATGTTTTTTAGGCTATATCTTTCTATGTTAGTCTATTTATCATATTTAATTACATGGACTATTTATAAATGAATATATCTTGTTCATAACTTTATAGTGATACTTCCTGTAGACACCTAAAATTGGCCACAACCAACTTCCTGCTAGACTTGAAACTGATTGCTACAAACCATTGAAAATTAATCCTAAGAATCATTGAACATCCCAAATTTACTTGTGTATCATTCATCAAAGCTTAGAATTATGTGGAGTCATCCCTAATTTGGGTATTCTATCATACACAATAATAACCTCTCATAACTTCATCCCTAATCACCTTGTGACATCACAACTATCAATTTGTCATATGGACCTATTATGTGGGGAACTTGATTAAATCTTAAAAGAGCTAAAATGCTAATCAAAATCAATTAACAAGTTAAATAAGAACAAATGCCTAGTTAAATTATCCATTTGTAATTAATGAATATCTAAAAATGGAAATCCCCAAAAATCAAATTATCAAAGCCTTTTATCATTGCCTCTATGAGTTGTTAATCTCTTTGAAAATATCCTAGAATATCTAATTGAGAGAAATGCTTAGTAATTTCAAATCATAATTACATGATAACTACTAACTCAACTATATTTTTTTTTAACTCATGTAGGTTTAGTTGGAGCCCATTCCAATCCTAAACTCATCCTTGACTCAATTTGGGTGAGAGTTAATTCCTAAGGCTATAAATACAAGGCCATACCAATTGATTTAAGTGGGGATATTGTAGAGTTATTATGTAGTATTTTTTCCATAAAACTCATGCAAGTAGTGTTACCATGCCCAAATCTTAAGCCAAGCAATATCAAATCCAAGGTGCCAAGGAGAGAAAGATGCAAAAAAGCTTCATTGTCAAAGACTTCTTGATGCACAAGCTGAGCAAGCCATTCAACAAAACCATTTAAAGCTCCAAAGAATGTAAAAGACTTTTTTGTTTTATGTTTTTATTGTGATTTCATTTAATTTTTATTACATAAGCTCTCCATAGTGTATAGGATAGAGGTGTTGGGATTTTAGTGTGTCTATTTTATTTATTTTATGAGACTAACACAAGACTAACCTCCCCTCTATTGAAATCCTTGTCACATGATGACACACCTGGTGGGACTCTATGATCCCATACAACCAAGGATATTAATAAACTACTTTTAGTTTGTATAATGGATGCTTGAAAATATTCAAGTTTTAAGTTTATTTTATTATGTCTTTCTATTTTAAGAAATTCATAGGTTGCAGGGATTAATGCTATTTTAATTCAAATTTAATAGGGATAAATGCTAATTTTTTAGATTGACATCAATTACTAGAATCAACCATGATCCCTGTGTAAGAAATAGAGCATGGCAGAGACATAACTAACTTAAGTTTTTCTTGATATTTATATGTTCATTCTATGTTTAAAGAGCCTACATATTATTTTTTTAATCATTTCCTTACATGATCCTATGAAATATGTGGGTTTTGAGCTCATTTTATTAATAGTCTTTTTGTGAAAATAAACATGTGTTCATCTATGTTTTTACAAGAAACATCAACAATCTTCTAGATCGATGTTGATCTCTGTGGATCAATATTGATCCCTATGTGGATTGATTATGATCCATCTCTGAGATAGAAAATAGAAAAAACCAAGAGCTAAAATCTAAATTTTGTTTTCTCACTTGATTAGGCTTCTAAGTAGGAAAACCCTATAAAAAAATTGTAGGTCTTAAGGTGGAAAAAGCAAAGTTTAATCATGGTTAAATCTTATGCATATTGTATTTGCTGCTTAAAATGAACTTAGTTGTTTTCATGCCTTAGTTACTTTTCAAGTTTTTACAAATTTCAAAAAATAATGACAAGGGGAAAAAACTTCAAACACACTTTATTTTGGTGATTAAAATGAACTATCACATTAAATACATACTCATAAGAGTTTATTTTTCATACTTGTTTGTTAAAGTGTTTTATTTAGCCAGATGAGTGACATGTGTATGCCTTCCCCCCATCCTCTATAGGGAACTTAGGTGATAAAAAACACTCATTATTTACTTTTATTTCTTTGTTCCAAAATATTGAAATTTTTTTGCTAAGGCACTCCTCAAAATTTGTATGGTTTGGGTGACCTCAAAATGACCATAAAGTCTTTTCACTTGTCTTTATTTTCATTCATTTTGGCTTGTGAGCAAGAGTTTATCACCTAATCATGAGTTATTTAGGGAACAATTGACCCAATAATTCATCTCCTAGAATCATTTAAACCCCATTCCATTGTGGGGTATACAAATTGAGGGTGACATATTGGGATACTTGTTTTGAGTGATTAAAACAAGCTCTATTAGTGGTACTTGGCCTCAGAACATAGGGGCAAGTCAGACATCACACTACATTGAGAAAATGATAGATATAGTGGTTGTGAAAAGGACAATACATTTTCATAACAAGATATTTGACATGGATCCAAATGATTTGATTTCATATCTAGTGTTAACCACACTTGGGACCATCTAGAAACAAGTAAAAATTGATAGTTTAGAATAACCCCACTTTCCATGAACATATTGTTGATGTAGGGCAAGTATCCCCAAGTTCCATGTCATAGTAAAAACTCTTGAGAGAAAAGGGGGCATAAAAACCCTAATTTTCATACACTTTTACTTTTTGGATTAAAATTAAAATCCTCTCAAGAGAGAGTATATAGATGAAATTCGATAGTACAATGAAACCTTGTAAGTTTTAGGATTTAGGACATTACACTTAGGTGTTTGTGTTATTTTTATCCTTTTATCACATGGTCTTGAGTCTAAATTATTTATTTGTCTTACCACATCAAAATTAATTTTTTAAACACATCACTCGTTTGTTTCAAGAGGCATTACATTGGCTATTTGATTTCACACCTGTGTCTTAACATTTTACCAAAATATTTGTGTGTGTCACTTGTTTCAAAAGGGTGTTGTTACGCTACCCAATTCATTTAAAATTCTTATGCCTTTGAGTCTTGAAATAAAGCATCGATCACATCTTTAGAGAATGATAACATCATTATGCTACTTAAATCATTTCAAAGACTTATTTCCTTTTTTCCAATTTCCAATTTTGAAACCAAAGCCATGTGTGCCTTTTTAGATCTTTACCCAGTGTCATTATGTCAATCATTTTTATCTAGCTTATTGTCTATTTTTAGAAGCCTAGTTTTCTAACATTGGGATCAACATTAATCTTGACAAGTTCAAATACAAACATTGATTGATTTTATACTTATGACTTGTGTCATTTTATCTTAGGTAATAAATCTTTAACCTTTGGGTTGTATAACTTAGGTTAATTCTTTATTCAAATTGAAAACTATTTTTGTGCCTAGATTTGGGGAAGTAATCTACCTTCCATACGCCTATTGTTTCATGTATTTTGAAAAATGACCAAGTGTTTGTTTAAATATGAATTCCTAGTTTATGCCAAATTATTTCAGATTTATTAGATTAAAATATATTTTAGACCTTGTTTTATTTAAAGTCTAGCTTTTATGCCTTTTCTAAAACACCTAACAATACTTTGTTTGATCCTAGATTTTGTGCCATTTTTGAAATACCTAGCAAATTTTGTTTTCTTTAGATTATACTTGTTTGAAACACTTTGTACCTAGGTTTGGAATTTTATTCTTATTCATCCACTTGAATTTTTTGTGTAAGACATTTCATGTTAGATTATTTTAGACCAAGTTTTAACAAGACATTTTGGACATACAACCACTTTTTGACCAAGTTAGACCAAGTTCAAACCATTTATCCTTTGGACATTATTTTTGACATTTTATATAAATATAAACCATTTTCATGAAACGTTCATCATTGATTTGGATGTATCTCACTATACTCATAGTGGAGACATATACAATCCAAGATATGATAATGTGGTCACACAATATGAGTTTATTTGATACCCTTATGGTGATGATGTAGTTTGTGAGATAAATCCCTATATTCCTTAAAACACTAAATATAGGGAACAAAGCCAAGATCCTCTAGCCCACTATTTGGTTAACATGCCTCCATACTCAGAGCAGAACCAAGAATAAACAACACAGTACCTTGTTAGCATACCATTAGTTGTAAACTAAGTTCAACAACAACCATACTATGTTACGATGCCATCAACATATGATCTCTATTTTTTTTATTTTCACTTCTTTAGAAATAAGGATGAAGTTTCAATTAGATCCATAGAGTTAGGGGCCAAGATTTTAATAGACTTCCCCCATGAAAATTTTCCTAGTCTACTTAGAGTGTCTTTAATATACCTTATAACCAAACCACTGAGCATGCCTCTTCTAGAAATCCTCAAACACTTGTGCTAATATCATACGAAGATCCATGTATGCTTATATTAGGAAAAGGCCTCATGGAGGACTATTTTATACAAATGTAGATAGCATATCAAACTTATTTAAATTTAGAATTTAATTATAATAACATGGCCATGTCAAGCACTCCAATTATCGAGTTAGCTCCTTCAATAGGGGTATTAATCAAATTGACAAGATAAGATAATTTATGTATAGACCCATTCATACAAATCACTTCTATTGGAGACATGTTCAAGGCCTCAACTATTAAGTGTCTACTAATTATAAAAAATCAAATGTACCAAACACAATAGATAACATGCAAGTGTCATCTAATCTAGGCCAAAGTGGTTTAAATGCACCAAAAACTAGTCCAAAATATGTGCCTTTAGTTAACACCATGAGTGGTTCACAATAATAGGGTTAGGAAATCTTACTTCCCAACCACAAAAATATACCTCTAATCCTTAGCCAACTCTTTATTAAGCATGTAATCATAAGGATTAAGTAGTGAAACACAAACTAGTACCTTGCCTCAAAAATATGTGATGAATGTTACTCTAACATAATAAGTGTTGATTAAAATTACACAATAATAAGCACAATCTAGTACACCATCATAGTAGAGGTAGAACATTATGCCACCTCAATAGGGGAAATCAATGTTCCACCTTGTCAGGTAGTGATGAGTACACTTCAATAGTCATAGATCAACATGCATTTACAATCACTAACATTATCTAATCAATAATGTATGTATCTTGGTCAATAAATTTTTTTGAACACCTAATAAACATCTAGTTTGTAACAAGTGTTCATGTAATAAAGAGGTACCACTTTTACATAAATACCAATTAGGCAATAATTTCCTTTTGTTCTAAATGTGCCACAAATCCAACACTAGGGCCTTATTACATAAAAATTTCCCCTTATTTAGCCAGGTTTGACTAGTTGGTAGCAAGTCCATACTCAACCTTAGAAATCATAGTACTTTACCCCAAGCCATATCCTTCCATCTTAGCCACAATTCCTCCAAAACTAGGAATACATCAAATCCAAACCTGAATATTGCATTGTAACACATGTAATTCTAATAGTCACATCTAAATCTTTGGATGCATATTCCTAGTCAGTTCCCTAACCAAGATAACATTCCAAAATAAACCATTCCTCCCCTTATACTATGGTCAAAGTAACCCACTTTTGACCACCCAACCTCTACCTCAGGCTAATATTCCATCTAATTTTTTGTCATAAGAACTAAAATAAATGAAGGATGCAATTATCATCATCCATATTGGGAAATATATCAATAAATTTAATTTGGATGATGTGTGTTCCTACTTATTCAACATGGAGTATCTACAGATACCATTTCTTTCAAGGTATGAAACACCAAAATTTGACAAGTATAAAGGTAAAGGAGACCCAAAGGTGCATTTTGATGGAATTCTTTGTTGCTTGCCAACTAGTATATTACAAAGACACATATATCCTACTTTTGTTTCCATAAATTATAGTAGTATATGTTTTGGAATGGTTCTTAAAATTTTTAAATAACTCAGTACCTAATTTTCATGACCTTTCAAACAAATTTGTGTAACATTTCTCCTACAATCTTGAACATGATATTTTGTTGGTAGATTTGACTCAAACAAAGAAAAAAGATAATGAAAGTTTTTTAATATATATACAATGATGGATATAACTTTATATCCACTTCACCCATAGCTTACTAGATAAATAATTAGCCACTGTGTTTACCAAAAATTTGCATAGTGAGATATCTTACCATCTAGAGCTATAGTGCACACATACTTTCAAGAAAATCATCGATAAAGGTTTTCTAATTGAAAGGGACCTTATTAAAAAATGAATTATCAATATAACCTCATCAAATCAATATTAGAATCAAAACCAAGGAAATGGTCAAAATCAGAACTAAAACCAAGTCGAAGTGTAAATAGCAGTACTAGCTCAGGCCAATAATTATGAAAAATCCAAGAAATTTAGCTGTAACAATAATGTTATTGAAAATGGAGTAACTGATTCATGACATGTCCAAATGGTGTAAACATTGTCTACTCAAATAATACCTCAAATGCAAATTACTCCTCACTAACAACCCATTCAACAAACATAACTTTCACAATAGCCTAGACTAGTTCAACAAATGAAATAACCCATACCTTTATAAACCCATCCTCTAAGGAGAAATGTGCCTACTCATCAGTTTTTCACTGACCTTAAAGATCCTATTAAAGATGTGTTTCACAAAATAGATACTACTAATCTGATTAGTTAGCCAATTTTGAAGCACTACTTTGAGGGCATTCCTTATCCAGATTGGTACCAAGAAAATGAGTTCTATGAATACCATTGGGTTCATGGACGTAATGTACATCATTTTGTGAAATCACCTCATTGAAAATATGGTGGAAAATGGGGAGATAACATTAGAAAATAGAGCATCTACATCTAATTAGAACTTGGGAATTTACCAATACCCTTTTCCTCAACATAACAACAAAAACAAAGGACAAAATAACAACATTAATAATATCAATAACTAAGACAACAATAACAATACTAGTAGTAAAAACAACAATGTCAACCCAATAAACAAAACCAAGTTTAGAATGATGCTTATAACTAATAGACTTACCACACAGTTGCACATGACTATAACAAAGTTGTAGGTCATATTATGGGAGGTTGTGTTTCAACCATCACAATCAATCCAAGACCACATGTTACAAAAATAAGACCATTGCTAAACAATTCTAATCAACCCATCTATGTTAGTGATCGTTCCTTAACCTAGGATGATATATAGGCATACCAACAAGTAGGTATTACTACTTTTGGACATTATATTGATAACTCATCAATACCCCATGACCACCTAAAAGTACACTAACAACCAAGACTTATCCTATCTATCCCCTCTCCACCATCATTTTGTAGCAATAATGGCCCTGTATCTAATCCTGATTATGCAATCAAGACTCAATGGTTAAATATTACCATTCTTGGCACAAAACCACCTACCACTAAGCCCATCAAATCTATCTTTCCAATTAAGAACAAACCATATACTATTATGAAGTAAAATATGTTTGATATTATGGATCAACTTCAAAAAATGCCTATATAAATCTCCATTTTGGATTTGTTGCATACATCTATTATCCACAAGAATATTTTAACAAAGTTATTAAGCCAATACCAAGTTCCCAATGAGACAAGCCTATACAAATTCCAATCTTTATTTAGACATCTATCCCCAAACCAATAGTGAACCTTCAACCAAAGTGATATGTCATCCCTTGACCCTCTCCATAATAATCCATTATACATCAAGGTTATCATACTGTAGCACAAAGTGAAGTGTGTCCTCATAGACAATAGATCGAGCCTGAATATTATGTCTTTGAATCTCATCAATCATTTTAGATACACAACAATTGATCTCTATCCATAAATGATCACAATCAAGGCCTATGACAATGAAGAGTGGGAATCACAAGGCACCATCAGTTTACCAATTATCATTAGGCCTTTAACCCATGATACACTTTTTTATGTGTTTGAATTGGACCTAACATATAATTTTCTATCAGGTAGGCCTTAAATACATTAAATTCATACAATCCCTTTAACATTACACTAGTGTCTTAAATTCTCTCATTCAAGTATAAAGGTCATCATCCATGGAGATTTGCAACCTTATGAACATTGTAAACTTTTAAAGACTAGGTATGAAAGTTATAAATATTATTTTAGCTTAGATCTAGTTCCCGATAAGGACAATTAGAATAAATACTTTTGGATTTACCAAAATCCAATTGCATTGACCTAGATACCCTTAATTCATCTTCCCATATGCCACCTCTTGAAATGTCCAATCATTTTACAATCACGACTAATGGCCCAAGATTGTATTTGACCCATGACACATTTAATATTACTAAGCATCCATAAAACCACAAGTACTATGGAATAACTTAATTCAAGCCACCCTTCATGGAGTGGAAACATAAAGGAAAAGGCAAATTACATAGTCAAGATCCTATCAGTTTCACACCAGCCACTAGCCTTGAAGAGGACACACTTGCCAATTGTGAAACTTAGATATACAATGACAAATTGGCCAACTATTTTAAAAATTCCAAGTATCTTATTCCTAATATGATTATTAAAATTGAGCCTATGAAGAAGGATGCCTTAGACTAAATCAGTAAGGAACACTCAATCCAATATCTATAACTCAATATAAAGGAACCTATGGTCTCATATTTAAATTTCTTGGGGGTGACCCCATGTATCTTATTACTATTCCAATTCCAATGAATAGTGATTAAAATGATGATAGCGAATTAGAGTCTAATAATAGCATTTATGAAGACCTTGCCAATACTAATCTATTTGATACCCATGCCATTTGTACCCTTACACCAATTGTTCATAATAATATGCTTCCTCTCTATCACCCTCAACTTATAGCCTAGGACCAATAAGAATCCAAAGTTCCTATAGATGAATTTGAGAATGATGAGGCATTTTGTGATTTTTATGCCTAAGTGACAATGTTTCATTGGGAAACCAAAAATAAGGGTTTTTAATAAAACTATATCCTGCAGCTTATTTTGGAGAATTAGTGAACACCCTTAGTCACAAACAAATAAATAAAAAATTAAATTCCAAAACTGAAAACCTCTTTGAGACAATTTTAGATGAGGGCAAAAGTAAAGAGAAAGGCTAACTTTTTGGTGAAAACCTATTTCGGGCAACATTAGATGGGTGTGTTCACCTTTCCTCTAATGAAGCTTAGGAAACCATCAATGATGAACTTGATTTTGGATCTGAGTTTAGTTATACTAAACAAGATGCCTTTGACTAAATTATTCAAGATTTTTTAATAGTATTTGTGACATGTCCATACCTACCATTGGGAGATTATGATTCATCTTGCCTAAGAGAACTTAAAGAGCTAGTCTAAACAGAGGATTTTGCCATTGTAGAAATCATTACCAATCATTCTAGAAGATGGTTCAATTCTCCTTATAGAAGATACTATAAAAGTCAAAATTGGGACTCTAGATGACTTAAAATGGATCAAATTAGGTGTGTCTATCACTAAAGAGGAACGTGAAATATTTACATCCCATTTGAGGGAATTTGTTGACATCTTTGTTTGGGCCCACTCAGACATGCAAAGTTTAAACCCCAACTTGGTTGTACACCACCTTGTGGTAAATCTTGATGTCAAACCCATGAAACAAAAGTTGTGAAATATGCATCCTCACATTACTATATTAATAAAGAAAGGGTTGGAAAAAATCTTAGAAGTGAGATATATTTGATCGATAAACTATTTAGAGTGGTTATCAAATGTTGTGTCAATCAGTAAGAAGATATAAGGAATTAGAATTTGTGCTAATTTTAGAGACATAAACAAGGCTTAACCTGAGGATGACTTTCTTCTACCAAACATTGACATGATATTTGACTCCATAATAGGGTAAGAAATGATTTCACTAATGGACCTATTCTTAGGATACAATTAGATCCAGATTACACCAGAAGACCAACATAAAATAGTGTTCACTACTCCATGGGGAACATTTTATTATCAGGTTATGCCATTTGGTCTCATGAATGCTAGGACCACATACCAAAGATCCATGACCTTCATATTTCATGATATGATGCATGTCATTATTGAAGACTACACTGAGGAAATATTAGGAAAATCAAAGACTGGGACCAATCATCTAGTTTCACTACAAAAAAATTTTGAGATGTATCATGAATATAAAGGTATGACTCAATCTAAATAAGTGTGTTTTTGGCGTTACTTTAGTCAAATTTTTAGGATTCATTGTGTCCTATTGAGGCATTAAAGTTGACCCTACCAAAGTCTAATCCATTACAGATATGCCACCACCTTCCAATTTGAAGTAACTTTATAGTTTTTAGGGAAATATCTAATCTATCAGATGCTTCATTTCTTATTTGGTTGATAAATTCCATCCATTTATGCACTTACTAAAAAAGGGTGTTACATTCAATTAGGATGAAGAATACCAATAATCCTTCCAGTACCTCTAGGAATATCTTCCCAATCCACCTATTTTGTTACCACCTATGCCCATAAGGTTGTTCTTACTATATCTATCTACCACAAAAAATCCCTTGGGGGCACTTCTATCTTAACATGATGACAATGGAAAATAACATGCCATGTACTATCTAAATTGTACACTAGTCGCATATGAACAAAATATACACCTATTGAAGAAGCTTATTTAGTTAAGGTATTTATAGATCATAAACTATGAAATCACATGACAAACAACAAGACCATGGTTATTTCCAAAGTATATCTACTATTTAAAACATTTTTACAAGGCCGCATAGCTAAATGGATCATGCTTCTGAGAGAGTTTAAAATAGAATAAGTCAACCATAAAGCTATCAAGGGATAAGTACTTGTAAATAAACTTGTTTAAGCTCCCCTTATAGATGCCAATACTATAACTTTTCAATTCCTGAAGGAGTCTATTATGACCATTATTGTGACACCTCTTGAGGACCAACACTAGAAGCTATATTTTGATGGATCATTTACATCACATGGATCAAGGGCATGTTGGAAAGTTATCATGATGAAGCCATTATGGTGTTATATAGGTTCTTTAGTGAGTAGATGAAGTTAATTAATAGTATAAGTGGCAATGATAAAGTGTTTAATGTGTTTGTTCTTGTATGACAAAGTGTGCAATATGCTTGTTCTAGTTTGTTTTATGTATGGTTGGTTGATCTTTATTATTGACATAGCTTGAGAGGATCAAGGATGAGTATGGAGGTTTAAACATGTGCAAGGGGTCTTATAAGATTTGATCCATGATTTGAGAACTTATGTGTATAAGTGGAATTTATCTAGTTAATCATAGTTTTCATCTAGACACTTTGGGTCTAGTGGTAGAAAATTTGAGTTAGTAGTTTGATGATGTCACCATTAACACATAGGAAGGAGTCAAGGGGATTTGGTCATATGGTTGTGATCATATTAGTCCCTATTTATTATGCACCAAATCTCAAGTCATTCATCAAAGTAAAGTTAAATATATGAGGGTGAAAATTTAGCTTCTATGATAGATTTCATGATTTTTCCATAGCGAAATTTGTAGTTTGGCCAAAAAGAAGTGAGTAAGAATGTTGATGAGTTTAACATTCACACAAGTGGGTGTTTTAGGAGAAGGTGAATATGGGTTGGTTATATTTTTTACCTATTTTATTTGTGCTAATTTTCATATCATGTAATATAGCACATCAAAAGTTATGGATGTTGGGCTCCCAAGCAGATTGACTATGTTTTCCCATACTAAGCAAATTTTGTAGTGTGGTAAAAAGATTCGAGTGATAATTTTGATGGTGTTATTTCTTGAATGTGTGTAGGTATTAATATAATATGATCATATGGGTTTGTTTATTTTTTATTATAGATTATTTTCACTATGTTTGAGATCATGCACTAAATAATGGAAATAGTTATAGATGATCAAAGTTGGCCCCTCAAGTAGATTAGACATGGTTGGATTTGTGATAGAAGTTTATGAGAAGGAATGTTAATGGAATTATACATTGCATGCATAATATTTTGTGATGTCCCTTACTTAGGGGCTTCTTATTTCCTACAAATGCTCTGATACCACTGTGATATCCCCTTCTAATAGGGAATATAAAACGTCAAAAGATCTTATCACAGATACAAACTTGTAGAATATCAATTCAAATAAACAAATTACCACAATATAATTTCTTATTTATTCACTCAGACTATTACAATAGATCTCTGTCATGCACCTCAAAGAATATTACAATACTATTTTAAAACCCTGATCTTCTGCAAATCTAGAAATGAAAACTAAATTCTGGAAGGTCTCGGCCTTTCTGTGTCGACACACAGACGCCGACGTCGGTTATACTGCCATCGTCGGTCGACTGGGCATTGTTAACCTGCCGACGTCGGTCATATGTTGACCGATGTTGGTCTCTGTGGATCTCTCCCTGCCAATGTTGGTCTCTGTACGAACCTGTACGGGATTTGTACGGCTGCCAATAAAGTACACCTATTTGTAGGACCCCTATTCTCAAGATATATGACTCTAATATAGAATATCTCTATCTGTATAATTTATTGAATCAAAACTAAATAAAGAAATACCTGAAATACTGTGATAACTTCTATGTGAAGTTATCTCTCAAATATCTGTAATACTATGATAACTTCTGGGTGAAGCTATCTCTCAAACCTGAAACCTCTGTGATAACTTCTGTATGAAGTTATCTCTCAATTTGGCAATAGATCGGCTGATCTCTCACAATCTCTGAATCGCACACAATGAAGAGTTGACGTTCTTCAATGCTAATGGAAATCTATGATAACTCCTGTATGAAGCTATCTCTCAATTTGGCAATAGATCGGCTGATCTTTCACAACCTCTGAATCGCACACAATGAAGAGTTGACGTTCTCCACTGCAGATGGAATCCTGGAACCCTTGGCTCAGTCTTCATAGAAAAATTTCTTCAATATCAAAATCAATAATCAATTCCTACTCCCAAACTCTCTCCCATGAGAAACTCTTATACCCTTCCAAAGGTGTGCTTGCTAAAATTAGATTTCCTCAAATTAGAACTTGGGGTTCTAAAATTAGAATTCCTCAAATTAGAACTTGGGCTTCTAAAAATAGAATTCCTCAAATTAGAACTTGGGTCTTAAAATTAGACTAATTAATTAATATCTAATTTAAAATTAGACCAAATAATTAATTAATTAATATCTAATTTAAAATTAGACCAAATAATTAATATTTGATTAAATCAATCAAATATTAATATCTCCCTCAATACATGTCAGATCCTCAAACCATCAGAAGCTGGTGAACCAGGGAGTGATTCTGCACATGACCATATCAAAACAAGGGTGCTTCGCTGTATGTCAAATATCCCTAAATAATAGGAGCTCAGGCCCAATGTGTCTGAAATAACCTGAATGAGAGCCAACTATAGGAATTCTGTAAATCAAAGCCAAGCCAATCTCCATCATGACCCTCTATCCATCCAATCAGCCTACGAAGGTCACATAATAGGCTAATCATCAAGCCTGTCAATGTCCATGAAAAAGGGGACATGACAATCCGCCCCTCCAAAAATTGCTTGTCCCCAAGCAATCTCAGAACAATGAACCACTCGATCCACCTGGATCCCAAATGTAGTTATGTTCTGCACTGCTATGAATCAATGCAAGTACCTGCAACATCAACAGAAGTAGAACAAAGAGGAACCCATAATCAAATTGGTGAATGCAACTCAACCAAACTCTAAGAGCACAACTGCCATAGTCAAGAACACATGAGAACCAAACTCTTGAAGCATCATAACCCAAGTAGAATGGACAACTCAAACTGCCAATTCCATCTGCAAGAGATGGTGCCAATCCATCCCATAATGGATGGTAAAAAATTGGAGCCGATCTACACCTGTGTGAAATCAAATCTTCTCTCTCTGGGTCAAAACAAGAATAATGAGCATACCCCACCTCAAAATCCTTGTGAGGTAGCATAGTAGATAGGATCCCTATAATCTCCCCACCCAATCTGCTAATAGCACCAGTACCTTGGATGATAACACCTTCTATCACCCTATGCGAATCCAGATGAACACCTGCACTATCCAGCAAATACTCCATGAATGGTTCAGTGCAGTAAAAATTATATGTGGAAGCATCAACATACTCCCCCACACACCACAACTGATCCCTCTGTAAAGGTGGCACAACCAATTGTACCACACTGTCATCTGTGTGAGAAGAATCAATCTGGAGACTCAACTCCACTGGCATCCCAAACTCATCAGGACCAGGTACTCCCAAATCTTGAACATGTGTGTTAGCCTCAACAACATGTTCCTCAACAACAACTGTAGGAACGTACTCATCACCAACCACCTCAATATATGAATGATCTGGGTCTGGAGCTGGTGAAGACCTCAAATTCTCTAGCTCCATGGTCACCTTAGCCAAATGAAACTGTGACTCCTCATAAGCCAACTGCGTACTCTCAATAATCTCAGAAGTCGCCTCTAGTTGCTGAGTAAGCTCACTCACCTTATCTTCCTCGACCAACAATGCATCATATGCTGTGTTGCCCCACTCCATAAGATAATCTTTGTCGGCTACCAACTGCATATAATCCTGTCTCAGAATCTGGATAGCCTCCCATAAAGAGTGGATCTCTGTCAAGGACAAATAACTACCTCCCTGCTCGATGCTAGTAGGAGAACCCCATCCATATACTGCTAACAACTGACGAGCATCATTGAAATGCTTGTAAGTGGTAGCAATGTCTCGCTCACTAACTCTTAGCTGACTAGACACATGGTGGCACTGGCTAGACTATCTCCTACAATCCTCCTCTAATGCATGGTCCAAAAGAGTAGCCTCAGAATCATTGATCTCTGGAGTACTACCATCCATACTCTGTGAATCAACTCCATAGCTCATATCAACATATGGAGTATCAACAACTGTAGCATCACTATCTAACTCCTCCATACTGAGAGAAACGGCTGGTGAAACTAAGTCCTCAAAACTGTCCACTGCATCCTCCTGAGTATCTTCTACAATAATCAGATCCTGGGACTCTTCTACAATCTCTATCACAACTGAGAGATCATCAACCCTCAGTGCACTAACATCTGAGCACACCTGTACACTCTGAGTGCAAGCATCAGACTCATCCTCATCTAAATCTGACGAGACTGCTGCTGAAACTATCTCATCATCACAATCTCCCGCTCCCTCATCCTCTGCAACTAACTGAGAGTCCAACTCCTCATGACTAAGCTCGACCACATGTCTATCAGAATCCTGGTGAGCCACCTTCATTGCCTCTATCTTGGCCTCTGAAACCTCTACCTCTGACTCCTTAGGATTATCATGTTGTTC
Source organism: Torreya grandis (assembly GCA_037957365.1). Taxonomy (NCBI): domain Eukaryota; kingdom Viridiplantae; phylum Streptophyta; class Pinopsida; order Cupressales; family Taxaceae; genus Torreya; species Torreya grandis. The sequence goes on from JARHVA010002349.1 coordinate 606,968, forward strand.
GAAATCTTCTGATTTTGAATCCTCATAATACTCCCATATTATACGATATGCCTTGCCCTTAGGCCTCAATTGACAATTGTGATTGGCATCATATGGATCTTTGCAGTATAAGCAAAGCTTTCTCCTGCGTAGACTGTGAAGAGCCTCTTAATCCAAAGGTGATGTTGCTGGGTTGGCCTTTGAATCATTCTTAACAAATGTAGGCCGTGTAGGCCTATCGGCTGTCCTAGAATGGGCCAGCTATGGTCTCTGATTAACAGTAGCACTCCTATTATCTCTTTGCTCCCCATTCTGTTGAACAGGTGTGTTCATCCTCTTTACCATAGCCATAAGTACCTGTAGTGTCTGATTCATATGTTGCTGGCCTGTAACCATAGCTCGATAGAATTCTTTGGTGTCCTGATCACCATTATGTCTGTCACTCATGGTGACTTCACTGATTCAATCTTCCCACTCTACCCAACACGATGGCAGGACATTAGCTCTGATTTGCCCAAACTATCCAACAGGATGGCAAGAATTTGGCTCTGATACCACTGTGATGTCCCTTACTTAGGGGCTTCTTTTTTCCTACAAATGCTCTGATACCACTGTGATATCCCCTTCTAATAGGGAATATAAAATGTCAAAAGCTCTGATCATAGATATAAACTTGTAGAATATCAATTCAAATAAACAAATTACCACAATATAATTTCTTATTTATTCACTCAGACTATTACAATAGATCTCTGTCATGCACCTCAAAGAATATTACAATACTATTTTAAAACCCTGATCTTCTGCAAATCTAGAAATGAAAACTGAATTCTGGAAGGTCTCGGCCTTTTTGTGTCGACACACAGACGCCGACGTCTATTATACTGCCATCGTCGGTCGACTAGGCATTGTTAACCTGCCGACGTCGGTCATATGTCGACCGATGTCGGTCTCTGTGGATCTCTCCCTGTCGATGTCAGTCTCTGTGCGAACCTGTACAGATCTGTACAGGCTTTGTACGACTGCCAATAAAGTACACCCTATTTGTAGGACCCCTGTTCTCAAGATATATGACTCTAATATAGAATATCTCTATCTGTATAATTTATTGAATCAAAACTAAATAAAGAAATACCTGAAATACTGTGATAACTTCTGTGTGAAGTTATCTCTCAAATATCTGTAATACTATGATAACTTCTGGGTGAAGCTATCTCTCAAACCTGAAACCTCTGTGATAACTTTTGTATGAAGTTATCTCTCAATTTGGCAATAGATCGGCTGATCTCTCACAACCTCTAAATCGCACACAATGAAGAGTTGACGTTCTTCAATGCTAATGGAAATCTGTGATAACTCCTGTATGAAGCTATCTCTCAATTTGGCAATAGATCAGCTGATCTTTCACAACCTCTGAATCACACACAATGAAGAGTTGACGTTCTCCACTGCAGATGGAATCCTGAAACCCTTGGCTCAGTCTTCACAGAAGAATTTCTTCAATATCAAAATCAATAATCAATTCCTACTCCCAAACTCTCTCCCATGAGAAACTCTTATACCCTTCCAAAGGTGTGCTTGCTAAAATTAGATTTCCTCAAATTAGAACTTGGGGTTCTAAAATTAGAATTCCTCAAATTAGAACTTGGGCTTCTAAAATTAGAATTCCTCAAATTAGAACTTGGGTCTTAAAATTATACTAATTAATTAATATCTAATTTAAAATTAGACCAAATAATTAATTAATTAATATCTAATTTAAAATTAGACCAAATAATTAATATTTGATTAAATCAATCAAATATTAATATCTCCCTCAATACATGTCGGATCCTCGAACCGTCAGAAGCTGGTGAACCAGGGAGTGATTCTGCACATGACCATATCAAAACAAGGGTGCTCCACTGTATGTCAAATATCCCTAAATAATAGGAGCTCAGGCCCAATGTGTCTGAAATAACCTGAATGAGAGCCAACTATAGGAATTCTGTAAATCAAAGCCAAGCCAATCTCCATCATGACCCTCTATCCATCCAATCAGCCTACGAAGGTCGCATAATAGGCTAATCATCAAGCCTGTCAATGTCCATGAAAAAGGGGACATGACATATTTATAAGATAATTAGGTCACATGGTTGGATTATCTATGGAAGGAGATCATCTGGTCCAAATTTGATATCCTACATTGAAGCATAGTAGAAGTTATTAAGGATAAAAAAAACTACTCATGCATATTGATAGGGTCCCTATACTTAGATATTTTTGAATGTGTTAATGTTTGATCAAAATCAATGATGCACATTGATTCTAAGGAGTTAGGAGGCAAATAGATGAAGATAGGTGTATGATGTTTAATGATTGAGCAAAGGTAAAAGATAAGGATCCAATGGTGAGTAGACCTTCATATAGTTGATCAAATGGTGATCATTGATCATTAATGACCTTAATAATCTACATAAATTGACAAAGTGCATTAAGTCAAAATTTAAATGATGAAAAATATGTGGTTAGAGTGATAGAGGGTTAACATCTAAGCATTGGCACCTAAGTGTTAAGTATCAATCAAGATTGACAGAACATATTTGATATGATGTTGAGAGGACATGAGATGAAAGCATAGTGTTCAAACTTTAATTGTGACCATTTGTATTTAAATATTTGAATTTATAAATGAAAAACCATTCTCTAGTTTTTATACCATAACTTTTGATAAAATTCAAATTTTCTATTTAGTAAAAACAAATATGTATAAGACTCCAAGGTGCATCTGGATATATGGATTAGAAGATTTGAAAGTTTGTATAGACAAATAGATTGAGCTCCAAAGTTGACTGTGTTTTTGTATATGCTCTGCAAGTGACCCGAGAAGGATATTCTAGATTATGAAGTTGTTTTAATGTTTCATGGTGAATTGGCTATTGGGGAATTTTTTAGACTCTATGAGGATTCTCTATATGCATTTTGAAGATTTGACATATTGTATGAAGTATGAAAAAAGGTTTTCAAGACCACCATGTTCTCATTCTTGTTAACTGTGTGTATAGAGAAGTGTTTAAGCTAATTGGGTTATAGTAGAAGAATGTTTTGGTGACTGTGATCATTAGAGGATGTTTTAAGGGACATAAGGAGTGGACCTATGTATTTTTAAATAGTTTGGTATTCTTAAATTATTCAAAGATGTATTAAAAGAGTTGAATGGGTCTCCATAGGACCTAAAAGTGACTTAGGCCTATTTAATAAGGGGACTATGATTAAGTGTGACCCATATGAGATGTCTTAAGGGTGAAGACATGTATTGTGATCGATAAAGAAATATTTTGATCTTAATTAATTCATGATTGATAAGTATATAGTGGAACCAAATGTGTTGGGTTATATATTTTATAAGCAATAGACAAGAAAGATATTGAAGAGAGGCTTGTGTGTGCTTTATGGAATGAAGGATAGGTAGTGTGCCTATTGGTGGAGTTAATGAGAAAAATAGTTGGTTGACTATGTGTATGACCTATAGGTCATGTTTCTAAAGATAGTATAGAGATCTTGTAGTGTGAATTTGTGTGAAGACATTTTCCTATGTGAGAGGATTGTTTGAGAAAGAGATAAAGGTTGTGCAAGGGTTAGATAATCAAGAGGTCCATTATTAGGTGTTGTAGACATTAGTTTTAAGGTGTAAGTGTTAATCTCAAGGAGGTTCTAAAGGACTTGATATTCCTTAAGTATAGGTTTTACTTATGAAATATGATTTCACTAAAATACTTTTGATCTAAATGACTTGATCATGTTTATAGGTTAGAAGGACTTGGCTGAAGGTTCTTGATCATAAAGACTTGATCAATATCTTGTTTGTGTTCATATTATAGGATAGTATTTCAAGTGTTTTTAGGATTGAGAGTGGGTTTTATTCTCCAAGAGGGTTTTTGACATAGATATTATGTTGTATATGTGATATTACTTATGTTTATTTGATCCAAGCAACAATTTAGGTGACAATTCGGGTGGCAGTTCCACCCCACTTGATGACGAAACTTCTGGGAGCCATAACTTTTACACCGTAGCTCTGATTGACTCACCGTTTGAACCATTGGAAAGATAAGAATGAGGAGAACATCATGAAATGGCATAAATATTTTCTCAATGAAGTTTTAACCCCGAAAACCCAATGGAAGTGCCTCAAATTTCAATTTTAATAGTGTAGTCTAGAAATAGTAAGTTTCTAAAAATAGTAATTCCTCAAATTCTGTATTGTTTTAAATCTTAGAAGTCAAACTAATTAATATCCCTTGAGATTGGTGACCTTCCACATTCTCCCCATGATTTAAAAATATGTATAAATGAAGAGGTAACCTGAAATGTGAAGGTAGACATCTCTTCCTAGAGATAAGCATATATTTGTATTGAGATCTTGAGTAATACTACATCTCTTCTTAGAGAATTCATTGTTACTATGTTATTTCTATGCTATTGATATATTTATCAACTAGAAATTTTGAGTTTGGGATTAGTGGTATCAGAGTAGTTTGTCTTGAGAGTGTATGATCTCGAGGATGAGGTCAGGCTACAAGAAGCTTGGGTGGGAAACAATAGAGCTTCCAAATTGGTAGCAAAGTGAGGTCCTTTGGTAATATCTTGATATTTTGAAGGTGATCCAAGGTAAAATGGTGAGTTAAAATGTTAAAGGTGGTTTATTTACTAAGAAAGCACCAATGTTTAATGGATCTAATTATTATTTTTAGAGTGCCAAGATGAGGACAAAAATTATGTCCCTAGGGTTTGATGTATGACAGTTTGTTATGGATGGTTATGATTTTTTTATTATTCCTTTGTCTAGTGTTGTAGATAAAAAGATGTTTGAGAATAAAAGTAAATGAATGCCATCAATTGTGGTCTTACATAAATTGAGTTCACCAGATTAATTAATTTCACATATACCAAGGAAATATGGGATAAATTGAAGACTATTTTTGAAGGAGATTCAAAAGTTAAGCTTGCTAAGTTACAGACTCATAGAAGGCAATTTGAAAGTCTCAAGATGAATGAAGAAAATACTATGACATCCTTTCTTTATAAAGCTGGTGAGGTTATGAACATCATCAGAGGTATTGGAGAGAATCTTGAAGAGAATACTATTGTTCAAAAGTTATTAAGGTTTATGTCCCCTAAGTTTGATCTAAAAGTATTTAGTATAGAAGAGAGTCATGATCTTACTTAGCTAAAGATGGATCAATTGCATTGCACACTTACTGCCTATGAGATGAGGAAGAATGATGATGTGCCTCTAAAGAAGGAAGCAACTTTTAAGATTGAAATGAAGACAAAGAATAATTTATGATGTAATAAACTCAAGGAGAATGACATTATTGATAAAGATGAGGATGAACTAATTTATTTTATTTCAAGGAAATTGGGAACAAGTTTAGGCAAGTATAAAGGTAAGCTACTCCTCAAATGTTTTAATTGTGGTGAGATAAGACATTTGATAATAAGTGCCCTCATAAGTATAAGAAGGATGATGATGAAGAGTATGATCAAAGTCATGATGATGGTAAGTGATATTTCAATTATGATAAAATCAAAAAGGGTTTTAGAAGGTTTGATAACAATATGTACTTCAAGGACAAGAATAATTGATACACCAAAGAATATTGCATCTCATCAGAAGAGAGTGAAGATAGTGTCTCAGAATATGATCAGGAAGATGATGGTTCTATTGAAGATGAATCTCTATTCATGACTGAGGAAGGAAGTTTATCATAGAATAAGGTGTCTACTTGGATTGATTTATATGATGATGAAGATGAGGTGGACTATGAGACTGCATTAGCTAATGCTCATGAAGAATTGAAGATTGAGAAATAGATCAATAAGAAGATGAAATCTAAGATCAAGTAATTTGAGGATTAATTTAGTATTATTAAGGCAATAATTTATGAAGATGTCAAGGAGCATGAAAATATGGTCAAACATTTTAGTTATCAATTGGAAGTCATGTTTACTAGCCTAAAAGCTAAAGAAGATGAATGTGCAAGGTATGTTATTGAAAATGAGTCATTGAAATATGAGTTAAAGAAGGTATCTAGTAAATTGAAGTCATTTTTGATATTTGAAAAGAGATCAATTTATCTATACAACATTTTGAATGATCAAAAGCATGAAAGTGATAAGACTGGTCTTGGATACAAAGAAGAACCAGAGACTACAACTCAAGACAAGATGAAGACTAATGTGATCAAGGTGGATCAAAATTTAAAGATAAATCAACAAATAAGGAATGAAGTTTATGGTATAATAAATTAAAATTAGATTATATATCCAAATTCCATTAAGTATGAAAATTTTAATGGTTACTACTATACTTGTAATCTATTTAGGCATAAATGTAGATAATGTAGACCTGTTAAGAATGAATTTGCCTAGAACTATGATGGGGGTCATCATTCAAAAGGTGTAAGAAAGGTTTAGTGCTTCAACCATCATGATTTTGGACACTTTGTAAAACATTTTCCATTTAAGGCAAGACAAGTTGAGTTTCCTTCAAGAGATATTGAGTGTTACAACTATTGTGAGCCAAGACACATTGCAAGATTCTGTCCAAATCTGGAAAGGTAGAGAGAGATTTTTGAAAATAATTTGGCATGATTTAATTATGAATATATAGTTCACATTATTATATTATAAAATAAAATGCATGTAAGACATAATAGGGTTTATCAATCTCCTAGAGTACAAGAAAGAAGACAAGTTAATACATGGAAACCAAAGGTGGTAAGTATGAGTCATGATGAGACTTCAGGTCCAAGTAATCTATTTTCTATGTGGAAAATGCTTCTAAAGTTGAAAAGTATAAAGAGGTCTCATTTTATGCTCATGTTGAGAATTAAGAGACTAAGCTCAAGAGGAATATCAAGGTGTTGGTTGGAGCTAGTTCTAAAGTATGTATGGATCCAAGTGAACATCTTGTTGTTGTTGAACAAGTGCCTAGTGATGAGAATGCAATATATAAGGAATATTATTTAGATGAAGAGGTATGCCATGAATATATGTTGTCTCCATTTATCTATAATATAATCATAAAAGAATAGGAAAATTTTGTAGTAGTTGAAGAAGTTGTTTCTCTAAAGCCAAAGAAAAAGAATTATAAGTATCATCTATGCAAGAAAGAAGAGGAAGATGAGTATTTGTATTTATTTTAGAACACTAAGGTTTAAATAATGTCTCTATCTATGTTTATTAAGATACTCCTTTCAAGTGGAGAATCAAATTTTTATTCTAAAAGATGAGAATGTCAATAAAAAAAGGTCTTTTGTTAAGGGGGACAAATAAGTTCATGAGCTTATTTTAGAGGTTTGCAAAAGAGATAAAGTACAAAATTAGATTAAGTGGTTCTAGGTGGCTTAATTATATTGATGAAAATTTAAAAAAGTGTTTGGTGATCAGAAACATCTATGAATTTCTTTTTGGTTTGCTCCAGTTGTTTTTGAGGTCTGAAGGTATGTATGTGCCAATTGAGGATTTTTGAGTGCTCTCAATTTTCTCAATTTTTGGTTCAAGGACAAGCAAGCCTAAAATGGGTTATAGGATGTATGAGTTACCAAAGATATGGAATATAAATTTTATGTCCATATGTGTGTGATGGGTGTATCTAGGTGTGAAAGTAGTTTCATAAGTGTGCATTAACCAAAAGGAAGTTTGTTGACCCTGCTTGTTTTGAGTTTCTAAGGTTTTGGGATATACTAAAAAAGTGGTCTACCTTGTGAGTTTAGGTTTGAGGATTTTTAATTTTTTTAAAGGGACAAATGGGTGATAAAATACATATTCATATAAATTTTAAGGTTTATGGTTCTCAAGATATTCTTATTTATGTCAAAATGGAGGGCTAATTAGTTAGTAGGTTTGTAAAGGAAGTATGATGAATAAGATGACATTGTTATTGAAAATTGGTGAGTTTGAGTAGGAATATGGGAGTAATTTATATATGAAGTTTCATGTCTTGAACTTATGTCTAATGAAAGGTGTGGACTCTGCAAGTTTCAGGTAAGGTTACAAGAGGACTAGGCTAGCTTAGTGAGAAGAAGAGTGCTTTTGTTTAGTTTATCCAAAAGAGAAAAGAATGAATGTATTAAAGGTTAGTTATAAAATTGGTTTAGAACACTATTCATTATTTTTAAATAGTATGATGCTCTACTAATGGTCTTGGTAGTGTCTTCAAAAAGAAGGTTGTTAGGCTTATATGGTAGTTTTTCATGGTATGTGGAGATCTGAAGTTGCTTAAGTGGTGTAATTACTCAAAAATATTATGGGGAACCTCTCAAATGTATATTAGTAAGTTACATCATATATAAATATTTTGTGTGTTCTATGTTGTTGTGCTTGTGAAGAAAAAGTGCTGGCATGGAACAAGAGGAAGTTGTCAAGACAAGAAGAGGTTGGCTCAAGGTAAGGGGGAGTTTGTATCATCTTTATAAGATGGTATTTTCCTATTTTGATAGTATTTTAAGTTCCTCAAAATCATATTGTGCCCGATTTTTCATTTTTTCAAATGGGAATAAAGTTCCTATTGTAGGAGTAATTTGAAGAGAGAGAAAGTGAGTTATATATTGCTATATTGATGGGTGTTGAAATCAATGAAAAAGGGGGAGATTATTGGAGAGTTATCATGATGATGTCATGGTGGTGTCAGGAAGGTTACATAGTGATTGGATTATGTGTATTTTTATTCTAAGTGACAATGACAAGGTGTGCAATGTGCTTGTTATTGTATGACAAAGTGTGTAATATGTTTGTTTTAGTGTGCGTTATGTATGGTTGGTTGATGTTTAGTATTGACATAGATTGAGAGGATCAAGGATGAGTATGGAGGTTTAAAAATGTATAAAGGTTCCTATAATATGTGATACATGATTTGAGAGCTTGTGTTAACAAGTGGAATTCATTTAGTTTCTCATAGTTTTCATCTAGACACTTTGGGTCTAGTGGTAGAAAATTTGACTTGGCAATTTGATGATGTCACCATTGCCACATGGGAATGATTCAAGGGGATATGGTCATATGGTTATGATCATAATAGTCCTTAGTTTTTATATGATATATATCAATTCATGTGTTTAAGCATGATCAAAGATATGAGGGTACAAAGTTGGCTTCTAAGACATATTTCATTATTTTTCCATAGCCAAATTTGTGGTTTGGCCAGAAAGAGACGAGTAAGCATGTTGATGAGTTAAACATTCACATGAGTGGATGTTTCAAGAGAAGGTGATCATATGGGTTTATTATATTTTTGACCTATTTTATTTTTTTTAATTCTTAGATTATGTGATGTAGCATGCCAAAAGTTATAGATGTGCAAAGTTTGGCTCCTAGGCAGATTGACTGTGTTTTCCCATATTTAAACAATTTTGAAATGTGGAAAAAAGAGCCGAGTGAGAATTTTTATGGTCTTATATCTTGAACATGTTTAGGTGTCAATATAATATGATCATATGGTTTTGTTCAATTTTGAGTAGAGATGATTTGCACTAAGTTTGAGATCATGCGCTCAAGTGTGGCAAAAGTTATGGATGATCAAAGTTGTCCTCTCAAGTAGATTTGGACATGGTTGGCTTTTTGATAGAAGTTTATGAGAAATAATGTTAATGGAATTATATCTCACATGTAAGAGAGTTTCAAGAGAAATGTGTGACATTGTTGGATTCTCCTATGGAAGGAGATCATTTGGTCTAAATTTGAGATCCTACATTGAAGCACAATAGAAGTTATTAAGGATAAAAAATGGCTACTCATGCATATTGACAGGGTCCCCATAGTCATTTTTTAATGTGTTAATGCTCAATCAAGATAAATTGTGCATGTTTATTCTAAGGAGTCAGGAGGTAATGAGATGAAAATAGGTACATGATGTTTAAAAACTAAGTAAAGGTACATGATAATGATCTAATGGCAAGTGGGAATTCATACAATTGATCGAATGGTGAGTGTTGATCTCCAATTACCTTGATGATCTATAGAGATTGATGAAACATGTTAAGTTAAAATTTAAATGATACATGAGATGTGGTCAAAGTGATAGAGGGTTAACATCAAAACATTGGTGCCTATGTGTTAACTATCGATCAAGATCGATAGAGAGTATTTGATCTAATGCTGAGAGGACACGCGATATGAGCATAGTGCTTGAACTTTAAATGTGATGGTTTGCATTTGAATATTTTAATTTACAAAGGAAAGATGAGTGTTGGGTTTTTGGACCATATCTTTCAATAAAATTTGAATTTGCTATTTCAATCAAAATAAAATATGTAGAGGAATCCAAGGTACATCTAGCTATATGGATTAAAAGATCTGAAAGATTGTACAAATAAAGAGATTGGGCTCCAAAATTTATTGTGTTTTCATATATGCTATGTAAGTAATCTGAGAAGGATATTTGAGCTTATGAAATTATTTTTTTGATGTTTTTTGATGAATTTACTATTGGGGAGTTTTTAAGACTCCAAGAGGATGTTTTGCATGCATTTTATAGACTTGAAATATCATATAAGTATGAAAAAAAGTTTTGAAGTCAACTAAGTTATCATTCTTGTTGACTGTGTGTATAGAGAGGTGTTTGAACTAATTAGGTTATAATAGAAGAATGTCCTAGGGGACATAGGGAATGGACCTATATATTTGTAAATAGTCTTGTATTCTTAAATTGTTCTAAGATGTATCAAAAGAGTTGAATGGGTCTCCATAGGACCTAAAAGTGACTTATGCCTATTTTAAAAGGGGACTGTGCTTAAGTGTGACCCATATGAGATGCCTTAAGGGTGAAATCATGTATTATGTCTAACAAATAAATATTTTGATCTTGATTAATTCATGATTTATCTATATATAGTGGAACCAAATGTGTTGGGTTTTAGATTTAGTAATCAAGATACAAGAGAGAGATTAAAGAGAGGCTTGTGTGTCCTTTATGGAATGAAGGATAGGTAATATGCATGTTGGTGGAGTTAATGACTAGAATAATTGGTTGACTATGTATGTGACCTTTAGGTCATGTTTCTAATGATATTATAGAGATATTATAGTGTGAGGTTATGCGAAAAGTTTTACCTATGTGAAAGGCTTGTTTGAGAAATAAAAAAAGGTTGTGCATGGGTTAGATAATCAAGAGGTACATCATTAGGTGTTATAAACATCAATTCTAAGGTGGAAATGTTCATATCAAGGAGGGTCTAAAGGTATTTATCTTCTTTAGGGGTATTTTCTCCTTGTGAAATAGGGTTTCACTAAATAAACTTTGATCTAAAAGACTTGATCAAGTTTATAGGTCAGAAGGACTTGGCTGAAGGTTCTTGATCAGAAGGACTTGATCAGTCTCTTATTTGTGTTCATCTTATAGGATAGTAGTCTAAGTATTTGCAAGCTTGAGAGTGGTTTTTATTCCCAAAGAGGGTTTCCCACATATATCTTGTGTTATATATGTGATCTTGATTATGTTTATTATTCACTACTATGAATGGTCCATGTGCTTCATGAATGTTTAAATTGAATGATTAAGTATTTGCAAAGGTCTAGAAATTGAATTAGTTTGTTTTCCACCACTGATTCATCCCCCCATTCTTAGTGGATTGTACCTCTAACAAGGTATGCCTATTTTTTATTACACCATAGCGGGATCTTATCTCTAAAAACTTTGTATTAGCTTTCCTTGTACTAACAACATGACCAAATATTAATAACTCATTATAGGGATTTTTTATGTAGTACAATGGAATATTCAACATCTCAAGGTTTATGGTGTTTCTAAATTAATAATCAATTAGGTTATAGACAACTTTTAAACCAATGATGACAAGATGGTGCCATACAAGTCCATGATTGATACTCTCAAAAGGTAGATTGTCAACATACAATTTGAACACATACCAAGGGCCAATAATAAAACTTTGAATTCCATGGTCACCGTTGGATCTTTGATTCAATACCTAGACAAGGAAAAAGAATATCAATTCTTTGTTGAAAATATTCTAGTGCCTTCTCACAAACCTTCAACTATCAAAATGATCTGTGATATTGTTGGCTCCATCTCTATATGGTATTCAAACCTTTTTACCTACCTTCATGACCACATTATGATACCAAACCTATCATGTAAACAGCAAAAGGCCTTTACCCACCAAGATACATAATATACCTTACTTAGACCAACCCTTTACCAGTACAACATTGATATAACTCTGGTTCATTATTTAACTTTAGTAGAATCAACATTAGCATTATGGGAAGTTCATGAAGGATTATGTGGAGCCCACACTAACAAGGTTATCCTAGCCAAAAATATCCTACGTACTAGGTATTATTATCCAACTATGGATGTAGATGCAACTGCATATATTAAAAAGTGTGACAAATGTCAAAAGCATGCCAATTTGATTCATTCCTTGGACAAAACACTAAAACTAATGCTTACACCATGGTAATTTTCCACTTAAGGCCTTGATCTCATTGGTAAGATTAACCTTACCTCATATGATGGCCATAAACACATCCTTACTACTATTGCATATTTCACTAAGTGGGTTGAAGCTATACCCATCACTTACGTGACTGTAAAGCAAATTTTCAAGTTCATCTTTAACCATCTCATCTTCTGATATGGTATCCCATCTAACATTATATATGATAATGATAGATCATTTAAAAACAAGGATGTCACAATGCTTTATGTCGATTAAAACATTACTTAACATTTTTCTATCATATATTACCCTCAAGGTAATGGCCAAGCAAAATCATACTACAAAACCATTACCAACATCTTTATAAAGATTATCAATGATGTTGGATGTGATTAGTACCTCCAAATTTTCCATTCCCTATGGGCATAATACACTAATTACCATACCCCAAAATGGGCCACTCCATATTCCTTAGTTTATGCCACTGAGGCCATTCTTCCCATTGAGGTTGAGTTACCTTATCTGCACATTTCATTGAAACATGTCCTAGATGATGAATATTACCACCTTGCTTTCCTACAAGAGCTAGAGTTATTGGATGATAAATTCATGGCCATAGTTAATAATATTCAAGAATACCAAAATATACTCTATGGACACTACAATTGGTGGGTCAATCATAGATAATTTGAACTTAGTGAACTTGTTCTTAAAGAAAACCAACATAATATCATGGCTGAGAAGAAGCATAAAGGCAAGTTCAAAACCAACTGGATAGGCCCCTATATTATTGTTACAAAGTATGTTTCTAGAGCAAACAAACTCACTACACTAGACAAAGATGAAATTGATGAGCCGATGAACATCCTAGAATTCACACGTTACTTCACTTGAGAGACCTAAAATTTTATCTATAAGACCCATTTCCATTGTACCATAATATTAACATTCTTCTTTATACCCTAGCATATATTGTTCTACCATGCCTTCTCTATTTCTAGAGTTGTTTTTAACCTCCATACCCAACCCTTTTGACCTTGGTTCCATTTCATTGGTTCTTCAAGCACCTTTAATAAGAGGATTTAAATAAAATTTCAATAGTTAATTCAATATTATAGATATAGGTTATATTTTAGACCTATATGATATTGATTTGATAGTTGCATCCTTCTTTTCTTATTGTGTTTCATGTTGAGTGATGTTGATTATAATTGCCTTTAGGCAAATTAGAGTCTGGACATCATGCTACTAATTATAACCACCTATGGGAAAATTAGTATCATTAACCTATGCCATTGCTTCCTAATTATAACCTCTTATTGGAAAATTAGGAAGAACACTTTTATCATGCCTTGAAGTTACACCTTTCCATTCCTATGTCATATTGTTCCATTTACCTACTTTTCCTATTTTGATAATTTGCTACTATTTAGTTAGATTCCTCCACCGTAAGGTGGAACTATGTGACTTAAGGACCTATCCTAGGAATATGTAGGAAACTCTTGATTCACATTGAGGTCATTTCAGTCATCCATTTTCTATTCTCTCATTATTTTATGATTAATGTTAAGTTTTAATGCTCTCACCATTTTATGAGCAATTTAAATTTGAACACTCTCACTATTTTATGAGTTGAACCTTTTAGTATCTCGCCATTCTCATTAGATTTGAGATGCTCTAAAAAATTTAAAAATATCTGAACATAGATCTAAAAAATCACCCCATCAACCACTTCTTTGTCTTAAGGATTATAGGACCCCTTACTATTTCATAAAAAAAACTTGTCATTTAGTTTCCCCATCCTTATTGGACTAGCATCCCATGTGCTTGTTGTTTTGTGAGACCATTCCCATTATTATTCTATAACATAATCATATTTTCTTGATCATCATTTTCTTCTATCCCATCTCTTAGGAGAACTACATTTCGTTTGAAGTTTATGTTGGACCTTGCATCCATGGAAATATGTAGGTAGAATCCACTTGCCTAGTGCATCTAGAGTCATCTTGGCTGCCATTTCCTTTTATTCTATTCCCCTCATTTTATTTATTTGTTTCGTTGTTTCCTATAACCTAGGGGAAATTTTCATCATCTTAATTGTCTTATGTTTGCACTAACATTGTGATTAACCATTATTTATGTTTATTTTATCTCAGTTACATTTTTTAATTTTGTTTTATCTTTATTTTTTCATTTCTTACTTTTTCATTTGTTTATTTTATTTATTTATTTATTTGCCTATTTGTTTACTTTCTTGTTTTGCCTTGATTCAGTCTATGTGCATTCATTAGGTGATTCCTTATGCATTATTCTTTAATATATCCATATTCATACATCAACATTGTCATCATGGTTATTATCATTGGTGCATTATGTTTGATTGAGTGTTGTATTGTGTGTCAATACTTATGCATATTTTGGATAAGTTATTATGGTGTTCTATCATGATGCATATCATCACTTGATACAACACAAATTAGCTTAGGAAGTCTTACAAGCAATGAGGTCATGATACTTTTATTTAGAACCTAAAAACTTCTTGATCTACAGAAATCATTCCCTAATATAGAGTAACTAAATCATAATATAATTTTAATCCTTACTAGTTAGGATGTCCATCTTCATACTAAAAAGTTTCCCAATTTCATCTTTATCCTCTATACTAGTTTATTGATGAGAATTCCATATAACTCATTATTTCTAATACAAATTTTCCATAAGTTTTACCTTTTGTTTATATAATGCGTTACATTTAATAGTTAAGGTCTTATCTAAATAGGAAATGAATGCAATTGTCCTTTTTATATGTGATACATTATTGATTATTTATCTTGTTATTGTGTCTAACTTGGATGAAATGAGCATAGTTTTGAGTACAAAAATGCATCCCTATGGTAGGATAATTTTGAAAAGACATCAAATAGTTTTGGCAACCCTTTTTGGCAACAATTGTTAGGATTTGACAATTAATACATAAATATATAAATATCTAAAACTCCAAAGATGCTCTAAATATGCCCAGGCATGCTCTAAAGATGTCCAGTTGGATCCTACAGATCAAGATAGTAATTATAAATATATCCATTATATATAAATAGACTTTCCATATTTATATATCTTATTTTTAAACATTATTATTTATAGTAATGGTATAAAATGATCTAGATATATTTATATTTCTATTTTGTAAAGTCAGATATATTCTCTTCATATCTATGTTAGTTATTTTCCATCTATTATTAGTTGAGTCAGTTCCAATAACTTTCTATAAGCATGGGATCTGATTCCTAGATCTTCTATTTTGAATAAGTGGATTTGATCATTTAGATCACCAAATTTTTTATTTTGTGAATAGATGTTGAGATATGTTTTAAATACATGTCTCCTCATTCTAGATAGCTATAAAATTATTTAATCCTTAAGTTAGTCAATTAATTATGATCAAAAATCAAAAGAAGCATTCCAGTGTAGTTTTGCATATATATATATATATGTTATTTTGATAATGAAATAAAGTTTAATATTAATTTTTCATACTAAGTAAAGTTGTTCATATTCTAAGGAGCAAGAGTCTAGTTCTCTCCAAAGATCAAGACAAATTGATACTTTTAGTTTATAGTTTATAAGTATTTATTTAATTTAGGTATAATTCATTTACTGCAAGTGTAATTTATTTTTAAATGCAAGAGTGATTTATTTTAAATGTAAGAGTTATTTCTTTTCAATGCAACTGTTACTTCCTTTTCAATGTAAAGGTTGAATTTAGTTTAATGCAAGTGTGTTTCCATTACATGCAGAGGTTGTTTCAATTTAATATAATAAATTTTTATTCATACAAGAGTTTGTCTTTCAATTTCATAGGAAGTAAAGTTTGTTAACTCATCTACACATTCATAATTTGTCAGGAGCAATTTAAGTTATAATAGACAATATCCTCACATTCTAAAATATCACATTATCCTACCCAATCAAGAAATTTGAGTGAGGACATCATAATGTCTTGTTCTAGATGTTTAATTTCTAGATGTTGATGGTGTGAATGCCATAGTAGATCTTCATCTAACAGACTTTATAGATTTACTTTTCTACAAAATAGAGTTAGTATTATTTACTATTATTATGATTTAGACATTAAAATAGAGTAAATCCCAAAAAAAAAAAGAGTTGTAAACTCCAATATCCAATGGTCTCATTGCATATATCCTTATACACTATCCCTAGTAAAAAATGACACCAATCCATTGATTGGTTAAATGAGAGGTACAATGATAGCCTATCATTTTTAGTGCCATTAATAGGAAACAATAATTAATAAGTGTTAGTGATATCTTACATTAGAGTTATACATGAAAAATTCAAAAACATTCATAAAACTCAAAAACACCAAAAAAATATAGGAATCTTTAGATTTATGAACTTCCCAAGAGATTCTCAAGGATGGTCTATTCTAAGGGATCCTAAATAAATAAAGAATAAGAGAGGATATAATCCTTATTGGAAAGATCAAGAAGTGAAATAAAGGCAATTGAAATCCATATAAAAACTTTTTTGATTCCTCTCTTGAACAAGGTTCATCCTCATAAATAGATCCTATAAGAAGAATCATATTTAGAACATCTTCTCTTATATGGAGAATTGATCCTAAAAATACCCTTTCTAAAATATTTTTATTTGATCCATAAGCTCTACAAGAAGATGATTTTATCACCAATGAAGATTATCCTCTTGAGATAGACCATAGGTTGAGCACCCAAGAAGAGAATTTAGATTTGATTGATAACCAAAGTTGGGAATAAAATATGGTAGATGAACATGTACATGTGGAAAAAATTGATTGATATCCTTAATAGGAAATTTTTTTCCCATCTAATTAGCTTAGGTCTTGATGACAAAACTTTCATTTTACCTACTTTTAGAGGTAAATCCTTAGAGGATCTAGATCAGTTCCTCTTTGAATTCTAAGTTCTCTACCAAACATATGATTATGTCACAGATAATCAAAAGTTGAAACTATTCCCATATACACTCAAGGATGTAGCCATGATATGGTTCATGGACCTTGAGGGTAATTCTATCACCATTTGGGATGAAATGGAAATTGCATTTCTAGAAAAAAATAGGATTATTGTAGAGTTAGAAAATGGAAGAATTTTTCAAGATCAAATAATATGAAGATGAAACCTTAGAAGATTACCTTGATAGGTTTATATTTACCCATAAATGGAGTGGTTATAAACTCAATGAGGAGGTCATCAAGATAGTCTTTCTTAAAGGCCTAGATGATGATGCATGTGATGCTTTGAACCTAATGGGAAAGGGTGACATTGACAAGTTAACCTTTCATCAAATTTCATCATTATATACTAACTACTCTAGAACAAGACCTAGTTTAAGGAAATCAAGGTTAGGACAATCACCCAAAGTTGGCCAATTAATGGAAAATTTGATAATTTAAAAATAGACATTGTAGTAAAATTTACATCTACCTTGGATATCCTCTAATCAAAATCCAATGCTACCAAGACTGAATAATTATCAATATATTATCTTAGATGTAGACTCAAACATGTAGTAAAAGATTGCCTGTTAGACAAAATAGATGTATGTGGTATTTGTGAGATAGATCATGACACCAAGAATTGAAAACATCTTCCTACTACAAGAAACCAAGTAAAACAAAAAACACATAAAATTTAAGAAGTGAACTTTATCCAAAGATAAGGAAACTAATACTCCCAGCCTCAGAATCAATTTGGCCTAAGATTTCCTTGCAATCCATGGATGGAACTATGGGTTGGATAAGTCACACCACCAATTTAGGGTAAACCATAACTACAACCATGGGGTACTCAATAATGTATGCCAAAAATGTGGGGAATGCCTCAAAATACTTCACAACCCTAGGCACAACATCAAAACCAATAACCACATTAGGTACAATAGTCACCACCTCAATGGTCAAATCAAAAATATCATCGACAAAGAAAGTTTCCTTTGAAATAGGCCTTCATTCCTTTATAACCTTATCCACCACCAATTGAGTAATAGGCTAACCATACCTACCCAACTAGTGAAAAATATTAAGAATAGGCAAAATACACCTATCTATGAAGTTGTTCAAGAAAGTAATATTGTAATTGGTTTAGTTAAATGTAATAATGTTCAAATAAAATTAGGTAAGGTAGTATGAGATTCACCCATTACCATAATTTAAATTCCCAATGATTAAAATACACCTAAACCACTTGTAGTCAAAGAACCAATTGAAGAAAAGGTAGAATCCACAACTACACCAACCATAATTCAATATCCTCCTATTGTTCCTTTTCCTAAAAGACTTAAGGAAGAAAAACTTAGGGAAGATAATTAAGTGATGCACATATTAAAAGAGATGAAGATATAAATTACACTATTAAGATCCATTAAAGATATTCATGATTTGATTCAAATCATTAAAATATTGTGAATCAAATCACCAAGAAGCAGTATCCTAAAATAATTCAGTTAATTGATAAAATTACTGATTTCCTAGTAGGAAACATACTCATCCCTAAATATGGAGATCCTAGAAATCCTATGATTACTATGATAATTGTAAATACATCCATTCCAAATGTGCTTATAGATCTAGGTGCTTCCATCAACATAATAGAGTCTTTATCTCTCATAGGGCTTCAACTTACCACTATAATATTGTAAATGGTAGATCAATCCATTGATACGATTGAAAGAACCATATATAATGTACCAATCACCATATAATATTTGAAATATCCTATGGATTTCATGATCCTTCAACCTAAACCAAAGGTATGATATTTAATCATTAATGGTAGACCTTGGTTAGCTATAGTTGTATCATGAATTGACTATAGATCTAGAAACATGACCATTTCTAATGGAATTCACATTAAATAGATACATTTCTATACACCTGTAGACTTCAATGGGTCTTTTTAAACAAATATGGGTGGATCATCCTCAATAAAACTAGACTAGTGTGTCTTCCTTAGCCATGGTTATCATCAATGAACATGTCCAAGAGTTTGAGGAACAAATAATAGAATACTTAGACCAAGAAATCCTAACTTTTAAGTCTTATAGTTTTGATCTAAAGTCTGACATTTTTTCTCTAAAGTCTGAAAGTCTAGCTCTGAAGATCGATAGCTTAGCTCTGAAGACTAGTAGCTTAGATCCAAAGACTAGTAACTATGATTCAAATACTGATAGCTATGCTCCAAAGATGAAAAATAATGAAAGGGAATAATCCACCTCTATTATTAAGAATCAATACATGTTATCTAGTCCCCAATACATTCAACAATCCATAGTTGACTAGGCTCAAAAAGGGTAGAATTCATTTTTACATGTTTTTTATTGTCCATTAACCAATATGATTTCCATAAGTGAAACCTTTTACAAGGATGTATCTACACTTCACATGTTACTTCCACACAAATTTCCATTGAAAACCTTGATGATTAAATACAAATATTTAAATATAATTATTCTAAACACTAAATAAATTGTAATCCAACTTGGTAAATTTTTAAATATCAATAATTGGTTAACTGACCAACATGAAAGAAAAAATGTTTGATGTATTGGTACAACACATAAAAGATTTTTCATGGGATTTTATGGAGGTTCTAGGTTACACCCTGATTGAAAGTAGACGTGTTTAAGTCTTACTCTCAAATTTAGTCCAATATGGGAATGACCCTAGGTTGTGGGTTACCTAAACATGGGTTAGACCTCTAGGATTTTTAATGATGCTAGATCCTCATATATGATAGTTTGACTCCCTTTTATTAAAAATTAATTTATTGAGATGAAAGTGGGAGAAATTACATTAATGAAAACCTACTTGAGATGTGGTGATGTACCAAATGTTCAAATATCCACTCTCAACTTAGACACTTCCATGACTACTAATGAATCCAATAGAGACAAGGTTAATCATATTCTATAATAGGGTTCGAAGCATGATTATTTTGTATGAAGGTTGAAAGAGACTTTTAACTTAAAGGATATAAAGTGATAGGCTAAGTAAGACACTATGGACTTATGACACTTCAAGAGAAACCTAACTAGCTAAAACTTCACACAACTTATAATAAACTGACAACATTAAATCAAGGCACATGAAGGACCTACAGATGATGAATATATAACATACATTCTACAAATAAAACTTCAATAAATTTTACTTAGAATTAAAATATAATCTAAAATTATCTTATATTACTTCAAAGAGTTTAAAAAGTGGTTTTAGCAGAGGTTTACTATACCTAGTTGAGGGATATAAACTAGGAGTCCAGAGCTAGTATTTATAGCCAAAAGGAAGGTAAGAGAGAGAAAAAATTAGTGATGAAGGGGCATTAATGATCCCAATTCCACTTGAATTAACTAACACTACAATACTTCTCAAGATTTTACATACGTTAATGACACTACATCTTTCTCTAGAGTGATGGTGAATGTGAATATCAAGACTAGTTATAGGAATTAATCCCCATCACCACATTAATCCTTCTCAATCTCCTCAGCATTAATGACATTCACTATCTTTATTGATCATGCTCAATGTTCTTCACGTTACCTGATAGCTATTTGAGCTTGCTCGTGATGTTCTTCCTGACATTCCTTGCATAGTCACCATTCCACCATTGGTTCTATATCTAAATATAGATGTACTATGGATGAAAACCAATCTCATTTATTGGTTTTCATATGGTCATGATTTAAAATAGAGATCCATAGGCTAGGGTCTCTTGATTCTATGTGATATGTAGAACCTACATCTAGAATATCTCAAAAATCTTTTATAGGGGCTTTAATGGCATTATATGACTTTATAGAGTCTGCTCCTAGTTATCTAGATCACATTTAATATTGAATTTATGTATTTTACCTTCTTAGGATGGCTAGATCCTCTGCCCAACATGTCTTCCTTCATGGCATCCTCTAGTTTGACCTTGGTCAAATTTACTCTCTATTGAATTTATTTAGATTTCAAATTTTAATGTCGACCATTGATCCTGATCTAAGCTCCCCATATTTTGCTAATTATTAGATCCTCATTTGCTCTAAAAGATCCTACTATCAACACTTTGATTCCTTGACCTCATGTGCACCATAGATATACTTTTTTATGAATGAATATGAGTCATTTATATTTTATTAGTCTAACATGGTTGAGACACTTGGTAGTTTCTCATTTGGATTTGAGATTCATTGAATCATTGACTCATCTCTCACCATTAGATATATGTGTACAAGTATCAAGATATCAAGTGTTTGAACAAATATCTAATGGTGAGAAAGAAACTTGATAGGTCATTGGTTCTATGTCTCATTTAAACTCAATAGCCCTAGCCTATGGATCTCTATTTACAATCATGACCATATGAAAACCAATAAAGGAGATTGGTTTTCATCCATAGTAGATATATATTTGGATATGGAAGTAATGATAAAATTGTGATTTCACAAGGAATTTAGAAATAACACCATGAGCAAGCTTAAGTAGTTACCTAGTAATATGAAGAACATTGAGCATGATCAAGGAAGACAATGAATGGAAATAATTCTAAGGAGATCGAGAAGGATTTATGTGGCAATGGGGATTACTTCTTGTAACTAATCTTAATCTTCACATTCTCCATCATGCCAAAGAAAGATATAATGACATTAATGCAAGGGATATCTCAAGAAGGATTATAGTGGTAGTTATTCCAAGTGGAATTAGGCTCATTAATGCCCCCTTCATTACCATATTTTCTCTTTACCTTCTTTTTGGCTATAAATACTAGCTTTGGACTCCTAATTTATATCCATCAACTGGGTATAACAAACCTCTACTACAATCACTTTGTAAACTCTTTAAAGTAATATAAGACATTTTAAGATTCTAGCTTAATTCTAAGTGCACTTTATTGAAGTTTTATTTGTAGAATGTATGTTGTATATTCATCTTCTATAGGTCCTTTATGTGCCTTGCTTTAAGGTTGTTATTTTGTTATAAGCTTTGTGAAGTATTAGCTATTTGGGTTTCTCTTGAAGTGTCATAAGTCCATAATGTATTACTTAGACCTATATCTTTTTGTCCTTAAATTTGAAGGTATATTTAAACCTTCATACAAAATACTCATGCTTGGAACCCTTTTATAGAATCTAATTAACCCTTGTCTCTATTGGATTCATAAGCAGTCATGGAAGTGCCCAAGTTGAGAGTAGATCATTGAACATTTGGTGCATAACCACATCTAAAGTAGGTTTTCATTCATACACTTTCTCCATTTTTCATCCCAATAGAATAAGTTTTAAGAAAAGGTATTCAAACTATCATATCTAAAGAGATATCCTCATTAAAAATCCTAGAAGTTTGACCCATGTTTAGGTAACCCACATCCTAAGGTCATCCCCATGTTGGACTAGGTTTGAGAGTAGGACTTGAACACTTCTACTTTCATCCAAGGTGAAACCTAGAATCTCCAATAGTTTATGGCAAAACCAATGGGATAGGTTTTATTATGCACTAAATGAAGAGTTTTGCTATCCTCTTCATTCAATCAACCTTTGGAGGCATGTGTGCAAACATAAATGACAAATCCAATATTTTAATTGGTTATAATAGTCTAGGTAATCCTTCAAGAAAGTTTTTTATTTATCTTGTCTCTTTATCAAGTCTCTATGGCTAAATTTGGGGAAGAATTTTATCCTAATCAGGTTGGTGAGCCATATCATCAACCAAATGAAGCCTAAAAGCCTTATTATGACCACTACCTAGAATATAATCATTCATATCAGCCCTACCATGATCTCTATTATCCTTATGATGAGCATTACCAACCATATATAGAGCCTTACAAGAAGTATGGTGACTCATACTAATCATATGATAAACCTCCTAATCAGTCATGGAAATAACATGAAATTCTTTAATATCCTACTCATACTCCAATCCAATCTATGTATAGCCTTAAAAATTTCTATTGGAACAAGAAAATAATATGATAAACATTAATACGTTGAAAGGGTATGGACAAGAAATTCCAAAACATGTCATTAGAAGGGTTAGGACTTTAATGTAGTAGGAAAAGGAGGAGTGGATGTCATTCATTAGGAAGGTTATCCTATAAATAATTATGACATGCTTGACATAGATGGACTCATCTCCAAGATTAGGGATAATTTTGGAGCCCATGAAGAACATCAAACACCCCATCACCCACCCTACCTTCCCTCATTTACTGTAATTCAACCTCATGTTGAGATTCCCATCACCACTCATAAGGCCTCACCACATGAGTTTAAAATCTATCATAGTTCCCCCTATGTCCTCTCAACCTTCCCCTCATAGAAATATATCCAACATAGAGTCTAAGAAGAAAGGCAAGTTTGTGTTGAAAGAGCCAACCATCATGAGCAATCAAGATATGATTTTAAAGCCTCCCTTGCTAGGTAAATTAAAGATATAGATAAAAATTTATACCATACATTGGTAGCTATAAAGGCAACACCACCTCATATGCACATACATCCTTTCAATCTTGAAGCCACAATGTACACTGTGCAAGAAAATCATAAGCCCAAGTTTCCATCTTGGAGTCAAGTCAAGTAGCCAAGTAAACCCAAAGTTACTCAATCCCCACCCCTCCCTCCTTAATAATCTACATCATTTCCCTCTTGGAAATCCATCCACAATGGTATGAAGAAGAAGGAAGAAGTAGTGATTATGGAATTTAAAGAATATATCATTCAGCCTCCACTCCTTTCCCCTCAAAAGCCTAGAACCTTTCCTTCATGGAGAGCCATTCAAGAATTAAAGCAACAAAGAGAGGAGGTGAAGGTGATCCAAGAAGAGTAGCTCCATGAGAATAATTAGGTTACTTCTATGGAGCTTCTCATATTATTTATTACTTTTAGGGATGTATTGTGCCTATCCTAGAGAAAGAGCCTCTCCTTTGTGAAGTAGATCAAGCAGATGTAGCCAAGGGGACAAAAAATAATGATGACTTCAATGATCAAGAAGAGGAAATCATTATTACAAAACCATTTAGTAAGAGAGAGAATGTTTTATTATTTCATAAAGCCAAAGAAGATGATTTGAAGGAACAAGGGCAATTTAGAGATGAGATCAAATAGGAAGAAGTTTTAGATGTGCATCAAGAGGGTGTTTCACAAAAACTTATTGATCACATATCAACTATCCAAAATTAAGAGTTTTCTCAAGATCTTGTTATAGATTATATAGATAAAGTTCAAGCTTATATTTCTTTGGAAGGTAGCCAAGAATAAAACTCAAATAGAATCATTGCTAGGATAGAGAATGTTCTTAAAGAATAAGACCATTGGCATTACTTGTACCATGATTTTATGAGTGATATTGAAGAACTTAAGATGGTAGGTTTGGATGGTGAAATAATAAAATAGGTTGAATCTTCATTTGAGGATTCCATTAATGTTTTGGAGCTTCATGAAGGTAATGCTACTCTAGAGATGCCAAGGTAGAATTTGATGGCTAGTCTTGATGTGGAAGAACCCCATGAGGAATTGGTATAAATGGAGTTCATGAATGAGTTTCAGACATCTCTGATTGAAAAGGACTATGATAACCTTCAAATTGATCCTATTACATTTAATCAAAGTGGGGAACAAAAGGCTAATTGGTAGTTGTACATTGAATCTCTACAAGGGGTTGTGGAACTTTGTAAAGATATGTTTCCCATTATAGATCATGTTCATGAGCATTTTGATCTAGAGGAACTCACTAAAATCCATGATATGGATGGGGTTGGCCATTTAAAACTCCTTGAAGAGTTTTATGAGTTTCCATTTGATAGTAAGGAGAAAAAGGTCACTCAAGGTGCCAAAATGACTCAAGGACAATGTTTAGATAAGGTGTCACTTGTAGAGATTATAGCTGATAAGCAATATAGAAGCATCCTAAAGATCAAGACTAGTTTATCTTTATTGGTGACTAGTTTTTAATTCATGACTCACTCTAGGATATTTTAAGGGAGTTATTAGGTAAGAAGAGAGCCTCATCAAAGGTCATGTTCAATAAACATCCTACTTTTCAACTTGTACCATCTCTTGGACTAAGTGAGTTTATGAATTTTATTTTTGATCCAAGTGGATCATGCATTGTCTTAGCTAGTTAGGTTCCTTATACATAATTAGTTTTTGGTTTTCCTCCAAGTGTTGTTCTAGCACATTAGGTTAGTATTTATTGTTTTGCTTAGTTAGATTCTATTTTGTTCTGTGTTTCCCTTCAATAAGTGCCTTGGGCACTTTGTTTTGTTTTGTTTCTTTTAGTATTTATTTGTTTCAAGATGGTTTATCTTGAGGTTGGTAGCCAGTTCTAGCCTCATGTCAATGTGTTGAGCTAGAGAGGATACTCTCTACCTAATGGACTAGTCAATATAAATGGTTTGGGTTCTTAAGCATAACAAGCATGCTTCCTAGTTGAGTCACCAAAGATGTTGGACATTTTTGGCCCACATAACAATATTTTTTATATATTGAATAGATAATTAGAGTTCCTAATTGAAATGGATTATTAAATGACTTGTAAAAGCTTTGAAGGACCAAACCATCATAGGACATCATGCAAAAATAAATATAATAGTTTTTTTATGCATTTTATAGTTCACTTGTAGATTGTATCAGGCCAAAAGATAACATGGACATGAAGCCCTTAGTCCCAAGATTATGCTCTACAAATTTTGTGACTTGATGAGATTTATATCTCAAGTTACAATCATTTAAACATGAACCAATAGTTTAGGACATGTTCACAAACATCAAGTTCAAGCTTTGACAAATATCCATTTAAATTCAAATGTTCCCAAGTTAAACATAAAGCTAACAAGTGTCTAAATCTTAGGAGCTAATATCAAATCCAATGAAGATCAGTGATCTAATAGATGTTATTGGGCCCCTAATATCCAATGGCATGTGTTAAATTGTACCAAAGAGATCAATGACAAGTATCAAGTCAAAAGGTCAGTGTGAACATGCAAGTGGCAAGTATCAAGATATTGGGCGTTTGAAAAAATATATAATGGTGAGAAGGCAATCTGATAGGTCATTAGGTCTAGGTAGATCAATGATGTATGTGTGCAGGTAGATCAATGGGTTCAAGGATCCTTTCATCAAATTTTATAAATATTATTTTTTGAGTCCTAAACACTTGCATTAGCCTAGGGACACTTGCATTCATGTAAGTGTCCTAATCCCAATGGTTTGTCAAGTAAAAAATATTCATGATATTTCAAAGAGACCACCTAGATCCTTTTAGGTTTTATATCTCCTTTCTAATAATGTTTTTTATTCACACACACACGGACACACACACACACACACACACACACACACACACACACACACACACACACACACACACACACACACACACACACACAATATGATTATTTATGAATTAAACCCTTGCACTTCACCTTAAGTATTTGTACCTTACCACAAATGGCTTAGTAATCTCACAAATGCTAGATGACCTCAAGGGAACCTATGTCAATGATCACTACCTACATATCCTATACTCTAGATATTACCTTAGACATATGTAGTTATACCCTAGGTGTTGTTTTATGTGTGCATAAGAGAGAAATGTGCTATATACAAGGGCATGAAATGATTTATCTTATAACTTGATAAACACTACTCATGGGTTATTATTTCATTGATTCAAACCTATAATATGATTAATCCTATGATTGATATATAAATAAGGAAGAACAGATAAATATAAATCAATTATGAAATTGATTTGGCGATCTTGAATAGGTGTTTGATTGTTATTTTCTAGATAGGTAACGAGTAGGATTATATTTTTATTTATATCACACCTTGTGGAAACATCTCATAATAGGGTTAAATAAGACAAATATGTCAAGCCATATGTTTTGAAACATTTAAAATTTTGATGACTTTTAAGGAGTAAACACTTGATAAGAATCTAGACACTTACATACACACAAGTGCCCCTATGTGGGATGGAAGTGTCTAATAGTCTATGAAGTTGTTGACAATCTAAAACTAATAATGAAGAACATATATCAATGTTTAGGCTTTCTATATAGTGTATTATATTTGGTTATCATAAAAGATAAGGTCAAACCATAAGATAAATAGTTAAGCATAATGAGATGGTGAATTTAAGACTTTAATAAACAAGGATGTATATAATTAGAGGGTAGATCCTAGATATGTGTTTGTCAAGTATAAAAGACTAAGATGCTATATAAATCAAATTTTTGTATATACATTCCCCCATTTTAATCTAGTAATGCCTAAGGATGAAAATACTAGTTTAAAGGAAATAAATGTGTACTTGGATGTATACAACACACCTTGCCTTTCATTGAGCCTATTTTAAGTTTTGTTTTGATGTATTAATTCTAACCAAGATCAGGTTATAGTATAAATTAGTAAATATAATTTGTAATTTTTCTTCAAAATAAAGAGAGTAATGAAGGAGTACACCTGTGTGGCAATGCAACCATGTTTCCCCTTGGTATTTTGACTCAGTAAATATGTTTCCATATGAATCATTCATGCTAAAAGAGATTATTAAATTAATCTTGGAGATTTGAAGTGGGATATTGGAAGTTAATTATGCCACCAATCTAGTTCAATGGTGATTTGTGACACACCTTCGAAGATCATTGAATCTTAATCACACAACTCAAGTAAAAATATAATAAAATCCAAGTTAAAATCTATATTAAAATCAACCTAAAAAATATTAGTGTTAAGATATTAATGGAATTTAATATAAATGACACTACTAAAGGGAAACAACTTCTATAGATAGGAAAGGCTTAAAATGTGTTTCATGGTGAAAACAGTGCTTGGTAAAGTATTGGTGCTTCTTGGTAAATAAGTTTAAATAAGTATTTAAAATTTTTGGTGAAATTTCATGGAATATCACCTATAATGTTTCTCAATATGAATTATTTTTCAAAATGTAATCTCTGCTCTATAATTATGTATACTATCTATAAAAAGTCTTAGTAAATATGTCCCAAATTTATAAATATCAGTGTAAAGTGTATAAGATTATGACCTAAATGTATATCCTAATCATGTAAATTATATCAAATGTTTTCAAAAGTGTAAATTATGTATTTATGGATTCATGTATCTATGATACACCTCCACTAATATTCCCCTCATTTTGAGGTGAGGAGAATGGAATCTGTTAGTTACCTCACCTTAAAAGGATAAGATAACTTATATTGTGTGAATGAATCATGTAGTATGGAAGTATATCATATATATATATATATATATATATATATATATATATATATATATATATATATATATATATATATATATATATATATATATATATATATATATATATATATATATATATATATATATATATATATATATATATATATATATATATATATATGAATTTCATAGTATGTGATCATAAAAACATCTATAAAATAATAATACAATCTCAAAAAATAATCAAGAACTCACATAGGAGCACTCAATGTCACACAAAATTGGTCCTAGGAGACCTCAAACAAGGGGAATATTCAAATTCTACACACTTGAAATAATGACATATTAAAATGTCCAAATATAAAAAGAAAGAAACATACTGTAGCACAAGGCAAAGAAATAAGGAACATATTCAAATGTTCCATAATCAAGATAATAACAAATTAAAAAAAGACACTCAATGAAGTGACAATGTGAATAAATTAAGTATAAGTAAATATCATAAGAATATCATACTAGTTGTTACATATATATGTTATAAAAAACTATCATTTAACATAGCATATCAAGTTCATTTTGAAATATGTAATCATGAGCATATACATGTGTAAGCATTAGTGTATAATCTCATCATGATAATGTAGAAATGATCATAAATTAATGTAATATGTATCAATCATGATCAAGAAAACAAATTCTCCTAATGTAGTGTGTCACATGGGAAGATGAAAGGTCTAACATCTATATGTACATGTATCATGTATCTAGTATATGTGTGTATCACACTCAAGTATGTGTGAAACATATGTGGATATAAAAAAGTAATGATAAACTATATACTAAAATAAATTAAAAAACATAGATGCTAGGAAGCTAGTAAGCATGAGAATGCTATATATACTAAAATAAATTAAAAAAATTGTATTTTCTTGAAATTTTTTATTTTTTTTGAAATTTTTAAATTTTTGGAAAGGAAAAGAAATAGAACCTATGATATCATCTAAGTTTTTTTCATAGGCAAATCGAAATTCATAATATGGTACATCAAACTCATGATATTTATATGGGGCATGTATAGGTGTCATATCTATAACTTTAGAATATGTGGTACTCTATGTATGTTTCATAGGGTTATATGGTCGTGAAGAGGCAATATAATGAGTAGTGATTTATGGAACCCATTTTTTAGTTATCTTTGGTTTTTTTGGTGCAACTATAATTTGAAAATATTTATGTCCTCTTAGAAATTGGGTGGACCATGTTGCTTCATATGAGTATTTTTTAAAATCCACCATGTATCTATGGTATAATAGTATCTCAAGTATGTTCCACCTAGGACATGATATTGCTTGTTTATTACCCTTTTGAGGATGATTAACCTTATAAATTTTTATAATTAGTTATATTGGAAAAAAATTCTCTTGTTCAAATGTATGTTCACATGGAATTATAGAAAATATAATTTCCCTATTAGAATGGATGTATTTAATACACCCAAACATTATGGAATGTATTGTCTTGAGTTTATGTATCCAAGATAATCCTAATAGCATATCAAATAATCACATATATGTTATAATTAAAAATTTAGTGACCACATGTGCATGACCAACTTGTAAAGATAAATTAATCTCACCAATAACATGTTTTGATGCCAGATCAAATGCTCTTACCATTTTGGTTAAAGGGTATAAAAAAATCATGTGTATATCCCAAATTTGTAATTAATGTCATGGTACATAAAATATTACTATCACCATTATCAATAATAACATTATTTGTATGTTTAAAATCAAGGTATGCTCAAGTAAATAATGAATGAAGATATAAGTCATCATCCAAAATTTAATTATCATCAAATGTGATAAAAGGTATCTGACCATAAGAGGTATTATGCATGTATAAGTGCCAATAATCTCATTTAATGAGTGAAAATAATATTATGTATGAGGATGTGCATTATATGAAATTTTAACTTATATATATTTATTATAATGATCTTGAAATGGATTGTTAAAAATATTCTAGTTATGATGGTCACTAGGTTGTGAACCTGAATAATTTAGAGGATCATAAAAGGTAAGTTGTTAGTTATCAAGAAGATAATATATATTATGTTCTAAGGTATAAAATTGATTTGTAGAATTCCCAAGGATTTGTTTATATTAAAATTATGCATTAACATCATATCATTTTGGTAGAGGTTGACTCATATGAACCTCTATAGGAAGAAGGAGAGATATGAGGTAACACTCCATAAGTTTATTAAATAATGAATTTGGAGACCAAGGTAATCATGTAAACATTCTCTTAGATTCATTAGATAATATGATCCAGTTAGATTGTGGTGAAACTACGTTAACTAATATGGTTACTAAATTTTTAGCATTTATAGGTTTTACCTTGTATTTGGGTTTGATATGAAACTTTGTAGTAGATATATTTTGTATGTTTACTACATATTTAGGCTTGTTCAAGGAAATAATTTTCATTTCATGATCTTAAATAACATGGCATAGTTTGTAAAAATATTTTAACTTATTCAAAATAATAAACTCATGTAATGGGGAAAGGAAACATTGCTTAAAGATGTCTTGAATCTCTTTATCTTCCATTAGATTTATAACTTTGGCCAACATTATTTTATACCTCAAAACATTTTCATTAATAGGTTGATCGATTCCTTGTTTGATCTTTTCAATATTAGCATATGACATTTTTAAAATGATGTCATTATAGAAATGTTCTATAAACTAATTTGCTAGAGGATTTAATGCTTTCACTGATTAGATTTGTAGGTCATAAAAGCATCTTAAATCATTTTCCTTTTGTATCCTTGTAAATAATTTGGTCAAATGTTTATCATTCAAATCATAATTAATGCATAATGGATAAAAATATAGGATATGCTATTGAGAATCACCCTTGCCTTAATAAAATGTGAAATTGGGTGAAATAAAACAAGTTGGTAAAGGGTGAATATGTCTTTCGGGTTTTATAATTATGTAATACATATTTTGAAACAATGTCATGAGTTTATTTCAAAGCATTTTTTTCAATGTTGATAACTTTAGCATCCAAATCATTATAACTTGGATAAGAGTTTACAAAATAGACCCATTCGGATTTATATTTGATATTTGAGAATCCTCCAATCAGGATGAAAAAACTACTTGTGTTGATATAGGAATTGAAATTGGAAATTAAATTAAAGTATTAATTTTTCCCATGGAGGATGTAGCAAGAGTTGTACCATCTAAGGGTTCATCATTTTTGGATGTGGATGAATTAATTAATTTTTTTTATATGATTCACTAAGGCTTATTTATTTTACATTTCAAAACAATCTTTATCAAGATTTTACATATTTGATGAATGCAAATAAAGGTGCCAAATCAAAATAAAAAAATCCAATCTACAAATTAATGAAATTAGAAATTCTAGAAGACATAAAACCTAGAGAAAGATAGGAGTTACATGAGAACACACAAGGGTTGGGTTCATAAAATGTTTAACTATTTTTTAATGTTTTAGATGGATGAGGGTTAAGGTGGTATAATATCCTATACATAAGGATGAATAAAACTATTCTAAAGTAGACCAATTAATTAAACTTAGATAAATGAAAAATTTTATTTAAATTTTGAGTATGCTAAATATAAAAAGTACATTCAAAACAATAATTTGATTGCATAAACATAAATAATAGATGATATTTAACTTATTTCAAAATGTGTAGGTAGATCTAATAAGTTCAAAGGTGTAAATAGGTATGCAAAAGATTAGGATCCAGTTATCATATTTTATAAATATTATTTCTAGAGGCTTAGACACTTGTATTATCCTTGGGACACTTACATCAATATAGGTGTCTTAATCCCAATGGTTCTATCAAGTACATAATAATCTTTTTATTTAAGAGAAACCACTTGGAGTATTCTATGATTTCTATCATGTTTATGTTGATGTTTTTTATTTGCATGCATAAGGTGAACATGAATGTTTATGCATCACACCCTATATCTTCACCTTAGGTATTTTTACCTTGCCAAAAGTGGGTTAGTGGGATAATTAAGTTAAGTTAAACTCAGATAAACCTATTTCAATGAGTATTAACTCCATATATAATACTTTGAAGAGGGCCTCAAACATATGTAGTTCTCCCCTAAGTGTTAGATCATATTTATATAAGGGTGAAATATGATATATGCAAGCGCATGCAATGATCGATCTTATAACTTGAAAAATACTACTCATGATCTATTGTTTGAGCACTTCATACTTGTAATATGACTAATCATGTGAATAAAATAGAAATAGGTAAGAATATGGTAGTATAACCTGGTACTTGGTTTTAAAATATATAGAGTGAGAAAGAACAGGAAATTTATTGGTATTTTCTAGATGGTTAATGAGTAGGATTAACTTTGTATTTATACCATACATTTTTAAAATGTCCCTTGATAGGGTTTGACAAGATAATATTCTGACCCATATGTTTTAAAACATTTACAATGTAATGACCCTGTTGGGTTTGACTTAGAAAAAAGTGATATATTTTTTATTTAAACATCATATACTTCCATTAGATTACACCATGATAAACTAATTAGTGATCCATATATAATATTCTAAGTATGATAACTATGAATAAGCATGTGACTTATAATATTTACTGATCACTATCAACATATGAAACACATCACAATCAAATATGTAAAGTAATTACAAATGACTAGCCATGACTAGTACAATGATACAACCACTTCTACCAAAGTATAGATAATTAAATAATAACATTTCTTTATAATAATGTCTCAATAATAAACAAAATATAATTTACATATATAAGATACATGGCTCTATGGAATATGAGTTCTTAGACTCCAATATCTCTAGTAATCTCGAGTGTTGTATCCAAGTAAGTATTGATATGGGGAGGGAGAGCATCATCTGAGCTCTTTTCCACACCAACCACAGGCCATCAATCATTCACATAATTAACTATTATAGAATGTCCCTCCCTTCATAGATGGGTAGATAATGATAGTGTGGGAATCTAGAGAGATAATCTA
The DNA here is from genome assembly GCA_037957365.1 of Torreya grandis. NCBI lineage: Eukaryota > Viridiplantae > Streptophyta > Pinopsida > Cupressales > Taxaceae > Torreya > Torreya grandis. The sequence goes on from JARHVA010002349.1 coordinate 640,737, forward strand.
GTACTCGTGTGTTGTATGATTTCTAAAAAAACATGTGGTGCATCATAAAGAAACCAATTCTAACAAGATATCACAAAATCATGTAAATCATACACATGAAATGACAATGTATCACTTACATTAATTTGGCCAAAGTTATTCAATAATTATTGATCTCTATGATCATTCAATTTCATGCACACCACTTGATCAGATTACCTTCATCTAGAATTATGATGCTAGTACACTAATGAAGTCCATCTCATTACTTACTCAATATCAACAATGCAATATTTGGTTAACATATATATATATATATAACCAATAGATTCATACATATTGATTCCCACTATAAATCATGCTCAACACAAGAATAATCAAAGGCATACATTTAGTCCATGAAACATATGAATGAATGTCCATAATATCATTTATTATATAATTAGTAATCAAATAAATGTAGATTATACCAAATATATATATATATATATATATATATATATATATATATATATATATATATATATATATATATATATATATATATATACACACACACACACACATATACATACATACATATATATAGTAGGCTAGATATTATAATTTTTAAAAGAAAACACAATGCAATACTTTCTAATAACTGTCATAAAACATGTTAAACAGAGTAATAGCCAAACTGTATACATTTAGTCCATCAAATGTATGAATGAATCTAGACATAAAAATTATAGTGTGTACCACCTGGGTATAAAATACATTTAGACTATAGTTTTCAAACATAATACACTCTATGACATCCCATAATATCATAGTTAATTGTTTATGAGCATAACTACATAATTACGAATAACCAGTATTACAATTTCAAAAATCAAATATCCCATAATCCTAAATAAAAGGCAAGTAAATATAGTCTTAATATTTATAAAGGATCAAATGACTTATAAACCCATTATAATATTCCATTTAAACAAGTCATTCCGTTTCTAGGAAACTATTTTCATTAGGTTATAGCTTTCAATCCCTTATAAGATTTATGAGTTATTTTAACCATTCATTTAGCTATAAGTAAGGCATATGGCCCAATACACCTATATATGTGATATTTTTTGTATGAGCACTTTAATCCATATATAAATAAATTTACTATATATACATCCCTACACACATTAATTGTGTTCATACCATGTATTGTATACAAGTACCCCTCAATATAAATACTAAATCAATGGTCATTTAAATTCTTACCCAAGAACTCCATATGGTTTTGATAATCATTACAATATATTAGCAATCTTTTATAAGATAAGGGATTCAACATTGTAATTATCCTTCATAGTTTTTATCCTTAACTAAGGAATCCTATTAAGGATGTCAAGATGCACTTGGTTTGCTAACCTCTGAGGATGATATCTCAACAATGTTATCTTGTCATTATTTTTGCCTCTTTTTCAATCTAATATCATAAATCTATAGATAATATAAATCCAACATTGTATTAATCCATATTATAACCTATGAATAATTGAATGGTAAAGATATGGAAATCTAAAAATTAAGTAACACATATCACAGTTTCATTCATACCTCAGTATTGTTTGCTACAATTAGTCACAATAGGTTACTTTATATCAAGAATATATTATGTAACACCTTTACCAGATATGTTTATATATTTTTAACATATACTTAGGCCATTGGGATATGTTTACCATATGGTTCACTAGTCTAGAGTTAATTTTTTTTTACTATACTATATTAGTATAATTTAGAACTAATCATACAATCTAGACTTTGATACCTTAAGAGAATGCCATATGCATATTACACTATACATACCATATTGGTTATGCATACTATATAATCATACATTAGGTCATCAACTTGATTTATAAATCACTTTATATACTTTAAAAATTGCCCTTGTAAAAGTCAATTTGATTTGTGTACCATACCATCCAATTTATAGAATACATTATTTAATACCATCATATACATAATACTCTGTGTGTGTGTGTGTGTGTGTGTGTGTGTGTGTGTGTGTGTGTGTGTGTGTGTGTGTGTGTGTGTGTGTGTGTGTGTGTGTGTGTGTGTGTGTGTGTGTGTGTGTGTGTGTGTGCATGCGTGCACGCACGTGTGTGCGTGTGTATACACACACATTATTTGATACTATAGTATATTCATGATATCATTGTGTGATACTAAAAATGTATGTTACCAGAAACCCTACATACATATCTATATATTTTGATATGAATTACTATAATTTTTTTAATGAAAGTTACTTATAAAATAAAATATTTTATGAATACCCACATAATACACGTATGATTATGATACTAATAAGGGAACCACTATTTTTCATATGATTACTCAATATATATACAACCACAGGGCTAAAGCCTCACTGTTAAATGACATTAATATCACAGTTAGTGTAATAATCAGCAATCAATGTATTAAGAGATAAATTAATCAATTACAGTATATGACAATCAAATATTATCAATCAAAAAATAATAAATAGACTTTAAATATAAGAATACTATAGTTAATATCACTATATATTATAAAATCAAATTGCATGATAGTATATTATAAGATCAAATCGCTTATAATAAAATAAAACTAATATGAATATTGTCATGGTATTGAAGATGTTCTCAAGGACTTGGGCTATATATGATTCAATAAAACTTATATTTTACATATCTCCCAGGTTCATTGTATATTATTAAATAAAATCTATATTATATAGATTACCCAAGTTCGTTATATATTATTCAATAAAACCTACGTTATACAGATTGCCCTTTATTTATACAGGTCTATGGAAATCAAGAATTTATAAAATTAAATTTATACTCCATATATATATGTCAATGCTATAATATATTATATAATAGTATTACTAATTTGGGAAACACTTCAAGTGATAATTCAGGTGACGGTTCTACCCCAATTGGTGGTAGAACTTCTGGGAGCCATAACTTTTGAACCATAGCTTTGTTTGACTCCTCATTCAAACCATTAAAGATATAAGAATGAGGAAAAAGTGATGAGATGGAACTGAGCTATGATCATTGGGTTTTTACACACAAAAACCCAATGGAAGTGCCTAAATTTTCAATTTTAATAGTGTTATCTAAAAATAGTAAGTTTCTAAAAATAGTAATTTCTCAAATTCTGTGTTGTTGTAAATCATGGAAATCAAACCACTTCATCTCCCTCGATATTGGTGACCTTCCACATCCTCATCCTACCTTTAAAGTACTTATAAAAATAGATGTAGCCTAATAATGGGATTATACATCTCTTCCCAAAGATAAGCATATGTTTTTTGCAATTTTGTGAGTAATAAAAACATCTCTTCCCAAAGATAACATTATATTATTATGTTATTTTGTGTTCTTAAATTATCTTTCAACCAAAACCTCTAAGTTTTGGATTAGTGGTATTAGAGAGGTTTGTCTTAAGAGTTTATAATCTTGAAGATGAGGTTAGACTACAAAAATCTAGGGTGGAAAATAACAGATCCAACAAACTATCCACATGTTCACTCCAAATGACCTCAAATGGTGGACACCACTGAGACATTTGATCCCTTAAAGGAAATGGTGAATGAAGACCTATAATGATAGCAAGCATAGATGTTGTATAATTCACCCAAATTCTCCAACAAATCTTGATGGAAAATTCTAGCTCCTCATTTACACCCTCTGGCTCCCTATATATGGAACATCCTTTTAACACTTCAACACCCTTCAAGGTTCAGGTGAATTTTGATATCCCTACATTTAAGGGAAAAATCAATGATGATGTAGTAAAAAACTGGTTGGATCAATTATCTTCCTATTTTTTATAAATAAATTCATTAACAGAGAGAAGATCACTTTTGCTCTTTTGAAAACATCATTGCCCATCAAAAATTGGTGGGAAGTGTATAAGAAGAGGTTTAGTATGGATTACATTAGCCTTGAGGTGAAAACTACTTGGGATGATTTCATGGAAGTTGTAAAGAAATAATACTACCCCATTTGAGAATTTGATGATCTGTATATATAGTGGCAACAACTTTGCCAAGGTAAGGAACAATCTGTTCAAGATTACACTGATATTTTTCATTCTCTATCTATGAGATTGGGAATCCAAGAAAGTGAGAGACATAGGTTTATCAAATATCATGGTGTAATATAATGGTATATATAGGGGAAATGGAACTCTTCAATTTAGAAATCCTCTATGAGGCGTACAAGTTCATGATGAAGATTGAGTAGAAGCATGGAAGAAATAATATGAAGAGCCAGGCTTTGAAATGAAAAAGTGATAAAAAAAGGTCAAACATGAAGCCAAAATTTGAAGCAAAAGGAGTTCCAGGATAAGAATCCCCAAAAAGGGAAGACTAGGAAATGGTGTGATTACCACAAAATTAAAACTCACTCCAAAGAATAATGTCAATCCATCAAGTCCCTAATTTTTGATTCATAATCCTTGACATCTACTACTCTACCTTTTAAACACCTTGTAGTTGAAGAGGACAAAAAAGAGATTGTAGATGCTGAGCTTGATACCATCATTGCTTCATCACAGACCCACAAGGATAGGATAGATGACAAGGAAAGGTTGTTTCACTCTAAGTTGTGGGTGAACGGTAAGCCTCTACATTTTATTCTTGATAGTGAGAGTCAAAAGAATTTAATCTCTGCTAATGTTATGAAAAGTATGAATCTATCCATGAAGCATCACCTAAAGCCATATAGTATTGGATGGTTTAGCCTAGGGAGAAACCTCCATGTCACCCACCAGTGTCTTCTTTCATATGTAATAAAATCTTTCCAAGATGAGGTATTGTGTTATGTGTTCAATTTATATGTCTATGATGTACTCCTTGGTTAGCTATTCATGTATGAATGACATTGAATATATTAATCAAGAACCTAAAGGATCACTCTCAGTCTTGAAATGTGGTGTTATAGGGTAATAGAGGTACCACCTCCCACATATATCTCCTTGATTAGTGCCAAGTAATGTAAGATATTAGTGGAGAAGATAAAATAATTTGCTCTCATGGTGGTCAAGCCATAGAGATCCAAGAAGGCTAATGTTGTAGCCTTGACTACACAATCATCACAATAGTACAAGTAAATGGATCAAATCATAGGAGAATATGATGACTTATTCAAGTCACCCATGAGAGTTCCACTTCACTATCAGGTAAAATATTCTATCAATTTAGTTCTATGATCACTTTTGCCTAACAACCTTATGTATCACAAATTAATTCTAGAGAGTGATGAGATAAAAATATAGATTTAAGAATTAATCCATAAAGGTCATATCAATCCAAGTTCTTTGCCCTGTGGAAGCATAATTATCTTGGTATCAAAGAAGGATGGAACATGGAGGCTTTACATTGACTATAAAACCCTAAACAAAATCACTGTGAAGAATCACTACCCCCTCCCCAAGATTGATGACCTACTGGACCAACTCCATGGTGTGAATTTCTTCACCAAAATTGATCTTAAATCTAACTATCACTAAATTTTTATTGACACCACCAATGTCTAGAAGACTACATTTAAATCTAAGGAGGGGCTCTTCAAATGGTTGTTTATGCCTTTTAGCTTGACTAATGCACCTGTAACCTTCATGAGGATGATGGATGACATCATGTGATCCTTCACTAACTCATTCATGTTTGTCTACCTAGATGACATACTCATCTATAATAAAACATGGGAGGAACATCTACAACATGTCCATAAGGTGCTTCAAACTCATCAGAAGCACAATTTTTATGAAAATATTGACAAGTGCACATTCAAGATGAAAATAATTCAATACCTAGGGTATGTTGTGGATGGGGAAGGGGTCCATGTCAACCTTGAGAAGATTCAGGTTAATCAATAATGGCCTACACCAAGGACCCTCACAAAACTTCACAATTTCTCAGGTCTTATAAATTTTTATCATAGGTTTGTTCTTGGATTCTCACATGTTGCTTGGCCACTAAACCAAGTGACTAAAGGAAGAGCTAAAGCTACATTATAGTGGGGAAAAACACAATAAAAATCATTTATTTAATTTGAAAAATAGAATCTATTTAGCTCATATTCTTTCCTTGCTAGACTTGCATCAACCTTTTGAGTTGATGACATATGCATTTGAATATGCCATGGGAGTTGTCAGCATGTAACATGGCCATCCTACTGCATATCATAGTGAAAATTTTAATGATATAGTTAGGAAATACCTGACATACAATAAGGAGCTCTATGCTATTATGCAAGCCTAAAAACAATGGAAACACTACATCTTGGGGAAAGAGATGATCACCCATACTGACCATAGACTATTAGAATTCATCTTGATGCAAAGCAAACTATGAAATGACAGACACCAAAATTGGGCCACATATATAAAAAAATTACATCTAATAGTCAAACACAAAAAGGGGAGTTCAAATATTATCATAGATTGTTTGAGCCATCCACAAATTATTGCACTCACAATAGTTCTTGATCTCTATGGACATGAGACTGCTACCTGGGCTGCTTTGTATGAATTAGATCCTACCTTTGTTGATACATATCAGGCAATTCAATAAGGTAAACGTGTCTCTAATTTCTATTTTCAAGATAATTTCCTTTATCACATGGGGCATGTTTGTGTTCTAGCTATAGAGTAATAGAAAATGATATGGGAAGCACATTTCAACAAGACAACTAGGCACTTTAGTGTAGAGAAGACATTGGTAGTTCTTCAAAAGTACTTCTACTAGCCCCATATACAAAAGGATGTGAAAAGGTGCCTCAAATATTACACCCCATGTGTGATATCCAATCCATCAAATAAGAATCAAGGATTGTACACACCATTTCTAGAACCAACTAGGCCTTGGAAATTTGTCTCAATGGATTTTCTCTCAAGTTTACCCACTTCAAAACATGGCAAGGGTTGTATTCTTTTTGTAGTTGATCATTTTTCAAAAATGGCTATCATGATTGCTTGTAAGAAAAATATGTCTACTGAGGAAACTGCTCAAATGTATTTTAGTCATGTATGGCTCCATTTTGGTCTCCCCAAGTCCATTATTTCAAATAGAGATAATAGGTTCCTGAGTATCTTCTAGTCCACTCTATGGAAAATGATGGATACCAAGTTGATGAAGTACATATCCTTCCATCCATAAAATTATGGTTAGATAGAAGGGGTAAACCACCTAATTATCCACATGCTTTGTATGTATCACTCCAAACTTCTATACACATGGGATGAGGGGCTTCTTTTCATACAATATGGATACAATCGGGCCCTACACAACTCCACCAAACATAGTCCATTTCAAGTATGATTTGGGTTCTAACCCATGGCACCAATTGATGTATCCATTTAATTATCCACCATGGAATACATACCTCATGGGATATTTGAGGTAGCAAAATCAATAAATTTCATTGAACAAATCTAACACATCTAGTAGCAGGTTCATGACATCTTGGAAAAGATGAATCAAAAGTATAAGAAATGCCATGATAAACATAGGGTTTCACACCATTTTGCTATAGGTGATAACGTTTGGTTTTGGATTCAAAATGAATGAATAATAGGCCCACATAGAAAAATTTGGCCTCTATGATATAGTCCCTACACCATCATCAGACAAGTTGGAGAAAATGCTTTTGAGTTGAACCTACTAGCCTACCTTGGTCTACATCTAATATTCAATTTGGATCTCCTCAAACCATATTATCTACCTCTATTAGACACTTCAATCATAGTAGAACAAATAGACATTGATGAGATTGATCCGAAGAGTTTTTCTCCATTAGAGGATAAGATCAGATTGTGGACCCCTGGATGAAGACAATAAGAGGGTGCTCTATTCCACTTTATCGGGTGGTCAAAAGGGGAAAGCTTAGCCACTAAGGTGAGTGGATCGTAGATAATCAAATAAAGAAAAAACTACCACACTTGATGAAAAATATTAACAAAATGGGGACCATTACTTCTTAAGTATGGAGGAATGATCTAAGGAACACTTTAGGTAACAATTCGGGCAATGGTTCTACCCCAATTGGTGGTAGAAGTTATGAGAGCCATAACTTTTGAACCATAGATTTGTTTGACTCCCCACTCTAACCATTGGAAAGATAAAAATGAGAAGAATGAGATATTATTAGTGGGCATTGACCCATGAAAACCCAATAAAATTTTCCAAAATTTCAATTTTAATAGTGTTGTCTAAAAATAGTAATTTCTTGAATTTTGTGATATTGTAAATCATGGAAGTCAAACCACTTCATCTCCCTAAGGATTGGCGACCTTACACATCCTCCTCATAGATTCAAAGTATGTATAAAAATAGATGTATCCTGAGAAGGGGATCAAACATCTCTTCATAGAGATAAGCATATGTTTTCTGTAATTTTGTGTGCAATAAAAACATCTCTTCCCAGAGATAACATTATATGATTGTGTTATTTTGTCTTCTTGAATTATCTTTCAACAAAAACCTCTAAATTTTGGATCATTTATTGATATTATATAATAATAGTACTTATATTATTTAATCTTGTAAATGTAATATTATTACTTTAAGATTATATTATTAATACCAATGTCTATTATATCACTAATACCAATGTCTATCATGGATGTCTATTATGTGATGATGTTCCTCTTTTATCGCTACTACATTATGGAACCTTATATAATATAATAGTATTATTTCTATGATTCAATCTTAGTACCACTACTAGTATAATCCACTTACTATAATGGCACCTCTTTACCTTGACACTGTTGTGTGAATGTAGTATTGTAGAGTATAATTTAATAATCCACTTGTTGTATAATACCCATTGATCATAAAATTTATATTTTATTAACACCTCTTCTAATGTATATATCATTGTAACTTACTCATATGTTTCATATAATTTGGCTATAATTTGCCTCTATATGAATGTATTCATAGATCATTTAATAAGCTTACTATATACACAAGTTCATATAATAATATATACAATTCCAACATAGGATGTTAATTATACATAATCTAAATTAAGATAAATAACCACCACTAACCTCTTGATGGTGCCTAATCTATACCATAATTCCTCTTATGCTATCTTTCCTTCTCCTCCACTATGGTTATACATCTTCTCTACCATTCCTTCTCCTCCTTCATCTCCTTATTTTTTATTTCCTAATTACCATGCTTAATGACTCACCCTTCTTGTTTTTATTATTTTAAAGCTCTCCAAAACTCTTTTTAGGTATGTTGTACTTTTTTGCATTTTACTCATTTTTCATGATTTTATTTTTTATTTTTATTTCTTTTTTCCAAAATATATATTTATTAATTATAACAAAAGGATTTTTATGTCTTTATTTATTTTATTTCCTTTTTGGATGTTTTTTCCTATTTGTAAAAATTTACTAATAAAATCACTTTATTGATACTAAATTAGTATAAGTAAATTATTTTCAATATAATTAATGTAAGTTAATCACATTCTATCAAAAAATTTAGTAAACACATTATTATTCAAACTGAATTAACCAAAAAAAAAATCACATGAGGTAAATTCCACATGAGCAATAAACTAAGATAACACATAACTAGTATGTAGAAACATCTATACAAATGCAAACAATCATTGAAACCATATTAATGCTTACAATTAAACTATGCATTTAATATGTCCTATTTAACATGGTGTGTGCAGGGTTTTAGATATTACTCTATCATACCTTGACATCTCCATCTACACCACCTTCTTTGATGATGTTATCCCTTTATCATGATCTAAGGGATGAGTCTCTCCTACATCCAAATCATGACAAACAAGTAGTTAGTTCATAATATCATGAAATGTATATAAAATAATCATAAATTAATGCTGAAATAACAACATGATCACAATGTAAAGAATATACATTATATCTAACTCATAGAAATGAAATCATAAAATCTAAGCAACATACAACTTCCTCATAACAACATATGACTTACAACTTAGCTAGTAATAATCAAATCAAGTTATCAACTATAGAAAATATATAGACAATCATGTAAATTTGCTTAGCGAGGAATAGATATGTAACATCCTTCCCTCCTAAATCTAGTCATCATCCTGATGACACTTATTCAAACATAAGTTTTAAATTAAAAACATTGTTTAGCATAAAAATAACATAGTACAAAGTATCAAATCAAGTAAATAAATGTGGAAATCATCTATATAACTCATCATAGTCCTCCCAATAGTAATATCTTAAGAGTATTGGTCCCACAAGACCCTAAATTGTGACATATCCCTATTACACAAACAAAGTTTATGAGTGTCACTTAATCTGATTATTTCTATCATGACCACCCCAGGGTTCAAAATATTGAAAGTATTCTAATCCAACACATGTAAAGGATTAGCTATATACTTTTTAAGATAAGAAACATGGAAGACATTATGTAATAAAGTTAGACCTAGTGGTAATGCATGCCTATACACTAAAGGATTGACCTCTCCCAACACTTTGAAGGTTACCACCTATCTTTGTTATAATTTTATTGTCTTCTTGAATTTAATATTCAACCAAAAGCACATACAATCATTATAAAAGTCACAAACAAATGACTAGGAGAGAGTTCCATAAATCCTTTCAACCCCTATGCACACCTCTCTAACATAGAGAGTGTTTTTCTCAATATTAAGAAAAGTGTTTAGAAAACATGATAAGAATGATGTGTATAAGTCATACCATTTCTAATCTACATAGCTTCTGACAAGTATGATGATGAATAGGAAATGTAAATAATATATTTCTAATGTATAAAAAATTAAGGAATAAGTGTTCCTTAATATACATGTGTATAACCATATGATTGAATTTGACAAGTCCCACTTACAAAATCTTGGATTCAAAAAACTCCCATTATTGGATCCAAACTCAATAAATACCAAGTCAATGTGAGACTAACTAGGATCCACTCCATCTTTTAGTACTCACATTCTTAATTCACCACTCATCCCTTAGGTTTCCATGACTTAATGATCTCTAAAACATGCACATGGTTTAATGAATCACAAAGTTATACTAATATATCTTAGAGTGCAATGATATACACTAAATAACTTAATATATAACAATATCCATTACAAGGAAAATCATACAATCATTCCATAATTTCGTTAATTTTCCATTAGTCAAACATAACTAGTATCATATTTCATAACTTAGCATATTCTATTATATTCATAGTTAAGAGGAAATAATATTAAAGTTTACATAACAAATAAAGGCCAAAGCTCACACCATCCTTAAAATCTTATAAAGGGAATATGAGATAATGCCTTCCTACTTGCTTGACTAGATATACAACAAGTTATATATTAACTCAACCCCTTATACGAACAAGATGTTTTGCACATCTTATTTCATACTCATTCTAAGAGAAAAGTACATAAATGACTCATCCAAAAAACATTCTTTAAGAAAGATGAGAATAATTCCAATATAATCAAGGGTGAATCATTATATAATTATTATAACCAAATTATAAATCGCAATCCAAAACCAATATAAATTCAAGGTTCACAACTCCACATGGTCAAAGTTCACAAGTTTAGATAAAGTAGCACTGGAAAGTGAATCTAAAAATCCATAAGTCAAAAGTAGTGAAATATCATCTCAACAACAAAAATCTTCAATACCCTCACATGATATGAAGAATAACATCACAACCCAAGTTTCCATAAACACTACCTACTTACCTAACTTGTAAGTGTAGTATCACAACTTCCTTCCACAACCAGAAGGAAGAAAAAAATATTAACTACATAGGTGCATCAATCCATTATATTCCTACAAGTTATTTTTCAACAAGAATAATAAGACACTATCCCATGATATTTAGGGAAAATTATTGAACAACAATTTGCAAATAAGTTTTTGATTAAGGGAACGCTTAACCAACATCATGAAACTATTAATCCACCTAGTGGGGTTATAATCATTTCAATAGATGGTGAGAGAGTAAAAACTCACCTCTATGCTATTTATGAGAGATTACACCTCTTCCCAATCTATATAAACATATGGTGTGCCAATCTATGATCAAACTCTTAACACATAGAAATCCTCAACAAAGAAAACTACATTCTACTACAAGGAGAATTCCCACTCGACTAGGTAGTGCCAATCCATAAGTAGTTTTTTAGGATTCCTTCCCATAAGACTCAAATCTCTATCTAAAACACACATATTCTTAAGTTAGAATCATCCCTTGATTTTTAAACACGTACTATAATAAACCTAAATGGTGAAGGTGACTTGATTTCTAAGTACATATTTAATCATACTCAAGGTGTTTGATCTAAGTGATCAAAACTATGGTAGGAATCTCTTATCATGACTCATGAAATATACTATGAAATCACCTACCAAAAAATCATATATAACCATCACCATATAGACACTCGATAAACCAACCTGGTAACAACTCTAAAAGTGTATGTGTGTTCCTAAGGTATACACTAAATGTACTACACACATTTCATCCTCATAGGTAAACATAATTCCAAGAATATTGGGTGTCTGTTACCTATAATAGTCACCAAGTCATATAAGAGGATTTACTAAATCTCTCAAATCTAATCATGGGGTATCATGATTCAAAACTAAGGAACTACAAGTCCAAAATATACTTCACTTAACTGGAACAATACTACTTATGTGGAAATATAATCCAACTTTATTGTTTGCTCAGTAGCAAATCTATTGGGTTCAAATAGAGGGTTACTATAATTGAAATTTGATGGACCCTCTCTAGGTACTCTAGTGTTCAAAATTTTACTTTCTAGTAAATATAAGGATATGAAAATTCTAGTGGACTCATTAGTTCCTAGAGTTCGAGCCATAACTCTGATACCACATGTAATGACCCTATTGGGTTTGTCTTAGAAAAACATGGTAATTTTTTTTTAGAAAACATATTCTTCCATTATATATTACCATGATAATCTAATTATTGATCCATATATAATACTCTGAGTATGATAACTATAAATAAGCATGTGACTTCTAATAATCATTGATCACTATGAACATATGAAACACATCAAAATCAAATATGGAAAGTAATTATAAATGACCAACCATGGTTGGTATGATGATATAACCACTACTACCAAAGTAAATATAATTAAATAATTACATTTAATTAGAATAATGTATCAATAATAAATATAATATAATGTATATATATAAGATACATGGTTCCACAGATCATGAGTTCCCAAACTCTAGTATCTCTATCAATCTCAAGTGTTGTCTCCAAGTAAGTAGTGCTATGAGAGGGAGAGCATCATTTGAGAACTTTTCCAAAACAACCATAGACTATTGATCCCCCAAATAATTACTCATAAGAGAATGACCCTCCCTTAATGGATGAGTATATAGTGATAGTGAGGGAATCCAAAGAGATAAGCTAGTATCCATGTGTTGTATGATTTATAAAAATAACATGCGGTGTATCCAAAAAAAATATGTTCTAACAAGACATTGCATAAGCATGTAAGTCATACACATAAAATGAAAATATATCACTAACATTAATTTGTCTAAAGTTTTTAAATAAGTATTTATCTCTAATATTAGTCAATTTCATACACACCACTTGATCGGATTACCTTCATCTGGCATTGTGATGATAGTAAGCTAGGGAAGTCTGTCTCACTACTTACTCAATATCATCAATGCAAGATTTCGATTATATATATATAACTAATACATTCATGCATATTACTTCCTACTATAAATCATCCTCAGCATAGGAATAATCAAATGCATAATTTAATCCATCAAACATATGAATGAATCTCCATAATATCATTTATTATATAATTAATAAGTAAACAAGTGCACATTATATAAATTGGGTATATAATATATATATATATATATATATATATATATATATATATATATATATATATATATATATATATATATATATATATTAGGTTGCATATTTTAATTTTTAAAAGTAGACACAATAAAATACTTTCTACTAATTATCATAAAATATGCAAAACATAGTAACAACCGAACTGCATACATTTAATCTATCAAATTATATGAATCTAGACATAACAATTATAGTTTATACCACCTAGGTATAACATACATTTAGATTATAGTTTTCAAACATAATACACTCTATTACATCCAATAATATCATAATTTATTGTTTATGAGCACAACTACACTTTTACGAACAACTAGGCTTATAATTTTAAGAACCAAATATCCCATAATCCTAAATAATAGGCGAGTAAGTATAGTACTAATATTTTAAAGGAATTAGATGACTTATAAACCCATTATAATCTTTCATTTAAACAAATTATTATATTTTTAGGAGATTGTTTTCATATGGTTATAGCTTACGATCCCTCAGAATACTTATGACTTATTTTAACCATTCATTTAGCTATAAGTATAGGCATATGACCCAATACACCTATATATGTGATATTTTATATATGAACACTTAAATCCATATGTGTGTGTGTGTGTGTGTGTGTGTGTGTGTGTGTGTGTGTGTGTGTGTGTGTGTGTGTGTGTGTGTGTGTGTGTGTATGTATATGTATATATATATATGTATATATATACATATTTATATATATATATGTATATATATATATATATATGTATATATATGTATATATATATATATATATATGTATATATATGTATATATATATATATATATATGTATATATATGTATATATATATATATATATATATATATATATATATATATATAAAATATTTGTACCATGTATCGCATATAAGTACCCCTCAATATAGATACTGAATCAATGGTCATTTAAATTTCTTACCCAAGAACTCCATATGGTTTCGACAATCATTACAATATATTGACGATATTTTATAAGATAATGGATTCAACATTGTAATTATCCTACATAGTCTTTATCCCTAACTATGGAATCCTATTAAGGGTTTCAAGCTATGCTTGGTTTTCTAACCTCTGAAGATGATATCTCAAAAATGTTGTCTTGTCATTTTTTTTGCCCTTTTTTCAATATGATATCATAAATCTATAGATAATATAAATCCAACATTATATTAATCCATATTATAACCTATTGATAATTGAATGGTAAAGATACAAAAATTGAAAAATTAAGTAACACACCATAGTTTCGTTCATTCCTCAGTATCATTTGTTACACTTAGTCACAATAGGTTACATTATATCAAGAATATATTATGTAACACATTTACCAGTGCTATTTATTTATATTTACCATATACTTAGGCCATTGGGATATGCTTACCATATGGTTTTCTAGTCCTAGAGTTAGTTTTTTTACTATACTATATCAGTATACTTTATAACTAATCATACAATATAGGATTTGATACCCAAAGAACATACCATATGCATATTACACTATTCATACCATATTGGTTATGCATACTATACAATTATACTTTAGGTCATTAGCTTGTTTTGTAAATCATTTTATATACTTCAAAAATTCCCATTGTAAAATTTGATTAAACATCATGAGATAAATTTAATTTTTGTATCATACCATCCAATATATATAATACATTATATAATACCATCATATAAATAATACTTATACCATCATATGTATTATATGATGTAACAAAAATCGATAATACCATGATATAATAACAAAGGTCAATTTCACTACTAAATATATCACTACATTTCGCTATGTATATTTATAGATATATGTTATTTGATACTATAGTATATTCACGATATCATTGTGTGATACTATAAATCTATGTTACCATAAATTTGACATACATATCAAGATACTTTGATATGAATTACTATAAAATCTTTAACATAAGTTACTTATAAAATCAAATATTTTATGAATACCCACATAATGTATGTATGATTATGCTACCAACAGGGGATACCACTAGCTTTTGTATGATTAATCAATATATATATATATATATATATATATATATATATATATATATAACCATAGGGCTAAAGCCTCAATATTAAAAGACATTAATTTCATGGTTAATGTAACAATAAATAATCAATGTATTAAGTGATTAATTAATTAATTACAATATATGTCAATCAAATATTAACAATCAAAATATAATATAACAAAATTTATATAAAATAATACTACAGTTAATACCAATGTATATTATAAAATCAAATTGCATGAGAGTATATTATCATATCAAATTACTTATAATAAAATAAAATAAATATAAATACTTCCATGGTATTGAATATGTTCTTAGGGACTTGGGCTATATATTATTCACTAAAACTCATATTATATAGATCACCCAATTTGATTGTATATTATTCAATAAAACCTATATTATACAAATCACCCAAGTTCATTGTATATTATTCAATAAAACCTATGTTATACAGATCACCCTTCATTTATACAAGACCATGGTAATTGGTAATTTATAGAATTATAGTTATACTTAGGCATATCTATAAGTCACTGTGATAATATATTATATAATAGTATTACTGCTATTATATAAAATTATTATTGCTATGATTTAATATTTTAAAGCTAGTATTAGTATTGTAATATTATATCATTAATACCAATGTCTATTATATCATTACTACCAATGTTTATAATGGATGTCAATTATGTGACGATGTTCCTCTTCACCTTTACTACATTATGGTGCCTTATATTATATAATAACATTACTGCTATGATTTGATCTTAGTACCATTACTACTATAATCTACTTACTATAATGGCACTTACTATAATGGCACCTCTTTACCTTTACAACATTGTGTGAATGTAGTATTATAGAGTATAATGTAATAATATGCTTACTATATAATACCTAATGATCCTAAATTTTATCATATATTGATGCATCTTTTAATGTATATGTCACTATAATTTACTCATATGTTTAATATAATTTAGATATAATTTACCTTTATATGAATGCATTCAGAGATCATTTAAGAAGATTACTATATACACATGTTCATATAATAATATATATAATTTCAACACAAAATGTTAATTATACATAATCTGAATTAAGACAAATAACCAACACTAACCTCTTGATGGCACCCAATCTATACCAAAATTTCTCTTACATTATCCTTCCTTACCCTCCACTACAGTTGTACATCTACTCTGCCATTCCTTCTCCTCCATCTCCTTTTTTATTTCCTTATTGTCATGCTTAATAACTCACCCTTCTTATTTTTTTCTTTTAAAGCTCTCCAACATTATTTTTAGGGATGTTGTGCTTTCTCTCCTTTTATTCCTTTTTTATGGTTTTATTTTTTTCTCTTTATTTATTTTTTCCAAAATATATATTTATTAATTATAACAAAAGGATTTTTATTTGTCTTTATTTATTTTATTTCCTTTTTGGATGCTTTTTCCTTTTTGTACACCTTTACTAATAAAATTTCTTTATTGCTACTAACTTAGTATAAGTAAATCATTTTCAATATGACTAATGTAAGTTAATCACATTCTATCAAAAATGTTAGTTAACACATTATTATTCAAAACTAATTAAACACAATGAAATCAAATTATTTTAATTCCACATGAATAATAAACTAAAGTAACACACAATTACTATGCATAAACATTTATCTAAATTCAAACAATCATCAAAAGCATATTAACACTAACAATTCAACTATGCATTTAATATGTCCTATTTAATGAGGTATGTGTAAGGTTCCATCCTTTCCTCTATCATACCTGACATCTCCATCTACATCACCTTCTTTGATGATGCTTTCCCTGTATCATGCTTTGAGGGATGAGTCTCTCATATTACTAACTCATGACAAACACGTAGTTAGTCTATAAAATCATGACATGTATATCAAATAATCTTAAATTAATGATAAAATAATAAGTAAACATGATCAAAATGTAAATAATATACACTAGAGCTAAATCATATCAACGAAATCATAAAATCTAAGCAACATACAACTGCCCCATAACAACATATGACTTATAGCCTAGCTAGTAATAATCAAATCAAGTTATCAATTATAGAAAATCCACGGATAATTAATTAAATTCTCTTATTGAGGAATAGATATGTAACATATAATATAGATGAATTTTTAGGGCTAGACACTTGATAATAATCTAGACACTTTCATCGATGTAAGTATCCCTATGTGGGACACAAGTGTTTGGAATGCTAGGAAGTTGTTGAGGATTTGAAAATTATAGTGATGGATATATATCAATTTTTAGGATTTATTTATAGTGAAGGAGAACTCGGTAATAAAAATTATATGTTTAGACCATAATATAAACATTTAAGCATGGTGAGATGGTGTATGTGAGTTTTTTGACAACAAGGAGGTCTAAAACTAAAGGGTAAAGCCTTGCTAAGTATTTTTCAAGTATACAAGATTGAGATTATATATAAATTTTAATGTAGTATCTATAGAGCTCAATCGTTAGTAGGTCAATATAATTAAAAACATTAAGGCCTTAGGGAAACACATTGAAACACTAAATGAAAAATTAAATACACTTGACTGAATGTTCCAAAGGTCTACACAAACTACCCAAGTCATTCACATGTGACTCAAGTAACATGGAAAAAAATATAGGAGACCAAGGAAAAGGTGTTCACCATTAAGGATAAATTAGAGAAGAGACAAATACTCAATTAGGATGAAGAGGTCAAAAAAAATAATGAGGAGTGGTGAATTTTTTTGAAAAAGACTGTTAAAATACTTTTGTTAAATTCAAGTGATGAAGATGATTCCATATGAGAGGAATATACATTCCATGTTTTGAAATATAGTGAGAACACAAAATGTAAACTGAGTGTGGTAAGGACTTGGTTCAATTTGGAAAATTACTAGGTGATTTTATAACCAAAATTATTGTAGTCCAATGTGCATTCACATGCAAAGATAATTTTGAAGTGGACATTTTATAGAATAAGCTGAAATTTTGAGAGGTATAATTTGATGCAGATAATTTCTCACAAGATATAAAATATATTTAGTGTTGTGATATGTTTACCCATATAATAAAGTAAAAAAAATATCTGGAGTAACATCAACAGTTGGAACATATTTTCCCTAATTGTAATAACATGTAGAATTTTAAGATCAGACAAGTGGCACATGTAGTGAGATATAGAAATAAGTTAGGTAATATATAATAGTGTGTAAGGGAGCATAATGAAATAATTTATGTGGTTTTTAGCTAAGAATTTTATTGTGCCAAATAATGGATCTACGTGTAAGGAAATTAAATAATAGAAACTGGATAATCAAAAAACACAAAAGCTAGAGGGATAACTAATGTGAATCTCAGGGGTGAGTAAAGTGGAAGGTTAAGGAAAAAATAATATAAATAAACCCAAAAAATAGAGGTTATAGTCTTAAATAATTAAAAAATGGAATATGGAGTTTGGTTTCAAAGAGAACGAAACACTAACATAGGATGATAGTTGGTGATGACCATATATTATAATAACATAAAGCATGGATATTATTATAAAATAGTTAGATATGTGTGTATGAGATATTATGTATATCAAGTGGATATTTTTTATATAAATACCTCATTTTATCTTACAATGGGGTGGATATTTTTGAAAATTTTCTTATTAAGATATTATTATGGTATTGAGAGTAAATTGCCATTATTGGAGCTTGGGTATGGCCATAATGTCTGCATCTGATGTATATGTACTATTGTGATGAATATATTAGACCATTTTAAAGATATGTTTTTTAATATCCATGTATCTCATATTTTTTCTAAACTATTTTTGTTAATGCAAATCATGTTAAATATTTTATATAATTTACTACATACTCTTTAATGATTTTATTTTGCTTTACACCTATGTCAATTAACATGACATTCCCAACTATTCTCTCTATACACCTTAGGTGAGTGATAAATTTATACTTGGGTGATATACCAACATACTAAGATATGATTATTTATTGGGTTCATGATAGTGTTTCATGGCTATTAGTAATATGCTAGGAAAATTGCAACACAATTCTATTTCTCTTGTTTAAATATATAATGTTATGTAATTTGTTGCTTGATCAAAGATATGCAATTTTATGGATTTATTTTGAGTATTTATATTCAAATTAAAAGTAAAATATAATTATCATTATCTTATTTTTATGATATTATTTTTGGAATATTAAAAAAATAGTTAAATGCTTATCCATAAGGATTCCTAAGAATTTGGGTTTGTATATCATACCACAATTTATCATTATTGCATATCTAACCTTGTACTAACATTAAAAACATTTAAATCAAGTTACTCATATAAATTCCAATTTTTAAGATCTAATTCTAATTATTCATGACTTTACAACTCCTACAGTGTCATTACTATAGAATTTAGCTTGTCATTAATGGCAACTAGTGACAAAAAATTCATCGGTTATGAAGCATTTTACCAATTAAACTAAAAATTAATATCTCTACATTTTATATTAATTTTAATTTAAATTATTTTTATATGTTACATGGATGTATACAAAAATGAATTTATGGAGTACAAACACAACAAATATTTGATCTCTAAAATATTATACATGACGTAGCATAATAAAAAAAATCTATTAAAATTTAATATTATATGTCATTATGTTATTTGTTTTCATATTTATTTAATGAATTTAATATTCATATCCTCTACCATTCATAATTAAATTACATTCATAATCCCCTCAAATTCATTTATTTGTGTTGTCCACTAGTTCTCCTCATGGGGCCCCTATTAGTGTTATCATAGCATACACAATTCATATCATTTTTAAGTGGTATCATGGTGTATTTAAACTTCATATATATTTTTATGCCCAATAATTTTATGTCTAATTATAGTAATTTAGGGATCAAGACTCATTACCCTTCATCATACCTTCCTTCATGTCCTCAAATGGGATACAAAACTTTGACAATGCAAACTTTAGAAATTTTCCAAATGATTATTATGGATACATTAGAAAAGAGACAATAATATTATGAATAACATCATTCATATTAACAACAAAGTATTTTTTATTAGTTATCATTACTTATCAATAAAAAATGTCCTTCCAACACCTCTTATTCTTATTAGTTTTTTGGTGGTTTATTTCCATATAAGATACAAGTAAATAGATGTAGATGCGATGCAATAGATAATGAATTAACCCATTTTTTTTAGATTGTGTAGTTAATAAACTCTATGATATATAAAATATTATGTTCATTCTTCTAAAAGTTTATTTATTCATAAATAAGTGGTGGGAAAACTATTGTACTTCATGTGAAAATTGTGAAGGTGAAGTTAACTTATACACATGTAATGGTTTTTTAAAATCAGTTAAATAAACCTATTATCCTATTGGTAACTATGATGGATATTACCTCAAGTTCTCTCTGTTTCACTAAGGCAAAGAACAATCTTTGAAACTATAAACAAATACCCTTCGTAATTTGGTGTCCAAAAATGATATTTAGGATTCAAGACAAAACCTTATTTTGAAGTATAGGTTAGTGTAGAGAGGATTAAAAAGAAATTTAGTCAAGCATTAGTCCATAAATAATGAAATATGCATAAAGAACTAACTAACCAAGCCCATCTATTCCTATGGGAATTACAAAGGATAACAAGAAACAAATGAAAGAAAGCAACACCATATTACCTTCCCAAATGGATTCACCATACCCATGTGGCTCAAAAACATGTTCTCCCTTGATTAAGCATCCTTGTCTTTGTCAACAATGGTGGTAAGCTCCTCCAATGCCTCAAGAACACTCCATAAAACCTAAGCTCTTGATTCCAAATCATTAAACAAGCCTATTAATGAAGCTTACAAACAAAATTAATGATCAAATGCAAAGGATTATAAACAAAAATTAACATTATAACTTTGAAATATTCAAGCTTAAAATTCATGTCCATGGCCTCTTTATTTATAGATTTTTGAGATTGGTCAGGATCAACCATGACCATCCATCTCAAGATTGAGATGTGTGGCCATGGATAATCCTAATATTTGGAATTAAATCCATAATTATCTTCATCATAACCTTGGAATAAGGGGCATTAAAGAGGCATTGGAGGCATTAACTAGGCATGGGTGACCCATAATCTTGATATTTGTGGTATTTATGGCCTAGGGATGTCTTCCCAAGAAATTGTCACCTGATGATGCAGTTAATAAGAATCAATTTTCAAAAATAAATATTCAACAAATCTCATGGAAAATGTACTTAATCTCTTGATTTGGATTAATTAGCCTTAAACAAGGCTAATCAACATTTGTGTAATTATTTGAAAATTGGCCCTTAATAAATCAAAATGGTCAAAAAGTCATATTACTAGGTCATAATTTGACTAGAGAGGAAATGGAAGGTGATGTTAGATGTGTTAGATCTATATTTCCATTTAGGATGTTGCCAACACCAAATAATAAAGGTACATGATGTGTACCAATGAATTAGAAGAAAAGAGTGATCCAGAATACTAAATGGTAAAATTGTCATTTTAAATCAAAATGATCTGATCAAAGTTAGCTGGCCCATAAATGCATTACCATATTTAGGGATACGTTGACCTAAACTGGCACTTGTAAGTGACAATTTTGAACCATTTAGGGAATTTTATGGATTTTGACCTAAAATGTGCATTTGAGTACAATTCAAGTAAGATTGACAATTTCAACATAAATGGTGTTAGGAATTAGATGCCTACATTTTCCCCCTATTTGAGAAGGTGTAGCAAGACATTCAGGTAAAGCAACATCTTTTCAAATAAAATATTTGTCAAGAATAAATTGGAATAGACCCATGATTCCCCCTTGTGAGGACATACTAGGATGGAAGAAAAGGATGGACTCTCGAAAAGAGAGAAAGTGAGAGATTAACCCATGGAATAGATCACATCCAAATGAGCTAATGCTTGCACATATGATTACCATCAATGATCAAAATATAATTATAGGTATAATACACCCTAGAGATGGGGGGAATGGGAAAGATACAATCCATAAATGTAAGGGCACACTGTAAATGTACCAAATTTGAGAGTATAAGCTACGTGCTTATGGCATTGATCAATCCTGAGACAAGTTGCACACTAAAATATTACCATCATGGGATTTAATGTGGAGAGCTTAGAATTAGAGGAAAAGGGAGAACGTTCTACTTTAGGAAGGGAAGCATCACTAGAATGGGATCTCCAAAGAGAAGATAATAAGAATTACTCTAGTAGAGTTGATTTGATTATGATAAGATAGTTTTTCCCTAGTAGGGCAAATTTTTGATCATTGATAAAGAATAAAGAATGATTCTCCCCAATAGATCTGATTTGATTTGGATGTGGTTCACATGTTGTGCCCCAGCATGGGAAATTATCAAGAAAAATAGCTTAAGGATATAACTGAAAAGATATGTTAAAGTGAGTGACTAAAAATGTACATGCGATGGTGTAATAGCTTAGAAAGCCATAAAAAACCAAGCATATGAGAATGCACAAAGTGATGGGAGAGACGAAAATAAGAATGGAGATATTCAATCTAACCTCAATAAAATTTGAGTGCTACCTACATATTTCCATGGACTCCTGGTCCAACATGAACTTTAGGCCAATGTAGTTCACCCAAGTTTGGGAGAGAATGGATTGAGGAATGGTGAAAAATGACCAACAATTGATTAGAATTAAAGTGTATGAAAAGAGATGCACTTCTAATCATATAAAAGAAGCCTAAAATGCATGCTACCTAGAATCCTAATTCTATATCATCAGCCTAGGTTTTGTAAAGTGTTCTTGAGAATCGTTTATCAGAGTTGATGTTGACGTTAATACGTTGGGACCTGAACACAAAGTGCTTACTATAAAAGAAATTAGGCATCATAAGTATGAATAACTTATAATGACATAAGTTTCCAATTTCACTGAGCTAGTTCAAATGTGACTATCTATAACTAAGGATAATGGCAAAACAATGACCAAAACTATAGTTACAATGATTTACATTTAAACAAAAAAGCAAAAACAAAGAAAAAGATAAACATAAATGAACCTATATTGAAAACAAGATTTGAGCTATCAAGACTTAAGTAGGAATAAAAATATTTAAAAACAAAAGGCAAGAACATCTTAATGATATGAGACCAAGATATGAATAATCAAGATCCATGTGGACCATCAAATCATTCTTAAACACAAAAGAGAAAAACAAAATCAGATATAAAAACAAGACACCAACAATAATCAAATTAAAAAAAGGGTCCAATAGCAACATAATAACATAGAATCAAGTTATAAATAATTGAGATCCATGTGAATCATCAAAATGTTCTGAAACACAAAAGAGATAATCAAAAAACAATCAAGGAAACACAAGACCAATAATGGAAATAAGAAGTAATAAAAAGAGAAAAGGAGAAGAAATAAAAGGAGAGGTATGAAAGCACAACAAACACCAAAAAAATACAATAAAACACTAAGAAAACTCAAATAAACACACACAAACAAAAACCAAATTAGTATGGTTTAAAGACAAATGTTCATGCATGTGTGGTAGAGGTGTTACTTTCCACCACATCATAACAAAGAAAAATGACAATTGTTCCCCAATTTTTGAGGGAAAATGATAGAAGAAATGGGGGTAGAGAAGAAAAGGAAGGGGTTAGCCGAGCTGACTCCAGATGTATTAGATAAGTGGCGCTGCCTACATAGTTCCATGGATACATGTTCCAGCATGAACTTCAAGCCAAATGTAGTTCTCCCAAGAAATGGGATGGAAGAAAAATGATGATCAGACCAACATGATTTATAGAAGAAATGGAAGATATGACAAACAAATGAGAATGGTCTGGCAAATAAGAATATGATGAGATGAGAAAGAATGGCCTTTCAAAATGGCAAGTGCATGGGACAAGATGAAATGAACTAGTGTTTTTGAGCTTACAAAATGATAAGAGTGTTCAAAATTAACAATTGCTTGTAAAATGATGAGAGTGTGGGATGGTGTAATGGGAAAGTACAAATGTATAGAAGCATGAGACAACATTTTTGTTCTTTTATGGATCATGGTCTGATGTTTTTGGTATTTTCAAAGTATTTATAATGTTTTTGGTGTTTTTGGTATAGAATATGCACAAGGTGGGACCATCTAGTCGAGGTGATGCATTTCCTAAGAGTAGAGGTTCCAATAAGATAGCTAAGCTGACTATAATGGCCCATGCTTATAAATCACTGATAAAAAAGTTATTGTTAAAACAAGAAAGAGTAGTAAATACTTAAACTAAGATGTGACTGTTCACTTGTCTGAAACCACATAAGACTATCCTAGTTGAACTACTTTGTAGAACTATTGTTGAAGATGTTCATAATGTTCATGAGACATAATCAAGATCATAATTAGTTAAGGGATAAAAAGTGTTCATGATTATAACATGTCCTAGACACAACAAAGATGTGTTACTTGAAAGGAACAATCTAGAATGGGATAAAGAATGTGTTCAAAGTGCCAAGGGTTCAAAGCCTTTACTATCAAGATTCATGAAAAGTGGACCAAGATAGTATAAAATGTGTTTAAGGTAAGATAAAAGGGTGGGATAAAATTACAATAGCATAAGTTGCCCCTAAGTCAAGGGTCTTATATAAAATGGTTCAAAGCTATTCATTCATAAAATATATTAAGGTGTATGATGTTCATGGGCTCTAAAAGTTATTCACCATTAGGTTTAGCTAATCGATATGCTCCTGATCCATAGTTTTCTATGACAATATATGGTCTTAACCAATTAGGCTGAAACTTACCCTTCTTTTTGGGTTCAACATTCATGTTCTTTTATTTCTCTTTTAAAACTAAGTCACCAATCTCAAACTATCTAGGGAGAATGTGTTTGTTTTAGCTTCTAAATAATCTATTCTAATAGGCCTACAAGTTTTCTATGGTAGCCAAATTGTTACCATCAATAAGTTCTAGTTCTTGCAGCTGTGAGGCTCTATAGTCTTCATCATCTTCAATGTGCTCTAATGATATTATTAATGATGGGATCTCAATCTCAGTTGGGATGGTATATTTAGTTACAAAAAAAAGGGAGTATGCAGTAGCCCTAGTTAAGGTGTGATGATTGGATCTATAAGCTTAGAGGGTACGAAAGAGTTGCAAGTGCCAATTATGGCTAGCATCACTAAAAATCCTTTTTAAGATGGCTAGAATGGTTTTATTTGATGCCTCAACTTGCCCATTACCTTGTGGGTTATATGGAGTGGATTCCTTGTGTTTGATCTTGAATTTTTCACAAAGATATTTCACATCTTAGTTCATAAGGGATCCACCATTATCAGATATAATACAGGCTAGGTTGCCATATAGACTAATGATATGGTAATGAATCAATTTGGCTATTTGTTTTTTAGTAACATAAGTGAGATGAATAGAGTCAATCCACTTGGAAAATAACTTGGTTGTAGTCAAAATGTGCTTATGGACATCTAAAGATGTTATTTTAATTTTCTTAATGAGATCGAGACCCCATATTGAGAATGGCCATGGTGTGGTAATCAGTGGCAATGGTAAGGAAGGTGTATGTATCAAGTTGCCATGCTAATGACAAAGAACAAACTTCTTTACATAATTACAAGCATCTATCTCCATTTTGGGCCAATAATAGCCTATTCTGAGAAGTTTCTTTGCTAGGACTACACCATTGGTATGGGCCCCACACATTCCTTCATGAACCTCCTTTAGTGCCAGCCTGAATTCTCCCATAGATAAACAATGAAGAAGAATTCCATCATAGCCTTTTTGATAAAGAGTGTTTCCAAGGAGGATATAGCATGTTAAGTGATGAAGGATTTTTTTTTTGGTTGTTGGAAAGGTTGATGGGAAATACATGACTATGGAAATAGTTATAAAAATCTTAGTACCATGGTAGCTCAGGTGAGGATTTAGGATCAATAATGGTGCATATCCTCTCTAAATCTTATAGAATATGTGCTAGCTAAAGAATATTTTCAATTAGGAATTGATACTTTTAATAGTGTCATGCATTTGAATCATGGAACCAATTATTTCCATGGCATTGGAGGATCTATTATTGACTCATAGAACTTGCTCAAATTGTAGAGATTTAAAATATGTTTTGAGTTTATTGATAATTTGCTTGTAAGGAACAAGCTTATCATCTCTTATTTGATACTGATCATTTGTCTAATTTATGATTAGCTTTGAATCTCCATAGACCTTTAAGCTTTGAATATCCCATTATATGGCAAGATGGATCCCTACAAATAATGCCTCATATTTGGCATATTATTTGTACATTGAAATTGTATATGGAATGCTTTTGGGATTAAATCCCCCTATGGTGTGATTAAAAATATACTAGCTCCAAATCTTTAGGATGTGAAGGATCCATAAAAATAGAGCATCCACTATTTAGGTTCTTGTGATGCTTGTTTAATTATCATGATAAAATCATCTGTAAGGTCACAGTTAAGAGGTTGAATGGTTGTAATAGGAGCTTCTACAAGTTGGTCTACAAGAACTTTCCCTTTGATTTCATTTTGAATATGGTATTCAATATCAAACTCACCAAGGAGCATAATCCATTTATCTATGCATCCTTGAAGATTTACTTTAGATAAGAGGAAATTGAGAGGATCTACCTTGGCAATAACAATAGTTTTGTTATTTAGTATATATTGTCAAAAATTTTGAGTGGTGAACACCATAGCTAAACTTGCCTTATAAATATGAATATAATTATGTTCATAGGCTACCAATGTGCATATTAAATAATAAACCACACGTTCCTTACCATGATCATCATGCTGAGCCAAAAGTGCCCCCAGTGCATGTTCCATGGCTAATATATAAAGAAGCAATAGTGTTCTTTGTGTTAAAGGTCATAAGACTGATGGATTGGCCAAGTATGTTTTAAGCTTTGCAAATGCTATCTAAAAATATTCATCCCAATGAAATGTTACCATTTTCTTTAAGAGATGGGTAAATGGGTAGCACTTATCTACCAATTGAGAAATGAACTTGTATATAGATTGGACCTTTCCTTGTAGACCTCGCAACTATTTAAGATTATTTGGTGGAGGCATTTTCATAATATCATTAACCTTTGTAGGGTCAAATTCAATCCCTCATTGTGATACAATGAACCCAAGAAATTTTCCTAATGTGACTCCAAAGACACATTTCTTAGGATTTAAGTAGACTTTATATGCATGAAGCCTCTCAAATATTCTTTGTAGAATGTCTAGGTGTCTAGCTCTTATTCTTCATTTTGTTAGTATATCATCAACATAGTCCTCTACAATGTCATTCATCATGTCATGGAAGATGATAGTGATGGCACGCTAATATGTGGCTCCAACATTCTTCAAACCAAATGGCATGACTTGGTAATAGAATGTCCCCCATGGAGTGGTGAACATAGTCTTATGCTGATATTTAGGGGATATCTTGATCTAATTATAACTATAAAATCCATCCATTAAGGATAAAATCTCATACCCAGTAGTTGAGTCAATAATCATGTCGATGTTGGGCAAAGGAAAATAATCTTTGGGGCATGCTTTGTTGATATCATGAAAATTAGTACAAACACGTATGCCTAGGGTCTTTTTACTTACTTTAACTATGTTAGAAATCCATTCAAATTAGTCTAGTGGTATGATAAAATTGGATCCTAACAACTTTTCTAACTCATCCTTAACCAAAAGGGTGATGAATGGATGCATCTTTCTCAACTTTTACTTGAATGGTTTAGCATCAGGGTGAATAAAAAGATGATGCACAACTAAATTTGGGTCCAAGCCTAGCATGTTAGAGTATTCCCATGCAAAGATGTATATATAATCCTTAATAATGGATATAATATGTTCACATTCTGCTTCAGTAAGGGAAGCTCCAAGATAAATAATTTTGGGATCCTCATGGGTTCCCAAATTCACTTCTATTATGCTCTCCATAAGGAATGTGGATCCATCCTCTAGAGTTGTAGGCAATGTATGCTCATGATCATCTTCTTATATGATATATTCTCGTTGTTCCTCCTAAAGATCTAGATAATATGAAGAATAAAAATTTGCCTTCTCACATAAAGTCCAATTGGCAAAATCCTTTGGAAACTCAAGAGCAAGATGCTCAAATATTTGATGTTGTTCTGAAGAGATGCTTATACTAGCTCTGTAACTTGGGCTAGATGGAGTTTCTACATCTTGAGGGGATGAATAAACTTTCCTACCTGGGAGTGCCTAAAATAGGTTTTCACTCAAAGGCTTATCTTTTCCTTTACTTTTTCCATGATCAACAAGTACCTCAAAGAGGTTTTCACCTAGAGATATCAATGTTTATTTTTTATTATGAACAATAAATTTTTCTTGCTCTCCAAAGTAGGCAAAAAAATTCAATGAAAAATCAAAACCTTGCTTATGATCACCAATGGGGAATGCATCTCATAGGCCCACGTATTCTGTAATTGATTCTTCATTTTGAAACTCATCAAGGCATATGACCAAATTTTTATGATCCTAATCTATGAGTTTAGGATGTCAAAGGCATAGGTTATAGTGAGGGTTTGCTTCAGGATGGGAAAGTCCAATAGTAAAGATATAATGTCTTACTTCAGGAAGGGAAGCACCACTAGGACATGTTTTTGCTTTAGGATGGGAAGCTCTAATAGGATGGATTTTTGATTTAGGATGGGAAGCTCCAATAGGTGTTATGTTCAATATGGAATTTGAATCAAATAAATCTAAATTAAAAAGATCATTAAAAAGGCTATAATGGGACATTATGTCACTATTAGGAGTCTCATTACTAGTCACTTCAGAAGAGTCACTACCAAATGTTATGAGATCATCCTCTAGTGGTTTAAATCCAAGACCATGATTCCAATTGACAAATCCAGCTGATAAGGGTTCTAAAACTCCTTATGCCTATGGGCTAAGGCCTTTTCCTGTATAGTCAAGATGATCCATTATCCTGTTAGGGATAGGATACTTTGGATTCTAAAAATAATCAATGAGGCCTTTAGAATATAACTAATCTCCCTCAGTAAAAGTCTCTCAATCTTTCTTTGGTGTAATTGCAGGTACACAAACCATAGGAGGTTTTGGTTGCTTCTTCTTTGGTTTCCAAATTTGATTGGGTCTATTAGGAGTCTGGGAAGTTTTAGGCTTATCAAATGTTTTAGGGGATTTTGGTAAGTTTTCAATAAGGAGAACATCCTTTAGATGATATGTGGAAATGCTAATGTCTTTAATAATAACTTGGTTGGCTAGAGCTATACGAAATGGATCAGTCGAAGTAAAGGCTAGATCACCAGGGTCTATATAATTAGATGGAGATGGATGAGAAATGATGGCTTTATTATTCTTTGTAATGAATTCAGAACCTAGGCAATAGTTATAATTATGAAACTCTACTTTAAGATGTTTGTAGTATTGGTATGGCTGTTGATCAGTGAGAATATTAACCTTGATCCCATCATGGGGAAACTTAAGGCATTAGTGAAGAGTAGATGTAATTTCCTATACTTCATGGATCTAAGGATGACCAAGAATTATGTTATAAGGAATCTCAATATCCATAATATGGAATAATGTGTGATGAGAAATAGACCCAACCATGACTAGAAACCAATTT
Organism: Torreya grandis; assembly: GCA_037957365.1. Lineage (NCBI taxonomy): Eukaryota > Viridiplantae > Streptophyta > Pinopsida > Cupressales > Taxaceae > Torreya > Torreya grandis. The sequence goes on from JARHVA010002349.1 coordinate 671,477, forward strand.
GTACTAGATGACTCCCTCTCAACATTATCATAAGCCTTGATTGTAATAGTTTTTGGATGAATGTCTTTATCCATGTAACCCAATCATCATACCAATTTAAGAGATATGATGTTTATCCTTGAGCCATTATATATAAGAACCTGATTGATCTTTTGATTTGTAATGATTATCTCAATGTATAGTGGGTTATTATGGTTCAAACTGAGGGTGGACATGTCCTTTTGATCAAATGTGATTTGCCAAAATGAAGATAAATGTCCAAATAGATTTTGGAACTAATCAAGGTTTATATCAATAGGCAAAATAGGCTCTTGTAAACATTTGTTGAAGATGGTTCTATGGACATTAGATGTCTGTAAGAGTTCTAAAATGGAAATTTCTATAGGGGTTTTATCTAATTAATCTATTATACTATAAGATTTTTGAACTATGGATTGAACTAGTTTAGTCTTTGTTGGGACACTATTTGTCTTTGAAACCATTGGCACAATATTCTCATTGGGTTTATGGAAAGAAGTGGGTGAAGGGCCTTGAATGGTAACTCATGATTATTTAGTTATGACTACACAACCTAGAGGTGGAAAAGAGTTATTATAATTGTAAGAGAAAGGCAAAGGGCTTTGGATGGTGATTCATAGGTGACTAACAGTATTGTGACAATTTTGGGTCAGTGAGGAACCTTTATAAGAAAGGTAATATTGTTCAAGATAAGTAACCCATGTAAATGGAGTAGCAACATCATGATGCAAACCTAACATGGTATTACCAGGAGGAGAGGGTGCTGACCCTATAATGACAGGTCTCATGTTTTGAGAAATATGAGATTGGCCACGTGATGTTATAGTAATAGTGGTAATGTGGGTTGAAAAAATACATCCCATAATGTTATTGTAGTCATAAGGTATATTGTCATAGGCCACATTATTAGTGTGGGAATTATGATCTTGATTATGCTCATTATGATTCTAACCTTGCTGTTGGTTTTGATTCTACTTTTGTCCTTGATTGTGACCATTTTGATTGTTTCTTGGTGGTGGTGGACCATGTTGAGGAAATGGGTCTTTGTAGATTCTCATATCCTAATTTGTGTCCTAATTAGGGGCCAACTTAATTTATAGTTCACCACTTTCAATAAAGTTCTCAATAATGTGTCACAATTAAATGCAATGATATGTACCGTGACTAGTAACACGATGAAAGTTACACCATTCATTCTCTTTATACCAATATGATTTTAGTTAATCTTGGGGAAATGACCTTGATATAGGCCATATAATTAAATTAGCTACAATGAGCTTTTGTAACACTATTTCAATTGATTCTCCTAACTTGCTAAAGACTCTAAAATTGTTATGAAATGTCCTTCTATTTGAGGGAGTTAATTGTACTTTGGAGGAGGCATAGCCTATACCATTTGTACATGTCTTATTTCTATCACCCCATTTCCAACCATGTTCATATTTTTTTGAAATCCATTAAACTTATCCTACATAACCATTTTAGGAGCCAATAATTTAGTCTGATTAAATGCTTGACCTTACACAAAGATCTTAACAAGACCCCTAGTAATAAGAGCCTTCTCAATTTGTACTCCTTTGTCAACAATGTCTTCAAATGAGCTATCACAAGCTAACCATAGATTATGTGCAACTTCAGGATGCAAATTTTATGCAAAGATATCAGACAACTATTTGTCTAGCAAATTATGTTGAAAGTGACTTGTCAATGCTCTCCACCTTTATAGATATGCAACAAAACTTTCATCATCATGCTGCTTGGCTTTGCATAAGTCAAGAATGGCTAATTCATGTTCCATGTTATATGAGAAATGGTTAACAAATCTTTTTGATAAATCATTCCAATCTACAACTAATCCCTTAGGTAGTTTAAGTAGCTAATCAAGAGCTTGTCCTACTAAACTTTATAAAATAGTCATAGTAAGTACTCACTATTATAAACAACCTCTTGACACAAAATGAATAATGATTGTATGTGTTCACACAGATCTCCTTTCCCTCTATATTTTTCAAATTAGGGTGCCTCAAAATTTAGTGGAAATGGGTTTTGGAGGATAGATAAGTCAAATGGATATGGGTATATCTCATCAAATTTGTACTTTTTGACTCTATTATTCATCTTTAATATTTGGACAATCTCCTTCATAGAATTCAATTCTTGTATGTTTGGTGCATTTGTGGATTGGATAAGATGTTGTTGGGGTGAAATGTGCCCCTAGTTTTGTTGTTATTAGGGTGGAATGTGCCCCTAGTTTTGTTGTTGTTGGGGTGGAATGTGCCCCTGGTTTTTTTTTGTTGGGGTGGGATGTGCCCCTAGTTTTATTGTTGTTGTTGGGGTGGAATGTGCCCCTAGTTTTGTTGCTATTATGGTGGAATGTGCCCCTATTTTTTTGTTGTTAGGGTGGAATGTTCTCCTAGTTTTGTTAATGTTAGGGTGGAATGTGCCCCTAGTTTTGTTACTATTGGGGTGGAATGTGCCCCTAGTTTTGTTGTTGCTAGTGTGGAATATGCCCCTAGTTTTGTGTGGATCTATAGGGAGCATATAAATCTCAATCCATGATTTGGTTTTGATTTGTTGCTTGAGTTGAGAACATAGGCTGTTAATTCTTGGATTGTAAAACATTCCCTGAATCTGGTTGTTTCACACTTTGTTGATTTTGGAAATTTCTATGTTTATTTACCAATCTTTGGGTTGGTTGAAAAGAACTAGTCTTGAGGGATTTACTCAATTCAAAATGAATGTTTGGGTTTTTGAGTTTGTAAAGTAACAAGAGGTTCTTGATGATTTAATAATGTATGCTTCATATTAAATGGAACACTTTGTAAGGTCTCTTGTGACTTTAACTATTCATTTAGATTACCTTGAACTACTATGGTAATGTCCTCATCCAATATTTATTGCATACTTTATACCATATGTCCTTGTTCTTTTGAAACATTATTTTGAATTGAAATGGAAACTAGGGAGTCATTCAAGTCTATGACAAGTTGATCTACATATCATTGACTTATTATCTTGATCTTAGCTAGAAGATTCATATTTGTGGGTTTTGACTCTATTTGTATTTTCTTTCCTTTGTTAGAGGAAGAAGGTATGTTCACTGGTGCAAAAGCTTGCTATTTCCATCATTGTTCTCCTCTAACTAAGGTATGAAATTTTTCTATAGGAAAATCAGAAGGTAGTCTAGCACCTAATTATATCAATCTAAGAAGGGCTTTATTTTGATCTTCTTGGGGTTGATATCCATTGTAGTCATCTTTGGATCCTAATATTATGGGGATATTGTCAAAAATAATGGGGTTATCTTGACCATCATAAAATTTATCACCTTCATAAATAAGACCATAAGAGGCCCTACTACGAGTGAACCTTTGAATCATGTCTAAAAAGAGATGCTCTATGTGTTTGAATAACTTTGGACCAATGTTTGGCAACCAATAAAAGTATGTTTTGGATCTCTTTTAAATAAATAACCAAGAAACCAATGAGACTATAAGGTAGGGTTGTTTGAAACCATGCACAATTTATAATATTTGGTCCATGAGTTTACTCAACCTTTGATAAAGTTGAAATCATATAAATTGGAAGAGAGTAAGGTAACTCAAAGACCCAAGGTGAAAACTAGTACACCAAAGCCTAGATCTTTATGTTATGCAAGTACTATAAAAGCTAGTTTCAACCTTAAAATTTTGACCCTAAAATTTTAGATGAAATCTCTTCAGATTATGAAGAAGACAAAATGAAATAAACAACTCAAGATGTAAAAAACATATGCAAATCACTAAGTTAAAGCTAGGACCAAATAGGTAGCATAACATCACCATATGATTCTAGTAGGATAAAATATGTTCTAGGACTCAAAGCATGAGCGATATGCAAGATGACTTGAGTCCACCAAGATGATATGTGATCATGAGTCTTAATAAATGACCTTCAATAAAAATGGAAAATTGAACCCAAGTTAAAACAAGCTTAGTGCATAAATGGTGAACCCACTTTGACACACCAACCCTTAGAACTCATAAAAGTTCAATTTTGAATGTGGATTATAAATGAATGATTTAAATAAATTGGGTAAAATATCTAGACTCATTTGGGTATCATGACTATGCCAAAGTGGATGACATGAAACAAAGCTTTTGATAATAATTTGAACAAGGAAAAGATGAATTTTCCATTTAGACAGTGTGATTCCTCCTTTGCTCAAGAAAATTGAGGATAATGTGTTTTGGTTAAGTTTATTGAGTTAACAAGAAGTTTTAAACACAAATCAAGACCAAGTAAGCTAATGAGAAAAGACAAACATCTTTAATCTAAACTAACAAGGTATGGTAAAGTGGGGTCTACTAAACTAGAAAGGTTTCAATCATTCTAGGGGAATCAATTACATAATGAATTTCATGTCAAAATATGTAGAAAAACACAAAAATTGGGTGACCATGGCATTGGCTAGTTATAAAATGATCTAATCCTTTTTAAAACCACTACATCCTATTATTCACTTAGTGTAGTGTGATGTCCAAATGCAGATACGTCCCATGTGTAACTCCAAAGGAGTCAAATTAAGTTAATGCCAAGAGGTGAAAACCTAGGTTAAATCTTCAATAAATAACTCACAAGAGGTAATGGCATCCCCCTCACAAGACAAGTTTTCATGAAAATAAAGAAATCAACAGCATATTACCTTCCCAAATGGATTCACCATACCCATGTGGCTCAAAAACATGTTCTTCCTTGATCAAGCATCCTTGTCTTTGTCAAAAATGGTGGTAAGCTCCTCCAATGCCTCAAGAACACTCCATAAAACTTAGGCTCTTTATTTAAAATCACTAAACTAGCCTATCAATGAAGATCACAAACAAAATCAATGATCAAATGCAAAGTATTGTGGAAATAATTTTATTATAACTTTGCAATATTCAAGCTTAAAATTCATGTCCATGGTCTCTCTATTTATAGATTTTTGAGATTGGTTAGGATCAACCATGATCATCCATCTCAAGATTGAGATGTGTGTCCATGGATAATCCTAATATTTGGAATTAAATCCATAATTATCTTCATCATGACCTTGGAATTAGGGGCATTGAAGAGGCATGGGTGACCCATAATCCTAATATTTGTGGCATTTATGGCCTAGGGATGTCTTCCCAAGAAATGATGTCACCTGATGATGTAGTTAATAGGAATCAATTTTCAAAAATAAATATTCAACAAATCTCATGGAAAATACACTTAAGCTCTTGATTTGGATTAATTAGCCTTAAACAAGGTTAATCAACATTTGTGCAATAATTTGAAAATTGGACCTCAATTAATCAAAATGGTCAAAAAGTCAAATTATTGGGTCATAATTTGACTAGAGAGGAACTAGAAGGTGATGTTAGATGTATTGGAGCTATATTTCCATTTAGGATGTTTCTAACACCAAATAACAAAGGTATGTGATGTGTACCAATGAATTAAAAGAAAAGAGTGATCCAGAGCACTAAATGGAAAAAATATCATTTTGACTCGAAATGATCTGATCAAAGTTATCTAACCCATAAAATGCATTTACCTATTTAGGGATACTTTGAACTAAACTAACACTTGTAAGTGACAAGTTTGAACCATTTAGGGCATTTTATGGATTTTGACCTAAACTGTGCATTTGAGTGCAATTTGAGTAGCATTGACAATTTCAACACAAATGGTGTTAGGAATTGGATGTCTATAATTAGGCTTAATACCCCATATCTAATCAATATGGATTTATTTCATATCTATTCAATTTTATAATCCTATACATTTTCTTGAAAGTTTGAAGCAAATTACAAGGCAATACTAATAAAAAATATTTTAAGTCTCAAACCTAGTAAAAAACTAAATATTCTAAGTAAAAATATATTCTAAACCAATGAATAACTCTAATAACCATTCATATAGGAAGAAAAAAATATCAAAGGATTAGAACAAGTAGTTCAAGACTAAAAAGTGGTGCTCAAATCATAACTCCAATAGTCATTCCAATGAAAAGTGCCACATTAGGAAGACTCTACTTGCACAACTAGAAGTAACAATTATGAACACTACATATTTCAATACGTATAATGAAATCATGGAATCTAAAACTAGTACAATGGTGGGTATCATAAACATCTCTACTAGCTTTATAGAAATAGAGGAATCTTAAAACTTGTTCCATTCTCAAAGTTGATCATTTCACAATGACTACACTTCATAATTGATAGTGGAAGTTAGAATAACATAATTTATCCTAAACAAATTCACATATTGAATATGTCACTAATGTCTCACCCATAACCATACTCTATTAGATGGTTCAATGTAATATCCTAGAAATATGTGAATCATCAGTGTCAATTGGTGTATAACACCAGTCCTTTTCAAGAAAAAGTAATTTTTGACATCACTCCATTATAGGTATGTGATGCTATACTTTTGAAACCCTATATATAACATTGAAATGTAATATATAAGGCAAATATTATAAATGTTTTCAATATATTAGTGATAAAAGATACCACATATTCAAAGTTTTCCTTGAGCTATCACTTATTAATGATAATAAGTGTATGAATTTATTAAGTTATAGTAATAAATTCATTATTTTTATGGTAATATATGAATGTAATAAAACCCTTTTGGCAAAAATCCATACTAAATTCCTCTAAAAAAAATAGTACATACATTAGATTTGAACTGCAAGTTAGAATAATATAAGGATATCCTCTAGTCATCAAAGGATGTGCCTACATAGTATGTGGTGAATTAAAATATTTATTTCATTCATATAATATAGTTACATAATGTTATTTATACCATATAAAATTTATGTAAAATGAATAAATAAAGATATAAATCCATGAATTAATGCATAAAGGATATATTAGACCCAACTCGTCACCTTATGGCATCCCAAGTATGCTTTCACCTAACTATAGCACATGGAGGTTTGCCTCAATTAAAAATCTCTCAAAAATCTCATTGTGAATAACCTTTATCCTCTTCCAAGGTTTGAGTACTTTCTATACCAACTCCATAGTGAAAAATACTTCACCAAAATTTATCTCAAGTCTAGGTATAATCATCTTCATTTTTAATCTATAGATGTATGGAAGACAAACTTCAAATCTAAATATAGTTTATTTGAATGGTTTTTCATTACATCTGATTTGATAAAAACACTAATTTCATGTGAATGATGATTGACATTATTAGGTCATTCGCTACCTCATTTTTAATCTTCAACAAAACTTGGGATGAATATTTACTCCAAATATAGAAATTATTTGACACTTTATAGAAACATAAGTTATATGAAAAGATGGAAAATTGATAATTTTATATGTTGAAGATATAATATAAAGGATGCATTTTAGATGCACAAGGAGTGAACATGGACTTGAATAAGATTAAAGTCATCTAAGAATGGTCACAACTAAATAATTCATAGATTTTTGTTGATTACTGGGATTTAAAAAATTCTACAAGATATGTTTATTTGGGTCTTCTTATGTGACTCTACCTTTAAACCAGGTTACCAATGGTGACACTAAAAAATTTCATCTGGGAAGCTTAAAAAAATAATATTTAAATAAAAATTAAATGCAAACTCTATTTTACACTAATATTTGTGTTCCCAGATCACTAACAACAACTTTATCTTGAGACACATGCCTCTTACTTCAAACATGGAGTAGTCCTCACTCAATATGGTCACCTAATTCATTACCACAAATAAATGTTCACCATAATAGTAAAAAATACCCAATTGATGTTTGAGATTTTTATGTTATTATTCAAGCATGTAAGCATTAAAATTATTATATCTTAGGGAAGGATACTATGATCCATATAGATCACAAGATTATTCAATTATTTTAGAATTAAAACAAATTGCAGTAAGAGTGACATCATAAATGGTATTCTTGTCTTTAGAAATTCCATCTAAAAACTAAGCATAAGAAGGGAAATTCCAATCCAACTATAGATTGTCTAAATTTTCTATCAATTCAAGTTATCATTTCGGTATTTTATGCATGTGGACATGAATTAAATGCATAGTCATAATTTTATCCATTATATATATATATATATATATATATATATATATATATATATATATATATATATTGTGTGTGTGTGTGTATCATTTCGTTATTTTATGCATGTGGACATGAATTAAATGCATAGTCATAATTTTATCCATTTTAAATAAATAAATAAATATATATATATATTGTGTGTGTGTGTGTGTATAACCTTATTTGATGTAATTTAATTCTAAAAATATGCTTGTAGTATGGACTCCTATATTAGATTCAACACTTTTACATTCTAAATAAATTAAAGAGACAAATATAATATTGGAGGTTAATTTTATCAAATTTGTAGAACATTTTGCAATTGAAAAGACTCTTTTAGTGTTGTGAAAGTACTTATTATCACCATAGCTTAGGTCAAATGTATCCAAATATATAAATTCTTGTAGTGCACGTGTAATTTACAAGTTTATTAATAAGAATAATATTTGTACACACCTTTTCTAGTTTGAACGATAACTTTGGAATATATTTATATGGATTTTATCTTAGGATAACATACCACCAAACATGTTAATGATTGTGTATACTTAGTAGTTGATATATTCTCAAAGATGGAAATTCTCATGCCCTAGAAGAAATCAATTTCATATCTGGAACAACTCAATTGTAATTTTAGCATTTTTAGATCCACTTTATAATCCTATAAACTATCATAACTGATATCAATACAAGGTTATTAATAAATTTATATAAATAATTCTGGTCTCTAATAGACAAAATATTAAAATAGTGTACCACCTTTCATCCACAACTTGATGGATAGATGGAAGTGGTAAATAGGATGATATAGTAACTTTTGAGAGTGTAAAATTCGAATAAGTGTCAAAATTGGGATAAAATCCTACCTTTTATTCAAAATGGAAGCAATATATGTTTAGACATATCTACTTAAAATATCTATTTTTATGTTTTATTTAGTTTCTAACCTTTGACACCCATCAATGTAGCTTATCCTATTCTACCAATAATAGTAGAAAGTCATTCAGCTCAAAAAGAAGTTGATTTTTTTTTTTTCAATTCATTAAACACATTCAATAGAATGTGTAAATAATTATTAAACATATTAATTTGAAACAAATCAACACCATGATAAGCATAAAATTTTTCATACTTATAGGATGGTGATAGAGTTTGGATACACCTATAGAAGGAAATACTAAGAAGATCTTACAACAATATTTTTCCACTTTGGTATGGGCACTATACAATCACAAATAATTATTAGAAAATGACTTCCATCTCAATATCCCATCTTAAATTGGGTTACATCCAATATTCAATGCATAAATCTTATACCATTACTTTCCACCTATGTTGGATACTCCAAATACCAAAGAGACTCTTCAATATATACATATCAATATATATTGTAGCATTCCACAAGAATAATATCAACTCATTGATGTTTGGGTTAAATTTACACATCAACAAGATATCCCTCTCTTCTAGATTTTAAAAATAGGTCAAGTGCATTCTAAAAAAAATGGCTTAGAAAAGTGCAAGTTTCCATTTTTTCCCCTCATTTATTACAACAATTGCATGTAATTAAGACCATTTATCTTCAAGGATGAACACTCAATCCAGGAGGATATGGATATGTATATATTACCATTATGTCATATATAACCTTGTGCTAACATCAACAACACTGACATTAGATTTCTCATCTATGTATCAATTTTTAAGATCTAATTCACCTTTTATGTTACTACACAATACTTTTAGTTTATGTACCGTGTAACTTATCTCATCAATAAATATAATCAATGACATTATCAGATAGTTTATTTACCATGATATTGGACCTTTTTCCAAACAATACAATTATTTTTATAGTTTGTATACTTTATTCTATTAGCCATATACTACAAAACCTTATGGTTGAGTCATGTACATAGTTTATTTGAGATCATTCAAAAATGTAATTTTTACATCCATTTGGTTAAATTTACATCCATTTTGAGCTGCCAAGGAAAACAAATTTTGAAAGGTAGTCCATTTTTTTGTTGGTGTAAATGTTTCATTGTAATCTGTTCCTTATTTTTAAGAAAATCCTTTCATTACAAGACTTGATTTACATTTTTCAAGTGAGTCATCCGCTTTGTATTTTTTGAAAGACCCACTTGTAAACAATGAGTTTAAAACTAATTGGAGTATAAATCAACTCCTAAGATCCATTTTTTACCAGTGCATAATACTCATTATTCATTTTTTTCTTCATACATCAAGATTGTCAACTTGCTTAAAGGAAGTACATTTAGAGTCAAAATCAATGTTGACTTCTTCTGGAGGGTCTTCCATGGTAAGGTTTCATACCATATCATGAATTTAATCTAGGAACTTATGTGATTGTCATGAAACCATATGTGCACATAGAGTCCCTATTTTTTCAACCTCATCAGGTCTGACATCTTCCAATGTCTTCTTGGCCCATTTTGGTATCCTTTTCTAACTAACTTGTAGAATCACCCTTATTAATTATATTGATTTTAATATCTCTCATTTTATATCATCATACCATATTCTAATGAAGTTTCACTTTCTTCCATATGGGAGGGTCATTTTCAATTACAAGAGTCAATAGAGATTCAACTATTTTGAAATTATCCTCCATATCAATATCAATATAAATATCCTTTTCACTTTCTTCACTCTTAAGAACCTCCATATAAATATCCTTGAAAAAATCAAATTTAACATATTTATCAAGTTGATTCAATTATTGATTGATGCTTGTTTGTCCTTTATAGTTTAAAAATATAACATCTCTTTAAAAATAAAATTATTTTTATTCTCATCAAATCATTTATATGTCTTTTAGGATTTTAAGAATCCCAAAATGATTCATTTATGACTCATATGATCTAGTTTATTAATTTTATCCTTGGGAATCAATTTGTAGTAAGTGGATCTAAAAATTGAACTTGTCAAATGTTGGGACATGACCACACTAGGATTTATATGAAGTCTTCATATTTAGGTTTTTTATGGTACATGTTCATAAACTATTGTTTGAGCTTTTCTACCTAGAAATATAATTTTACCGCTTTGAAATAAAAAATCACTCTAACTATATTAATCACCTTTATATTCATCCACTCATGTACTCCATTTTTTATGAGTTTAAGGTATTGTGAGATTATGTTTTATCCCATTTTTATTGAGATAGTCTTAAAATACCTTTTATATGAGTTAACCATCATTGTCAGTCATAATTATCCCAAATATGAGACTAGGCTTCATTTCCAACCATTGTTCAAAAGTTTTTAAAAGTTTAATACGATTATGATTTTTATTCATAAAGTATATCCAAGTCATTATACTATAGTGATTAATAAAAACCATGAAGTAATTATGACAAATAGTAGAAATACTTGGTATAGAACACAAATTATAGTGAATCAACTAAAATTTTATAATAGCTTTCCATTATGGCCTTTGAAATTTTTCCCTTTCATGTTTAGAAAATATGTAAGTTGCACACTTTTCAATATTTTTTAGAAGTGTTGGTAGGATTAAAACACAACTATCCTCAATTGTATGAATGTTTGCATAGTGAGCATCCCAAATCTAGCATGCTATAGAAGAATTGGTGGGTTTCATTCTTCATTAAGATGAGAAAAAAATATTGGAACTAAGTGTTCACCACTGAGTTTTAGAAACTTTTCTTCCTAAAATATAATTAGAAAAAATGTATGATCACATTTTATTGTGATTTTTACCTATCCATCATCCAATATAATGTATTGACCATGTTTTCAAATGATATTTGTAGATAAATAAATTATTTCTAATTAAGGAAGGTATAACATATTGTGGAGAATGAAGTTTGGAAGCCATGGTTCCTTGAGTTGGGATATTTTTTAATCTAAAAACATACTAGACCAAAACTTTATTCATGAAAGTCCTAAAATAAGTACCTTTAGAAATTAATATGTTCTATGGCACAAGTTTTTAAAACCCATTAATTATTAAAGGTTGAACTCATTAAGGTATTATTTTATTCATTTCAAGTGGAAAGCACACATTCACTTGAGAATCGAGTAAAGCTTGGTTTTTATATTTTATTATTTTCCTTTTATACCTTTTTTTGGTAGGTTTAAATATTATCCCATGATATTTCATATTCATGGTTCTCATGACTCCCTTTTCTTTTAGAATGTTTGTAAAATAAATTTTGCCTATCATTTTGATTTTTATAACATTTATTATTTTTTTTGCGTATTTGATATCTCTCCTTTTCCCCCCTTTGCCTCCATCATTTCCAAAATTATTGGAATAATTTTTCTTTTGATTATCATAACAAATGATTTATCTTGTGGACTAAATCTTTCTTCCAAAGTTTTTTTCTCTTTCATCCATTTTATGAACTAGTTGATTATGAGTGAGTCTTCAATATATTACTTTCTTAAAAAAGCTCCAAGTAGTATGATTATATAGGAAGAAGATATTTTATTAAGGTGATCATGTATACATTAATATTTATTATAAAAATATCAACATCATTTTTTTAGCACCCCTATTTAAAGCCAAAATCATGGCATCACCATTATTCAACTTAATATTAAATAATTTAAATTGAAATTATATGAATTCTAATTCAATATGGGAATAATAAAAGTTCTCAAATTTTCATAGTGTTTCCCAAGCTGTTTTTAATTCGTATATGTGAATAAATACATCTCCATCAATTGGGATTTTCATCAAGGCCAATGATTTTTAATTATTATGCTTCTAATATGGTATCTCCTTAAATTCTTTAGGTTCATCAGGTTATGCACTCCTATCACATATGTTGAACCATAAGTCATTGAATATGAGTGTATTATCCACTTGTATTGACTATTGTAACTAGGTTTCTTTTTAGGTCAATGTTGTGTAGTGATTGTTTTGATCGAGTCCATGTTTAAACTATGGGGATATGGTTTGGTTCTTTATCACTCTAAAAGATTCCATTTTCTATATACCACTTGACTGATATAACAAACCTATATATATATATATATATATATATATATGATCACCCTTCCTATATTATTATTAGTACATAGAATAAGATTAATGTTTCCATATATTTGGTATCATGTGAAATGGACATTAATATATGAGATAAGAATGGGATGTGGTACCTAAGTAGTACATCAAAATTATTTTCTCCATGTACAACATTATATTGGCAAGAATTATTTGTATGTTAGTGTAATAAACCTATATACTCATATGCATACACTATTTATAAATTATATAACACATCAATATTATACACTTGGAAAATGCATATCAAGGATTTACCTTCAACTTATATACCTTCTTACCACTGAAAGCTTCACACGCACTATCAATTTTTACATATTTATTATCTCTTAGTATAATCAATGTTACTATGATGACTCAAACCTTATTTCATTCCCATAATTCCACAAACCTAATTATCTTATATTTTTGTAATATTTGGACCTATGCCTAGTTTCCATCTTTTTGAGCACTTGTGTTCAAGTCAAACACCTACGTCTATGCTAGTGTTATATTCTAACATAAGTGTCTAGTGCCCTAAGGTCATCCAATTTACAAATTAAATGTATTCTTTCTTATGGTCAGACTAAGTGATTTAATGTGAGATATTCTCCAATAGGATTGGTATACATGCATGATCAATCCTCATTCATTATTTACCTAACTTGTATCAAATAACTCACAAGGAAAAATACTAAAAGAATTAAATCAAGAACTAAAGTGATTAAATATTCCATATTTTCATCTATTTACATATAATTCAAAGGGACAACACATATTTAGGTCTAAATTACTAAATGATTATCCCATTAGCCACATTTTCCAAGTTAAAAGCTAGGTCACTCTATGTACTTAATTTTCATGGATTGCATTTTTATGCACACACAATAAAAAAATTAGGGGAGAAATACATAAGTCTAAGGCCATATTTAGAGAATTGGACATGTAGATAGTGATCATTGATAGATGGGTATTATTGTCACTTAGATTTATACCCTTCGAAGAGATGTATTATCTCTCCTCATCTAAGTGGCATAATTGAAACACCTCTAGGATGTGGATAGCCTAAGAATGAGGTGAATCTATAGATAGGGCTAGCTCCCTTGATGTACCACTTATAGATCACTACTATGCTTATGCTTGCTCTGTAATAGGTGTTTATAAGAGGTTTTTATGATTGGAATAGATGTTTTAAAGTTTGCTTCAAGATCTCAAAAAGGCCAAACATGTATTTGAGGGATTATCATTGAGTTTAAGTTATTCATGAAGCTAATCATCCACACATTTTGCTTCATTCCATACTCACTACTTGCATATAGCTCATTCACACCTATAGTAGTCTCCCTGATGATGTCATGATGAGATGGAGAATTTGACAAGTGTTTCAATATTTTAAGATTTCTAAGAGTGGATTTGAACATCTTGGTGAAAGCATAAGAATTGATGATAAGCATACAACTCACATACTATCAAGTTTACTTACTGACTGTGTATGTGCAAATACTCACCTAATAAGTGACATTACAGATCCTTGAAGGTACTTGTATGAAATATTAGAGTATGGTAAGGCCTTGTATTGAATCCTAACATGTTATTTGATCATGACAAACCTGTTTGAGGTAGCAAAAGGGAAAAATAAGGTGTAAACCATCTTGGAAGAAGCAAGGACTGAGTTTAGGGAGATTTTCTAAAAAAGGTGAAAATAGAGGCCTAAGGCCATTTTGGTAGAATCATATAACATGGTTTGAAAGACTTCAAATGCCTCTTAATGCCCAAATATTGTAGTCCCTACATAGTAAAAGATCTCTACAAAATATTGAGGACAAATCACTAATGTAAAGTATAATCTTGAGAGCCCAAAATCACACTTTTATGCACTAAATTCTTTCACTTTTATCTATAGGATTTGGATGAATAAGTGACATTTGTGTTCCAAGTTGATAGTATAAGCCATACCATCATATTTGAATGGGTTTTGATGGTTGGAAAGAACATGTGTGATATAGTGGATCATCAAAGAGGTTCATAATCAGATTTTTGAGCCCATACACACATATAGGTGTCTACTCTCTTAAACATACACCTATAGCCAACTAAGCATAAAAATACAAAGATTCTTGAATTGGTTGTAGATGATGAGTTATTTTCTAGATGATTAATAAATTGTGTAGAAATAATTAATTATGTTGAGGCTTTAAAATTTGAATCCAAAACACCTTCTAGGTCTCATCAACATTTAATTAGAACCTATAACCAAGCTTAAGAGAGAAACATAGTCTTGTAGGTCAAGGAAGGAAAGAAGACCTAAAGCCATGTTTTAAAGAAGTGATTAAGTATGGAGCATGATTGTATGAATTTAATAGGAATTATGGATCTAGTAATGACATTTTAAGACCTTATTTCCACATAAGGAGGTGGAGATAGTTTGTACAAATAGCCTAAACATCCACCTATAGCTGACAACGACTTAGTTGATAACTATTCTAAGTCTTTAGCATAGAAAATACATGGCATGGGTAACTAAAAGAATTATGTGATGGAATTTGAGGTTTTAATAGGACCATATATCAACATAAGTATCCTAAAAGTATGATTTACATAGGTAGGGGGAAATATGCAAGTAGGGTCAACTTATCACTCATACATAATTGAGTAAGAGTACAGTTCAAGGTGTAATTATAGATGAGAAAGGTTTATGAAAATATTGAAGACATAGATAAATATAATTAAAATAATTTTATATCCTCATGATGTAAAAACAAGTAAATAAAGGATCTCTAAACAATCAAGTCACAGTCCACATCTTAGAGCACTGCATAGTCTGCCTTTTCTAGAAGTATGTTTTGGTTTTTGGGAGAGTTAGTAGGTCATATGACTTGAACAAGAGCTAAAATTGTGTATATATAATATCCATGACTTGGATAATATCTTTAAATGACAAATTTTCTTAGGTACCCTTTATTTTGTCTCAAATAGTAGGTACTTCCCTATAGTCAAAACTGGTAGGTTTTGGAAAATGAGGACATTTAAAAAAGGTATGGTAAGTTAAATAATACCTAAAAAACATGATATACCTTGTATAGAATGGAAAAACTAAAAAAGGTATTCCAAAACCTCAAAGGTGCAAAGAGGCCTGTTAGGCAAGGTTTAAGCCTAGTGCCCAAATGAGAGGTCATCTTCAATTATAGTATTAGGATAGAATTATAATGGATTATATCATGTTTTTAGGGTCATAAAATAAGTTTTAAATCTCTTGGTATGAAAATAATCCATAATTAAAGCTACTTTTGGCTCAAAGATACATCAAGCCTCTGCAAAGTGGAGAAACAAACTTGATAGGAGAGGTTTGGAAGCTCATATATATGATTTGAATGGAGATACAAGAGGTTTATAGGTGATATTATGGGTCCTAAAGATCATTCTTGTTGTTTTTTTTTTCATTTCCACCCTTCTATTATTATGAGCAAAGCTTAAGAGTGGAAATGGCCTAAAACCCTTATAAACCATTGGATAAGGACCGAATGAAGGAAATGAAGATGGAAATATTATATAATGGAATATTTTTCCTATAATGATGATTTTATGTTGTATTTAACTCTCTCAAGATATTCCCCATGATTTTGGAGTGTATAAAATTATACGAATGGGGTACAAAATAAGGTATTTTTAACTATTTTATGCATTATGTAGGTTCTAGGAGGTTTCAAGAGATGAAATAAAATTTGAAATAAATATTGAGACTTAATATAACTCCCAATGTCCATTTAATTCCTTGAAAACACTCCTAATTTTTCCTACTCGCTACTTCATCTTAGCCAGTCAAAACTAACATAGTGAACATGATAGTGAGAAGGGTGAAAATCTTTAAGTTGCTTTTAAGGTGTGCCTAATGACTATAATTCCATGGATGGTATTAAAACATGTCATACACTTAATTTTATGTATTTTTAATTTAAACTTAAGCCAAAATTAAATCCAAGTGTGTACGGTGTGTGAAAGAGGAGTTTATTTGACTATAGGCAGTGATGGCTCACTTCTAAAAGATTTGGGATGGATTGGAATGCAACCAATTCATGGAGAATCATGTATGAAACCATTACCTCTAATTAAAATAATTATACCTGTAACTTATTAGTTTTGGGATGTTCAAATAGGGATAAATCATGGAGGTATATTTTTGAGCCAACAAAAGGAGTTGCATGCCACTTTTCAAGAGTTTCATGCCTTAGATTGACACTTGTGCTTCCTAAATTTTCATGAATAGTTTCAAATTATCTTCTCATGAACATGTAACTCCTTTGATAATATTTATAAGTGTCCTTGTGAACTTTTGACTTCTTTATTCTCCTCTATCTCTCTCAAGTTCTATAAGAACTAACCATTTTAGCCTTTGTAAATTATGTTCCACCCAAGTATGGTAAAGCCTTAATCATTTGCATACCATGTATTAATAAAGAATACTTATTTTTAACTTTTAAATGAATTTTAATAGTGTGTTCACTTGGATTATGATTTTTACTAGTGATGACTTCTTGTTTCCTTAGCATTGTTGTTTCATTCTCTCACCTATTTTCAGTTGGAAAGCTTCTTCTTGTAGGTAATGTGAAGTGTTATATTGATATGTCAAGGTTGAGTGAGTTATTATATTTAAAATATGACATCCTATGCCTCTTACTTAGTCCTCCTATCCTAAACATTCATCACAACCTCATAATCAAATATTTATGTGAGAAGATTTAGATTGGAGAAGTGTATGTTTGGTTAGTCCCTTGTTCTCATGTGTAACATGTAGTTGGTTGGTAGTCATAAACTAATTTGGTATATCACCTCCTTTAGGATATTTTACTTTCTATTTTTTCTCCCTTTTCCCTCATAAGAATAGGTTTATTAATGATCTACAAGTGGTACATCAAGGGAGCTAACCCTATCTATATATTCACCTCATTCTTAGGCTACCCACAATCTAGAGTTGTTTCAATTATGCCACTTGGATGAGGAAAGCTGGGACATCTCCTCAAAGGGTGAAAATCCAAGCAACAAAAGGTATTTTGGAATCTCAACATTGTGTGCCCACTAATACATTTTTTGAGAGCCACTATGAAAATTAAGAACTAGAGTTTTACCATTTGATAAGGAGTAAAATCCCATGATCTAGATCTAACCACACCATAGAGAAGGTGACATAAAGCCCAAAAGATTCTTGGTGGTGTTATCCTGATCCAACATGTATTATGTACAATACACTTTCATCTAGGTTAGACAAAAGTGTTGATGCAACCATCCAAGGTTGATGCAAGTGTCTCAAGTCACAAAAGTTATCAATGTAGAATATGATGGTATTTCTTAAATCCCCTTCCAGTATAATTATTTCATGATCTAGATCTAGATCTATATTAGCATAATAACTAGCTAAGTATCTTGTTATCATTATTATTACAATATCTAATATGGTTATATCTTCTATTGTTATCATGTTGTAGAGATAGTTTATCACACTTGTGCCCTAGTCTATTTATATCCCTTTAACCCTATATTCCCCAATCTATATTTTAGGGCTAAACATTTGGTGAACATGATCTATACGAATGCAAAATTTTATAAGGCATTATATAAGATTCTTAATTTTTATTATTTATAAATTTCTTAATTCTTTTCAAAAATCACTTAGTTTTAAAAATATAAAGATTAAACCAACATAATGGATTATTCCCTAGAGTTCATGTGTTTCTCATATCTTGTCCTAATTTTGATATTTAGAGCATTTCAAATGGACAGAGTAGAGTATCTTACATTTTCTAACCTTGTGAAAGTTGATAGCTAGCATCCCTTAAACTAGGTCCACATTATCACTTATTCAAGGGGTAAAGTGACCCATTATATAGTATCCAGAGAAGGTAACAAACAAACCCTTCCTTAATCCTAATAAATTACATATATGCATATTCAATCGGAAGCACCTAGAAATTGTGATTTTGAATACCTAAAAGATCAAGTTACCCCTATAATAAAGTGGATAGAAGAATTACAAAAATTAAACCAATATTTGGATTTAAATTTGTTTAACCCTAAAATCAATATTATGTGAGAATCTAGGGTTAAAATAGTAGAGATAGACTAGGGCAAAAGGATGATAGACTATCTCTAAAGTAATCCACTTATTTTTTAAAACCTAGATAAAACATATACTAAATTTATTATGTTGAGATGCTAAAAGTACAAAGAGAAAGTATATTAGATATTGAAATAATAAAGGAAACAAGATATTTATTATTGATGCTAATAAAGATTTGGATATAGAAAAAGGTATAAAGTGGAGTGGATATGGATTCTATAATACTTGCTAGATTCTATAAATTTGACCTCTATAGCCACAAATATTGAGTCAACTTGGGATGGTTATGTCAATGTTACTATCTGACTTGGATGTAACTATACAATATAGAATACCTATTGAAACTATATGAAAAAACATGTATGCTTATGTGTTATGTGTCACATTCACTCTGGTGCATTCATATCTGGGTCATTTTTTGTCACTCTTGATCAAATATAAAAACGCTAATACTTCATCTTCATAGGGGTTGTGGGAAAAATGGGTTAGTAGGCACATAGTGTCAAGCTACCCAAAATACCCCTTTATCAATGAGTACTTCCTACTTATCCAATAATTTGAAGATGGTCTTAGACTTATGTATTTATCCCCTATGTGTTGGGTTGTGTGTGAATCATGCAATGTGTGATCATCAAGTACATAAAGTGAGCTAGCTTGTAACTTAGAAAATGTGGCTCATGGAATGCTCCTTCGGTCCTTTAGACATGTAGATGTGTTTTTCCTATGACTGATATGGAAATATGAGGAAATAGGGAATATTTTCTGACTTGAGTGATAGATATAATTATTTTGGTAAGTTTCCTTGGTCTCTTTATGTCTTTTCTAGATGAGAAATCAATGAGGATTGATATTGCATTTATACTAATCCCTTTGGATAATATATCACATTAAAGCACTTAGGCCAACCCTTAAGATATGATTAATTTTCAAATTGGATGAATTTATGGCAACCAAAACTTATATTAGGGTAGGATATTATCATCAACATATGCATCTAACTAGGATTCAAGTGTCTAGGTAGTTATAAACTATGTGTAGGTTTAAAACTTGCAAAGATGGAAAATAAGTATGTTTATAATATTCTAGGAAAGATAGAAGGTTTTATTAATCATAATAACATTGGTGGGACTAATAGATAATTAATTATTCAAAAAATATATAGTGTATTCAATCCTTTTGGCAATGGGAAAGGTCTAGAAGATAAAGGTACATCCATGATATGTATTTCCCAAATATATAGGACTGAAGTGTTATCTAATTCAAAAATAGTGTTTACATTTGGTCCCATTTAATCTAGCAATGAAATTTATATTTTAAAATAAAATTAATTCATACATGGGTGTGTATTACACACCTATCATTTTCTTGAGTCTAACTTGAGTGTCTTATTGGTGACTGACCTGTGTATTGATGCAACCATCTTATTTTTTAAGCAATTTGATTTGAAATATATGTTATTATGGATCATTAAAACTAAGATTAGGATAAATATAAATCTATAAAGTGTATATATATTAATATATAGAGATATATATTATAGGACACATGCCCCAAACCTTGAAGAAAATATGAATTACCACTTGACAGCTGAGATTAGCTCAACTGTACAACCCAATCATACTTATAACCTAGTGAAAGTGAGTGAACTAAGTCAACTCACACTATAAAAATGGTGATTTTGGATGATGTAATCAAGTACAACCTATAAATTTTTAAATATTGAGTTATTTAATCACCTGAACCATAACAAAATTGAACCAACTACTATAGTATATTAGTTTAATACAACCCATAAATTCTAACCTAGTGGGTGATGATAATTGCTAAAAGTATTTGAAATATGAAATGGATTTTATTTTACAATATTAGATGCAAATTTAATAGAATATTCACCTTAGATATGTCTCATGTTGAAACTTTTTATAACAATGGAACCAATGTATTGAATTATTCCATAAATGTGTATTTGAATCACTTAACTATGAATTTGGCCAGTTTGAAATAGTGTAAGTGTGGAAAATATGTTTCCAAAACATGCCTCTAATATATTATAAAAATAAAAATTGTTTTATGGATAACATGTTTAAAAAATATGGCCTCACCATAATCTAGGTCTAAGAAGTGATTTAAGTATGGAGAACATGTTTCCAAAACATGCCCTCATTACATTCTAAATATAAGAACTAGTGTAAGTGTGGATAACATGTTTCCAAAACATGCCCTCACTGTAATATAAATTTGAGAAATGGTGTAAGTTGTAATATGGAGGACATGTTTCCAAAATATGCCACCATTATAATCTGGGTATGTTAAATACTAAATAAGTGTAGAGAACATGTTTATAAAACATGCCCCCACTATAATATGAATCTATGAAGTAATGTGGAAGTGGTATTCTCTCACTCATATTCCATATTTTAAGGTGAGTGAAAGTATAAATTAGTAGTTTCCTTGTTGTTAATTTGGCCTACCAAGGCCAAACTCCAATCCCTATAACTATTTTTTTTTCATATCCTAGTTGTCTTGGGTTCTTCATCACATCATCTTGATGTCATTAACTATATTTTGAAGAGAATAGGTCTCAGCCTTATCATTTTCATGTCTCATTTTAGTTGGTGTCAAGTGTCATTATGATTTTTTAGAATGTTTGTAGGTCTTTGACAAGGAATTCAAGTGGTCTTATGATGTAAAATGTCTTGATGGAGATGTATGAGTGATGGCAGTTGATAAATTGTTATGATTTTTTTTCGTATATTTGGTATATTAAAGTATGAAATGAACTATAATATTTATAAGGTGTGTTTAATACATACAAAATCCTCGTTAAAGCCTTTTAGGAAGGCTATAAGGTATTATGCATGATACTCATTGATAATTCTCCTAGTGAAGCTATCTATATTGCCTAAAAAAGAGGTTTTGAGTCTTTAAATTATAAATTTTGAGTCAAAATGTCCATAAATAATTAATAATAACTTTAATCACCTTAATAGTCATGTCATTAATTAAATTCATATGTCTTATGCTTTAGAAATATCTCCTCTACATATTTAAAATGTAGTTTGGCCTCCAAAGAGCTCCTACATGTGGAATGTGCTCCCCATTTTAATCTAAAAGTACTTATTAATTTTTATAATATCCCTCTCAACTCATAAACTTCCTCAATTTTCACTAAATTTGTGGTTCAAAGCTTAAAGTGTGGAAGAAATGCAAAAGGAAGAGTATTTTCATGTGTTTCATGTAAGAAGTATGAACTTGTAAAAAAAAATTCATATAATAGAGGTCAATAATTTGAATATGGAGTCATTATAGGATTTTTATAAAATATTAATGGTTAAAGGATCTAAAACAGGCTCAAAAGTGATCCACAAACACCACCTAGTTTCTTTATAGCTCAAGAGAGACCTTAAGGTTTGCAGAAGGTATGACCATGGGAGAGAATATAAAGATCTATAATTTTGGGAAGAGGAAGGGGTCTTAGAGAGATTAAATATTTGGTAATTGTTTCTTAGTTTATCTCTCTATCCTTTATGAAAAATAATTTACAATCTAAGGCACTTATAATGCATTATTGATTCAGGCAAGCAACCAATTTTTTGAGTTTTCTCCTCTCTTAGGAATGGTAATAGAAAAATGGAAGTTTATGGAGCTTGGTAGCAGTATGAAACATATTTACATTAAATTATTCAACTTAATTCTACATGTGTGAGTTTATATATATGTCAATAATATACACACATCCAAATCTGTAGTCTTCAAGTAAGTTTAAGAGGTTATACGATTCATGAGAGATCCAAAAATGTCAAGATTATTTAAGACTTGGTTTTCAATGTTTCATTAATGGAAAGGTTCCTTAATTAAAGTTTTTAAAAATCTCACCAAATTCTCATGGATAAATCACCCTTAATCACCCTCAAACATCCTCACAATACCAGTTTAGCAAAGGTTAAGAAAACTTAGAATTTGTTAAGGTATTTTGATGGTTCTTAGGTTTTATTTTTGACAGTGTATACAAGCTCAAAATCCTCCAAAATGATATATATATATATATATATATATATATATATATATATATATATATATGATTATGATTCCCTAATGGTCTTCATGACTATATTTAAATTATATTTATGTTCCATTTTCACTCCCATGCCTTATTTCACTTTCACAATCCTTATCACTACCACTTCATCATGGCTATAACCCTATCATTCCACTCCATTCTTAATTTATTGTAACCCATCATACATACACATATCACTACACTTTTCATTCACATTTCACCTCATAGATCCATTTAAAAAGAGGATTCAAGAGGTTTGGGACCATCATGGTTATGAAATTAAGTATAGAAACCTTAAAACCCTACTTTAGAGGTCAACCTCCACCTATAACCAAGGTCATAGTATATCTACAATATCTTGTTGAGGTCAATATTTGTTAAGGTATATATGTTAATATTTATAAATTAAGTTTTTCACTCTCATTAAGTTATAAAAACATCATTATCATTTTTTTAATCTCCTCAATATCTTCTAGCATCCAATCTTCACCTCAATTCATACAAGAAACATAGTGATCATCACTTAAAGCCATGCTAAGAAGAGATGAAACCAAAGATGCAAACAAGGAGAAATTTATTTGTTTGAGGGGATAGTTGAAATAAATAATATTTTAAATAAAATTAAAAATAATTAAAGTGACTTTTGAGGTATATTAGTGTCAAGTATAAGGGTCAAATCCTCACACATAGTTGAGCCTATAATGAAGAAAGTTGAAAGGTCTATGTTCAAAAAGGTAGAGGAATGAGTTAGAGGTGATAGAGTAATAAATTTATGGTCATGAAACTTATATTATAGGTAGAAATTTAGTATGGAAAACTTATATTAGGACATATTTTCATGTCAAACTTCACCTACAACAGTGTTTGGATGACTCTTGAAGTATGTCAATACTAGAGTCAAATGTATGGACTGTGAAGAAGGTCTTGTTATTTATTTAAGGTAAATGAGGTTTATTCATAGGTTTAAAAGTCAATTAAGATGGTTAATATTGATGATCCATGATATCTAAATTACAATTAGAATAAACATTCACCTCATAAAAGATCATCTACAGCTTCTCCAAGACAAGTCTATCTCCAAGTTGTGAAGAAGATGGGAGAAAAATATCCATGGAAGAGACCCATGATCAAATGGAAGATTAATAAGAATAATGAAAATGAGGAATATATCAGGGTATGAATAATTTTCCTAAATAAATATCACTCCAAGGTTAACCGTGAAATGGTCACACAACCAATACTAGGGCCAATTGTATGGACATATCCACATACCCTAGATAGTTGAAATTCAAGATAAAATTTAGTCAAGGAGGAATATTTTGAATTAACTTATGAATTAAAAGGGTAAATTTATATCTTCAAAACTTCAAAAATATCATGAATTCTACAAAATGTATGAAAACTTATAAAGGTAAATAGTCTTGTGTGTGGAATGAAGACTATGGGAACTTAAGAGTGCCCTTGAAGAGACAATGCACCAAAGGAAGAAATGAGAGGAAGGTTAAAAATTACTTGGGAGGTATAAAAGATATAATTTATGTTTAAATGGATAAAATCACTTCCAATTCCATATTCAACACCTACAACAATATTATCAAAGGTAGTTACATTGAAGAAAATGAAGAGATATAGGATGGTGATAGGTTGCATAGGATTGTGAAGAGATAGTGACTAAAGAAGGATAAATTCCATTGTAGTAAGTTTCATATAACATAAAAAAATACTTTTTGAAACTCTCATTACATATTTATATGGTTGAAAAAAACAAATTCAATTATGAGTTAATGAAGCATGAAAACTCATACAACCCATTGGCTAGTTTTAGGAAAAATGAGTCTTAAAGCCTCTATAGGCATGACAAAACTATGGAAATAGGTATGGTTGGTGGTAATAAGTGTATATAAGTGTCCATGTATTTGGTAACGGAATATAAATATTGGAAAAATACACTATTTTTCACAGACATACCTCAGTCTATTGACAATCAATAATGGAGATAAGACTTTTTTGAGGGATATAGGTTTGATAGAGGGTTTTAATATCATGTGAATGTTTGAAAGGAATAGGAAGGTGCTAATTATTCTTAATAAATTTTATGATATTTTTAAAAATCATAATTTCATACCAATATGCCCTTGAGGGATAGCACATGCAAACATGCCTTAAATCCCTAAGAAACCCTGCCACCATTTTGAACTAAGCCATCTATTGTTTTTCACATTGATGATCATTATAATTAGGTGGAAGGTAATTTTAAATATTAAATGATTTTTTGGAGTGAATATAATTCATCAAATTTGTCAATTTAGCTATTGAACCTTCCTTCTAGTTGTACAATCTAGATAACTAGTCAAAGCACCTTTTCACTATGTACAGGTATTAATGGATATTTTGCATGGGAGATTTAGATAATAAAGGTTTTTGAAGGTGTTAGTGTACCTAAAATATATGGAAATAGGTTTTCCATTATGGGTCCGTACCTATGAATCATTACTATGCAGTGTAGACCCCTAAAACCCTTACAAATCCCTGAGAGACACTTAATGGAAGAAATATGCCTCAAGATGCATCCTAATGAAGTGTTTGAGCCATTAAATGGTATTGGTGTTATTACTAAATCTCTTTATCATCATAATAGTATATTGGTTGGCACGTGTAGAGGTCATGATATATGAACTAGGTTTGAGAAGGCTAATTTATGTCTATAAGTAAGGAAATGAAAGATATTTGCTTATACAATGAGTTATAAAAGTAAGATGAGATCCTAAACTTTATAAATAACCTTGAAAGAACCATATAAAGAGGTTTTTATTAATAATTTCATAGGAAGATAGGTTTTGGGTTGTGTGCATATAGATAGAGAGTGAATGACTCATTCAAGACAACATAACTCCGAAGGACCTCATATAGATTATTCATGTTTTATATAATGGATAAGGGATTTTCAACTCATCACAAGTTTAGAAAACTAAATAACCCTACATACACTTATGATTATTTTTTAGTATCATTGGATAGTGTCATCAAAATGGGGCATCAAAAGGTAAAGTGGGTTCATGAGATCACCTCCAATCTTTATGAATGCCATCATTAAAAGGGGGCATCAAAAGGCAAAGGGTTGGTATCCAAACAAAGGGTTGTGTGCATACAGATAGAGAGTTAATGGATAATTCAAGACAACACCATAACTCTAAAGGACCTCATATAGATTATTCATGTTTTATATAATGGATAAGGGCTTTTCAACTTATCACAAGGTTAGAATCCTAAATAATCCTACATACACTTATGCTTATTTGTTAGTATCACTAGACAATGTCATCAAAAGGGGGCATCAAAAGGCAAAGTGGGTTCATGATATCACCTCCAATCTTTATGAATGGCATCATCAAGTTATTTGAAGGATGTATGTCAGATTTGAGCCATAGAAGAGGTGATATGGCTGGTCATTTGGGCCTTAAGACACCAAACACTGCTCAAAAAGCTTATTTCTTCCCTAAGAGGTGACTTCACATTCTCACCATGGTATGGATATTTTTCATGGGAGGTTGGGAACTTTGAGAGAGATAGAGGACATAGTATAATAGTATTTTGCAGCATTGGTCTAGGAATTCAAGACCCAAACTTTATGAATCATCATTAAGAGTCCCAAGCACTCTTAAACCCTCCCTAAACCATAATACATAATTGATTGAGAAGAATTGAAGGATAAGGCATCTAAATAGATTTAAATCACCTAAATACCACCTAGATCATCTATCACACTCAGATAGGTTCATGTCAATGGAATTTTATTATATAAATGGTGTACAAACATGTTTAAAAAGAGGGTTATGAGAGGAAAAAGTGAAAAAAGAGAGGTACAAGGGAGTTTAATAAAGTTACAATCATTAGAGAGTGAATTTTAACACTTTTTCTATCTCTTAAAGTCATAAAATGATCAAAAATATGCCTCTAAGTGCCCTTGTCAGTTCATTCTAATTTACCAGTCTGTAGGAGTGAAGGACAAGATGACCTAGTCACCTAGTAAGTTTGTATATGTTTCTTTCTCAAAAGGACCTATATCATTATTTGAGGCATTTTTTCAAGCCTAAAACTCACTTCTTCATAGGTTTTAAAAGTTTTATACAACATTTCAAATCCATAAAATGTAATTAGTTATGCTATTAGGCCTAATTAGCCTAATAAACCTACTTGCTTAATCAAGTGAAGTTGAGAATGGCATAGGGAAAATTATGGATGAGTTAATGAGATATTAATTACATGTATAACTGATTCTTGAGTGACAATTCATGCATAAATTATATCTATCATGAGTTAGGATCAATGGTAATCAATTTATTATACATGACCTTAATGGAGTAAGGGTCATTCACTTAACTTGATCTTATGTTAAAATAAAAGTAAGGATGTTGTATTATTTAATATGAGGTTTATCAAGTCAACTAAAACCATCACCTCATTTTTAATACCCAAAATCTCATTCAAAGGTCAGGCAATAGTATCAAACATGGAGCAATTATTAGAGGACTATTTGCAACTATTTGTACTTGAAGTAGTACTTGAGTTAATGATGGTTATTGATGACCTTTTCTTCTTTTCCTATATGACATATTCCCTTCTTCTCTCCTCATTTTCTATATATTCAAGATTTTAGGCCTTGTTTTAAGATCCCTCTTTTGGGCATGAGGAAACTCTACCAAGAATTAACTTTGTTGTATCCTTTTGGATAAATAAATAAATTGCTGCAACTTCTCTATAATTGGATTATAGTGTCTATCTGATTATTTAGATGTGTATAAGTGGTATGAATCTTCCCTTGAAATGTCCTTTCCACACCTATATTTTGATGAGTTGTCTTATGTAGGCTATATGAAGTGTCAAAGTTTGGTGATTAGATTTGAAGTGTAACCTAGTTATAAATGTCTCAAAGCAAACCTCTCACCCATCACTTCCAAGTTAAAGCCACTCACCATGTCCTCTATGTAAAAAAATATTATATAGGAAGTCTTAGAGATAGTCTTTGAGTCTATGAATAGTTTATTAAGGTTCTTAGGAGTTCAATTTGAGTGGATAAGCAAAATTGGTGCATCACCATCACTATTATAGGTTTTACCTTTAATTTATCTTTCTAATGACTTTCACCCCTAAAGAAAAATAGGTTTAGGAAAAGGATTTAAATTTTATACATCAGAGGAGATAGCCTCATAATAAAGAGGTTTGGTCTGGTTATAGGTAACCCACAATCTATATACCAATCCAATGTTAGTCCAAGTTTGAAGGAGAACTAAGCAATCTACTTCAATAGGTTACAACTTGGGTTGCTAATAGTTCTAGCACACCCAATGGGACTATATTTAGACATTGGAACCTTCATAGTAGTATTTCAAGTATTCATATGGTCATCATCTCTGAGGTAAGGAGAATTTTTGTTCATAGTTCATTGTTTTTCTCTTGCATTATGATGAGCTATGGTAGCCTATGGAGTAGATTTTTGTCATTCCTCTCCTTATCAACAACCTTATGATCCATCCTCATTTAATTATGACCCTTATCAGTGCTACATTCAACATGATCAATAATATGAGATCCATTTCAAGGCTATGATCCTTTTCAATACCAAAGACACTACTCTAGTGATCCTTGTGAACTTCATTCACCTCCTTAGTAGCCTGCTTATCAATCTAATCAATCATGGAAATATCATGACATTCCTAATAATCTCTATTAAGTTATAAGATAATCCATATCAAGCTTTAAAAAAACCTTGTTTGGTTATGAAAAACACATGGTGGTCAGTAACACACATAAGAGTTATAGATAGGATATCCCTAGGCATGAGATTAAGAACATGAGAGTTTTATTGTAGTAAACTAATGAAGAGTGGACATCTTTCATATGAAAATGCCATTCAAAAGTCAATGGTGATATGCTTGACATAGGTAGTTTATTTGAAGGCATTAGAGAGAAGTTGGTATTCCATGAGAGACAATAGGTTCAATTTAAATAGTAGCATGTTCTCTCCTTCATTCTACATTAGTCCTCCATCAAACAACCCTTTCCCTCTCAAGAATGTCAAACTCTCAAACCTTAACAACTTTTCCTACTTGAAATTTTATCTAAGAGAGACCTAAAAAGGTACAATAAGTCTATTTTGAGGAGGTTGAGTTACATGTTTCACAATATATCATACAAGAGCCTTCATCTTCTAATCAACAGGAAGAGATATCCAATGATATGGTGATAGACTTTGAGGCTCAACTTGCTAAACAAGTGGAGCTTGAAAAATAACTCCTTTAGAAATTAGTGGTAACTACAAAAGCAACCCCATCATAGTAAGAGGTTTCTCCAATCATGCCCAAGGTTGTAACAAGTGAAATATAAGAGGTTCATAAACCCAAGTTCATGACTTGGAAATAAATGCAATAGCCTAGGGAGAGATAAGAGAAATCAAGTAAAATCCAAGATATTGAAGTGGAAAATAAGAATGAGATCATTCAGTACCCATTCCTCCACCTCAATAGTCTAAGTCCTTCCCCTCATGGAAGGCTATTCAAGACAATATGCAATAGAAATAATAAGTGAAGGTTGTCGAAGTTTAACATCCCCATGAGTAGAATGAGGCATTCATGACAAAACCATTGGATTTGACTCACCTTCTTGAGTATTTCCAAGTGTCCACTATGCCACTCTTTGAGAAGGAATCTTTCCTTTATGAGATAAATGAATAAGATTCAACTAAGGTAATAGAATAGGAGAGTGACTCGAGTGAACATGAAATGGAAGTCATCATCAATGGGACACCCCTTAACAAGGATGGGTATGATTCAATATTTTAGAATAAAAAAGAGGATGACCTGAAAGAGGTTGTTGAGATACAAGATGAGTTGAAATTATAAGATGAGACATAAGAGAAAGAGTTTTTAGTTGATCAAGAAGAAAATGTTTCTTAATAACTTGTCGTAGTTGTAAAATACAAGTAGAAACTAGTCAGTGATGATGAGGAACAAGTTGACTTTAAGAGCATGTTAAATAATCAAGTTGATGTTGAATATGAAACAACTTAAAATGACCAATTAGAGATATAAAAAGATGATTTGTATCCTCATGGTCATGATCAATAAAGTGACATTTTGAACTATGATATGCTTGCTCCTTCACCTTCTACTATTCAAATTGAATAATGTCTAATCACACTTGAGCTTGGTGAGGACCAATCAATGGAATTGTTTGATATCATCAATTTAGGTTACTCTTTACTTTAAGGTGATTCATTTTAGGTTGAGACAAGTAGTTACATTAAGCAATAAGGAAGGATTATCAAGAAAACCAATCTAACAAGTTATATTATTAGATGATCACTTATTTGAGATTTTCAATCAAGGTTATCAACTCCTCACTCCATCTTTAGATGCCTCTTCACTCTTAGAAGGTGGAAATGAACTCAAATGGGTTTAAAAAGTTGGGAAACCATATACATCTCTTTTATAATCTATCCTTTTAGACATAAAATAAGAGGCACTTCAAGTTGCTCAACATGACCATCATCATCTCAAGATTGAGGCAGGATTAACACTATTATTCTAAAGAAGATGGATATGGGAGGAGTATGATTGGGTGTTGGACTAACATGTAAAATATATGTACCTAAAAATAGAACTAGAATTCTTATTTATTTCTCTAAGAGGTCATGAACATGATAATGCTTCTAGCTACAAGTGAGAGAAATCAATATGTGGCAATCATATCTCATGGTGCCATAATGGTCAATCAAGTTTTTCATTTGATCCTGGAGGAAAGAGTTTGACCTCAGGTTATTTATTTTAGTTTGTTGTCTTCTTTTAATAAGTGGTTAACACAAGTAGTAGTTTCCTTCCTTGTTATTTTCCTTAGGTTAGTTGGTTTGCTTCTTAGTTTATTTATGTTCCTTTTATTGCTTTTATTTTTGTCTTGTTTGTTATAGTAACAGGTGTCTCAAATTACTAAATCTATTTGGCAGTCCAAGATAGTTATCAAAACCATGCTATCATGTTTTAAAACTATCATTATCATGAAAATTCATAAGGTTCCCTTGACTAGTAGTCTAGTCAACCCCTGTGAGTTGAAAAAAATGTTGGAAATATGGTCTGCCAAAGCCAAATTTCAACCCCTACAACTAAAAATTTTCATATCCTAGGTGTCTTGGGTCCTTAGTGATGTGCATAATCATCTTGATGTCATTATTTATCTTTTAAAGGGAGTAGAGTTAGTGTAGGATATTATTTTCTTTATATTTATTATTATGGATTATTCCTACACTTGTATTTAGCTTACTTAGGTGTTATTTTGAGGCCACCTAGGTGTCATAAATGAGGTAATTAAGGTACACATGGAAAAATTGTAGTCAAATTGGTGGGTAAGGATACCCTTACCCACCAATATTGACATATAGAGTGCACAAACCATTTGAAAAAAGTCTTGTGTTCACATTGCCAAATGTTTTGGATCTATACCTCCATTGTACCTATAAATATGTCTCTCATCTAAGCTATTTTTTAATGAGTCATAAATATAATATTATTATAATTCTACTCTATTTTGATTTTAGTCTCAACAATAGAGTTCTACTTTTATTTGTTTTACATTTGCAGTTTGTGTGTTTGATTCTATCAATTACATCTTGGACAATTCCATCATGGTATCATAGTTTTTTAATGGTAATGAACACCATTTTTTTTGTTAATTTATTGAAATATTGAGTAGTTTTTTGAGTTTTTATTCTAACTAAGATTGTAAAGGAGAAACTTGTAGATCTGTGTGTATCATCTACAATCCTTTCTTCTCTAATTGGTGATCTTCATCAATATTTGAAAGTATTTCAATTATATTGGGTATATAAGTGATCTTTATAGATCTAGAAGGAGCATTCAAGATGGTTGGATTGAATAATAAATGATTTTTTGATAAGGAGGCAAGATCTATAGGAAGTTTTTTTGCAAATCCATTTTTTTGAGAAAAATGACTGGTATTTTTTCAATTGTGATTAAATGGTAAACAATCACTCAAATATTTTTCTAAATTCTATGTGCCTTTGTTTCTTCTTTCTAGATAATTTTAAAATTCTCAATTTATTTAAGAATTTCAAAATTTATAATAGTTTTATTGACTATGGTACTATTCAAAAAATTGCAAAAAATTACATTTTTTATGATGAAGTTTTAAGGAGTTTTTTTAATTATTTTTATTTATAAAAACAATATTATTGTAGGAAATCATATTGTAAGGATTTTTTTATCATTATTTTTTAATATTCCTTCTATTTCATGAATACAAAGGGTGAGGTCCAGTTTTGGTAGGCAGTCAATTCCCCTCACAAGCAAAACAAAATTTCTCCTCTCCTTCTTTGTGTGACTCACAATTTAACACTCTTATTCTCCTCATGGACATATTTTTGACTGAGCCCAACATCCATTTTTGTGATCTTAAACTATCACTTATGTAATCATTACACATATTTCTCATTTTTGGATGCATTCTTGACTGAGTTCGACATCCATTTTTATGAGCATGCATTATTATTTATGTCTTTAATGCAAAGATTTCACTCATTTCTATCCAAGCCACTTTGTTACTATGTGTATTGCATGATAGTAAATATTACAATATAATGTGCATTAAACAACCTTAGATAGTTATCTTGTTTCTATGTGTATTATGTGATGGTGAATACTACACTAAATCATACAATTTGACAACATTGGCTATATCTTTGTGGTTTATTATGCAGATTTATACCTATAATTCATTTTATCTAGGTGTAGATCTATTATGTAGTATCTTATTTGCACTTTATGCATCATCTATCCTTGGTACATGAGTTGAAGCTTCAATAATCAAATATATACTCATGTTTATGGTTATCTTTGGCCCTACATGATATCTTAAGATTTGATGGGATTTATTATGTAAAAAAATTGGTACCCATTGTGTATGCACTAAAGTGTCAATTATATGCACACTAAATTACTAATTGTATATGCACTAAAGCATAAAGTTCCAATTGTATGCACACTAAAGTGTTAATTTTATACACACTAAAACATAAAGTGTCAAACCTCTGTAATTAGGGGGGGTGTCTTTTTGATAGTTTTAGGGGGGGTTGTTTTGTGTCTTGCCTTCTCTATTGATCATTAAATTTTTACTTAAACTACATCATGGATCACAATTTGGTTCCACTTCTCACTCCATTCAATTATCATGGCTGGAAATCTAAAGTGAAATTTTTTCTAAGAAGTAAATGTTTACACATGATAACCATGAGTATGGAAATTGAACTAGAACTTAGTATAGATAAAATTAAGTGGTATAATAGGTGTGATGAAGCATATGGTCTTTTATGTCTATCTATTTCTCTTTATTTACTCTTTCACATTAAATCTTCTAAATCACCACATGAGATTTGAAACACTTTGGAACAATTCTTTAGGAAGAAGGATGTAATGAGGGGTCATAAGCTAGAAAATAAGCTCATTAGTTTGAGTCCAAGAAGTTTCTGACACTATAGAATATTTTTTTACCAAACTTAAATCACTTAGTTTGAAATTAAAATTGTGTGGTACAGAGAAAAAGGATGAATAGTTGATCATCTCTATCCTTTCTAATTTAGGTCCTGACTACTCAGTTTTTGTCTCTACCTTTTATGTTATAAAACATGCCCTAGGAATTGCATGGAGTATGCCATATTTATATGATTTTGATAAATAATTAACTAGGGATCAAGATAATATCATCCAAATGGGTGCATTTAAGTCCTCTAAATCACATGCTTTGTTGAGTCATGACAAACTGAAGACTTTAATTAATAAAGAGAAGAAACAAAACAAGAAGGACCAAAAACAATGAAGGGGTCAAAAATAAGATATTAAGATAAAAGTATCATATGAGTCCTCCTCTTTAGGTGGGAAACTCAAGAAAGAGAGGATAAAATGTGCCTATTATAAGAGAACTAGGAATGATGAAACAAAATATATGAAGAAACATATTGATTAACTAACAA
The DNA here is from genome assembly GCA_037957365.1 of Torreya grandis. Classification (NCBI taxonomy): domain Eukaryota; kingdom Viridiplantae; phylum Streptophyta; class Pinopsida; order Cupressales; family Taxaceae; genus Torreya; species Torreya grandis. The sequence goes on from JARHVA010002349.1 coordinate 705,826, forward strand.
AGATGCTTGAGAAAAACAACATCAATATCCTTGATATAGCCAAATCAACCTCATCAACATAGGAGTCTTATAAGGAAAAATAAAGTAGTAAGGGAAAAGGTAAGGGCAAGGCCTTCATTGTAGTAACATCTTAGCCATCCACATGGGTGATTGATTCTGGTGTCTTACATCACATGGCTTCTTCATGACTCTTGTTCTCATCCTTAGAGCCATTTCTATGCCATCTATTCTAATAGGTGATGACACTTATATTGAATTTTGTGTGAGAGGATATGTTGAAGTTAATGATAGAACATTTGAAAATGTCTTATGTTCCATCACTATCAACTAATCTCCTATCTATTTATGAAATCACCCAGATTAGATCAAGAAAGAAAGTTGAGTTTACTCTAGATTATATTATCATTAAGGAGCCACATAGTAATACTATAGTGTCCATTGGGAAATAAAATCACCAATAAAGGTCATAAACCTTATCAATTTTTTCTCTTAATTACCCTTCTACTGCATTACTCACTCATTTCGATGGAGTGAGCAAACTATGGCATGAACAATTTGGCCATCTAAACTATCGCTACTTAGAACAACTCAGTCAATAAGATACGGTAATAGGGTTACCTCATGTTCATTGTTATGATGGTGTTTTTTAAGGTTACATGCTTGGTAAACATCTGGAAGATAAATATGATAAAGGCAAATCATGGAGAGCTACTCAAATTTTGAAGTTAATTCATAGTGATATTTGTAGACCATTTCCAAAGCCTTCATTCAATAAGGCTAGGTACATGTTTATCTTCATAGATGACTTCTCTAGGTATACTTGGGTGTATTTTATTCAATAAAAGTCTAAGGTCTTTAACCATTTTAAGGATTTTAAGGCTCTTGTTGAGAAATAGTTAGGGAAAACCATTAGAATTTTATGCACTAATAATGGTGGTAAGTATGTCAGTCATCACTTTGAGAAATTCTATACTTTAGAAGGGATTGATCTATAATGAATAATTCCATATAGTCCTCAGTAGAATGGTGTTGTATAATGTAAGAACAGATCTTTGAAGGAAATGGTGAACTATATGATACACTCCAAATCACTTACACCACAATATTGGGCAAAAACCATTAATTATGCTTGTTATATCCAAAATCATGTTCCTCATAAAGCATTGAAAAGGATCACTCTTTTTAAAGATTAGAGCAATCAAAAACCTAAAGTTAAGCACTTTAGGGTATTTAGATCCAAAGCTATGGCTCACATTCCTAAGAAGAAATGTAAGGCCATGGAACGTCAGAGTAGGACTTGCATATTTATTAGGTATGTAGAAGGTGTTAAGGGATATAGGCTTCTTCATCCTACCACACATGAGTTATTCATTAAGAGGTGTGTATGATTTCAAGAGGGTACATCAGAATCCACACTTGACACTTCTCCCTACTCTTTAGACTCTCTAAGATATGATGATAATTTAGATGATTCAAATCATCTAGATCAAATACATGTTGATGAAGATTCTTATTCTAGTTTAGATGATGAGGATAGTGATAGAGATTCACCTCATTCCATTCATAGTCATATTTTTGAAGTTGAAGAATCTCCTCTTGATTCTCTAAATTTGGGTCCTCTTTGGGCTAGATAGACTCTATAGAGTGCAGGTGATTGGGTTGGGGATCCATTAGATGTCAAATAGACTCATTCAAAATTTTAGGGTGTTTCACATGTTTTCATTACTTGTGCTTCTAATCCACAATCATTTCATGAAGCATCTGACATTCCTAAGTGGGATACAACTATGCATGAAGAGTATAGTTCCTTAATTAGGAACCACACTTGGGATCTAATACCCCTTCCTAAGGGAAGGAAACTTGTTCGATGTAGGTGGATCTATCAAACAAAATTTGCAGTAAATGGGTTGATGGATAAGTTTAAAGCATGATTGGTAGCAAAAGGATTTTCATAAGTTCTTTACATATAATATACTAAAACATTTGCTCCAGTCACTAAAATGAATTATATTCAATTCACCCTTTCCATTGCCACAACTTATCATTGGGATGTTCATCTGATGGATGTGAAGAGTGCCTTTCTTCACAGTGACCTTGAGGAGGAGATATATATGGAGTAGCCACAAGGTTTTATGGAAGATTCTTCTTTAGTGTGTAAACTTCAAAAATCCATCTATGGCCTCAAACAAGCCCCTCAGGCTTGGTATGCTAAGATGGATTCATTTCTTCTCACATTTGGGTTCACTAGATGTAATTTTAATTTGAATGTCTAAATATTTTAGCAAAATAGTTCATTCTTGATTTTGGTTCTATATGTGGATGACCTATTGATCACATGGAGTTATTCATCCTCCATTACATTAGTGAAAACTACTTTGCATTGTAAATTTTCCATGAATAACTTGGGTATGTTACATTATTTCCTTGGTATTAAGATTTCACAGTCTAACTTAGGGATTACTATTACAAAATCTAGGTATGCTCTTGATTTGCTTGCATGGTTTCACATGGATGGTTGTAAGCCAACTCTAACTCCCTTTTTTTGAGTCAAACTTGAGGCTGAGTGTTCTTCTCTATTGGTTGATGCTACCTTGTTTTGATAACTTGTTGGTAGCCTCATTTATCTAACTCACACTAGACCTGATATTTTATATGTAGTGGGCATGGTCTCAAGGTTTATGCAAACACCACATGAGCTACACTAGAAAGTAACCAAGAAAATTCTCCACTACATTTAAGGTACTCATAGTTCTGGCATTCACTATGGAGCAGGAATTGATATTAACTTATTTAGGTACATAGATGTAGATTGGGTTGGTGATATTCAACATCACAATTTTTCTTCAAGATATAGTTTCTCACTTGGTTCAAGACCAATTAACTGGTCTAGCAAGAAGAAAAATGTTATTGCTTTATCATCTATTGAGGTTGAATATAGAGGGGATATAAATGCTACCATTGAAGCTATTTGGCTTTAGGGGATTCTTACTAAGTTTGGTATATAGTTAAAGTGACCCACAATCATCTTTTGTGATAACTAAAGTACCATCTAGATCTACAAAAATATGGTCCAACATCAATAGACCAAGCACATCAAGATTCATATGCACTTCATTCAAGGCTCATTCATGGATAGGTCATTAATCTAAAATTTTTATAGACTATGAAGCAAATAGTTGATATATTCACCAAATGCTTCATTGAGAGTAAGTATATTCACTTGTGTGCTCTTCATAGGGTATAGGCTACATCGGCATCAACTTCAGGGGGACCTTCTAGTCATCTTCTTCTTTTCTCTCTTTTAGGGGGAGTTTTTTTCTATGGTTTTTCTCCCTTTCCTCCACTTTGTGAGAGTTGAATTTTACTTGGGTACCCATTAGGAAATGTTTCCAGGACCCAATTTAGTTACCCACCTAAGCTACACTTAAGGGGGGTGTTTTTGTAGGATATTATTTTCATTTTATTTATTATTATGGATTATTATTACAATTGTATTTAGCTTGATTAGGTGTTATTTTGAGGTCACCTAGGTTTCATAAAAAAGGTAATTAAGGTGCACATGCACATAAAAAAATTGTAGTCAAATTGGTGGGTAAGGATGCCCTTACCCACCAATATTGACATATGGAGCACACAAACCATTTGGCAAAATTCTTGTGTTCACATTGCCAAATGTCTTATCTCTATGCCTCCATTTTACCTATAAATAATCCTCTCATCTAATCTATTTTTTAATGAGTCATGAATACAATATTATTATAATTCTACTCTATTTTGATTTTAGTCTCAACAATAAAGTTTTGCTTCTATTTGCCTTGTATTTGTAGTTCATGTATTTGATTCTATCATTTGGATCTTGTATAATTCTATCAAGTAGGTCTAAGTCTTGTCATTTTCATGTCTGATTTAAATTTTTTTTAAGTGTCATTATGATGTTTGAGAATGTTTTGAGGTCTTTGACAAGGAAATCAAGTGGTCTTGTCATCTAAAGTACCTTGATGGAGATGTATGAGAGGTAGAAACTGATAACTCATTATGAGTTTCTTTGTTATATTCATTATAATCAAGTATGAAACAAAATATGATCTTTGAAGGTGTGTTGAACACATAAAATCCTCATTCAAGCCTTTTAGGAATGCTATAAGGTATTCTTCATGATATTCATTAACAATTCTCCTTGTGAAGCTATGTATATTACCTAAAAGAGAGGTTTTAAGTCTTTCAAAGATAAAATTTGAGTCAAAATTCCCCTAAATCATTCATAATACCTTTAATCACCTTCATAGTCATGTCATTACTTTAATTCAAATGTCTTATGATTTGGAAATATCTCCTCTACAAGTCTAAAGCATAATTTGGCCTCCAAAGAGATCCCACATGTGGAATTTATTCGCCTTTTTACTCTAAAAAAAATTATTACTTTTTATAATCTCCCTATTGAATCTTACACTTCCTAAATTTTCCCCAAACTGGTGGTTCAAAGATTAAAGTATGGAAAAAATTCAAAAGAATGGGTATTTTCATGTGTTTCATGCAGGAAGTACATACTTTTATGAGCTTTTATATATAATAGAGGTAAATAATTTGAATATGGAGTTATTAAATAAATTTAATAAAATATTCATGTAAAAAAGTTGACAAATGGGATAAAAACTGATCCTCAAACACCACCTAGTTTCTTTGTAGCTCAAGAGAGACCTTCCGATTGGCAGATGGTATGGCCATGAGAGAGAATTTCAAGATCTAAACTTTTAGGTTGAGGAAGGGGTATTATAGATCTTACATCTTTGGCAATTGGTTCTCAGTTTGGATATCTCTCCTTTTAAGAACAATCCTTTACAAGCTAAGGCACTTATAATGCATTCTTGATTCAAAGAAGTAATCAATTTTCTAAGTTTTCTCCTCTCCTGGGCATGGTAACAAAAAATGAAAGTATATGGAGATTGGTAGGAGTCTAAAATATATTTACATGACATTATTCAACTTCATTCCACATGTATGTGTTTATATATATATATATATATCTCAATAAGGCATACACTACCAAATATGCAGTTTGGAAGCAAGTTAAGAGGTTGTATGATTCACGAGAGATCCAAGAATGTCAATATTCTTTAAGACTTAGTTTTTAATATTTAATTAATGTAAAGGATACTTAATTAAAGTGTTTCAAAAGTTACTCAAATTATCATGGATAAATCACCCTTAGTCACCTTCAAACATCTTCATAGTCACAGTTTAGCAAAGGTTAAGGAAACTTAGCATTTTTTAAGGTATTTTGATGATTCCTAGGTTTCATTTTTGACAATGTATACTAGTTCAAAATCCTTCAAAATGATATATTTTTTTGATCTATATGATTATTATTCCCTAATGGTTTTCATGACTATATTGACATTTGAATTATATTCCATTTTGAATCTTATGCTTCATTTCACTTTCATAGTCCGTATCACTGCCATTTCACCATGGCTATAAACTTATCATTCCACTCCATTCTTAGTTTCTTGTATCCCATCATCCATACACATATCACTACACTTTTAATTCAAATTTCACCTCATGGATCCACTATCAGAGAGGATTCAAGAGTTTTGGGACTAGAATGGCTATGAAAGTAAGTGTACAAACCTTAAAACCCTACTTTAGAAGTTAACCTTCACCTATAGCCAAGGTCATAGTATATCTACAGTATCTTACTAAGGTCAATATTTATTAATGTCTATGGGTTGAGGTATATAAATTAAGGTTTAAACTCTCATTAAGTTTAAAAAAAATCATAGTCATGTTTTTAATATCCTCTAGCTCTTATAGCATCTAATCTTCACCTCAATTCATACAAGCAACATAGTGATAATCACCTACAACCATGCTAAGAAGAGGTGAAACCAAAGATGTAAACAAAGAGAAATATAGATGTTTAGGGGGATAGTTTAACTCAATAAGAATTTAAAGAAAAGGAAAAATCATTAGAGTGACTTTGGAGGTCTGTTAGTGTCAAGTTCAAGAACTAAAACTTAGACACAGTCTATACAAGGGTCAAATCCTCATACATAGTCGACCTATAATGATGAAAGTTGAAAGATATATGTTCAAAAAGGTAAAGTAATGAGTTAGAGGTGACAGTGTTACAAAGTTATTAGCATGAAACTTAGATTAGAGGTAGATACTAAGTATGGATAACTTAGATTAGGACATATCTTCATGTCAAACTTCACTTACAATAGTTTTTGGATGACTCTTGAAGTATGCCAATACTAGAGTTAAATGTATGGAATGTGAAGATGGTCTTGTTATATCTTTAATATCAATGAGTTTTATGCTAATGTTTTAGAGTCACTTGATATGTTTAATAATGACAAGCCATGAGATCCAAATTATAAGTAGCATATCCATTCACATCATAAAAGGTCATCTACGACCTTGCCAAGATAAGTCTATCTCCAAGTTGTGAAGAAGATGGGAGCAGAATATCCTTGGAAGAGACCCATGATCAAATGGAATATTCATAATAATAGTTAAAATTTGGAATAGATCAAGGTGTGAATAATATTTTCCTAAATAAATATCATTCCAAGGTTAACCTTGAAATGGTCACACAACCAATACTAGGGTCAACTATATGGACATGTCCACATACCCTAGACAGTTACAATTCAAGGTAAAATTTAGTCAAGGAGGAAGCTTGTGAATTAAAATATACATTAAAATGGTAAATTGATATATTTAAACCTTTAATAATATCAAGACTTATGTAAAAGGTCTGAAAATTTATGAAGGTACGCAATCTTGTGTATGGAATGAAGACTATCAAAAATTAAGAGTGCCCTTGAAGAGTCAATGCTCCAAAGGAATAAATGAGAGGAAGTTTACAAATGATGTGGGATGTCTCAAAGTGATAATTGATGGTGTAATGGATAAAATAACTTCCAATTCCCTAGTAAACACCTACAACATTATTATTAGAGGTAGTTACATTGATGGAAATGAAGAAATATAGGGTGGTGATAAGTTGTATACGATTGTGAAGAGACAGTGACTAAAAAAGGATAAATTAAACTGTAGGAAGGTTCCTAAAATATAAAAATACTTTTTGACACTCTCATCACATAGTGATAATGTGGAAAGAAACAAACTCAGTCATGATTTAATGAAGTATGAAAACTCAGGCATGACACTAGTTAGTTTTAGGAAAAATGAGTCTTGAAGCCTTTATGGGCTTGATCTTGCTATGAAACTTGGTATGGTTTATGGTAAAGATTAGATTAAAGTTTAAATTTATTTTTAAGGAATATTAATAGTGTAAACATCCAATATTTTGTCAGTTACATACCTCAGTTTATTAGCAATCAGTAATGGAGTTAGGAGGAATTTTAGATGGATATAAGTATGACAAAGGGTTTTAAACTCATGTGAAGGTTTGTAAGGTAGAATAAGGTGTTAATTAATAATAATAAATTTTTTTACATGATAAAACTCATAATTTCATGCCAATATTCCCATGAGGGCTAGCATATGTAGACATGCCTTAAACCCCTAAGAAACCTTGCCACCATTTTGAACTGATCCATGTATTTTATTTCACATTAATTATCATTAGAATTATTTTGAGTGTAATTAAAAATATTAAAGGAGGTTTTGGAGTTAATATAATGAAGTATAATTTTCATTTTGTAATTTTAACCTTCTTTCTACTTGCACAAACTAGACAACTAGTTGAAACACCTTTTCACTACGTACACATCTTGATGGATATTTTGAATGGGAGATCAAGATAATAAATGTTGTTAAAGGGGTTAGTGTAATTTAAATATATGGAAAGAGGTTTTAAATTTGTGGTCTGTATACTATGAATCATTACTAAGAAGTGTAGACCCCTAAAACCCTTACAAAACCCTGAGAGAGATCTGATGGAATAAATATGCCATAAGATGCATTATAATGAAGTGTTTGAGCCATAAAATGGTGTTTATGGTATTATTAATTATTATAAGCATCACCAAAAAAATTTATTTGGCACGTGAAGAGGTCATGCTAGACATACTAGGCTTGAGAAGGTTTATTTATGCCTTTAAGCAAGGAAATGAAAGGTGTTTGCTTATATAATGAGTAATATAAGGAATATGGGGTCCTAAAATTACTAAATAACCTTGAAATAGCCATATAAAAGGGTTTTTATGACTAATTTCACAAGTAAATGGGTCTGGATGTCCAAATAAGGGGTTGTGCACATATAAATAGAGAGTGAATGGCTCATTCAAGCCAACACCATCACTTTAAAGGACCTCATATAGATTACTCATGTTTTATATAGTGGATAAGGGATTTTAAACTCATCATGAGGTTATAATCCTAAAGAACCCTGCATACACATATGCTTATCTTTTAGTATCATTAGACCATGTCATCAAGAGGGGGAAGTAGAACCCAATCTTCATGAATATCATCATTAGGTTGTTTGAAGGATGTATGTTAGATTTAAACCATAGAAGAGGTGATATGAATGGTCATTTAGGCCTTAAGACACCAAACACTAGTCAAAATGTTTGTTTCTTCCCTAAGAGGTGACTTCACATGCTCATCATGGTATGAATCTTTTACATGGGAGGCTAGGTAATTTGGGAGAGGTAGAGTGCCTACTATACTAGTGTTTTGTGGCATTGGTTCAAGAATTCACACCCAAAATTTATGAATCATCATTAAGAGTCTTGAGCACTCCTAAACCCTACTATAGACCTGATTGAGAAGAATTAAAGGAGAAGGCATTGAAATAGATTAAAATCACTTGACTACCACCTGGATCATCTGGAACACTCATATAGGTTCATGTCCATGGAATTTTATTGTATGAATTTGTTGTACACAACATCCCCTCTTTATTTAGGGAAATTAGGACCCAATTTTTTGGATTATAGTCTTGACTTTGAGCCCCTCTTCCTTTGTGTTCATGCAAAATTTTGGGAAAAGACTGACCATTAAACTTTCATACTTTGGAAAAATGGCATTGGTATTGTGTTCATAGACTAACTCTTTCTATTGGGATTATATTTTTAGGCTTATCTTTATCAAACTTATGCAATTTTTCTTTGTCAAGTATTTTGCCATTATCTTATTTGAATCTGCTGAGCTCTTTTAGATTTATTGTTTTGGGCTTTTTTCCATGGAAATATTTATTTTGAACTTATTATCATGGGATTTTTGCCACAAACTTATTTGTTTTAGAATATTTGTTTTTGACACTTTATTCAATGGAATTTGGTCTTCAAGTAATTTTTATGATATATTTTCCCTATTGATACACTTTCACCAACAAAATCATGCTTTGGTTCTTTTAATCCTACCCTTTGGATTTTTTGCATTGACCCTTTGCCTTATCAAACTTACCCTTTAGGGCTTTTGTCCTAGGCCCTTTTCGCCATGAAGTAGACCCTTCAAAAAATTTATCATGGGCACTTTTCCCTATGATGTAGATCCTTCAGACTATTTGTGATGGGTACTTTGCCCAATGAAGTAGATCCTTAAGACTATTTATCATGGGCACTTTACCTTATGAAGTAGACCCTTCAAACTTTTCATAGTTTCATTTCAAACTTTTTGTTTTGGCCATTTTACTTGATAGAATGGCCCTTCATAATTTTTGAAATGATTCTTTAGACCTAATGCATGTACCCTTTGAGACTTTTGTCCCAAGCATTTTTCCCTACAAGCCTATCCTTTAGGACTTTTGTCTTGGACTAATTCTTTCTAGCCTTTTACCCCAGACCAATTCCTTCAAAAATTATGTCAGACATTTTATCCACAATCATTTCCTTGTGATAATTTATCCATGAAAATTTCCCTGTGAAAAATTCCCCACAACAATTCCCCTCCACCAATTTCTCCAAAGTATTTAGAATTTATCATACTTATCTTAAAATTTAACAAATTCCCCAAGCCAATTAAATTCTTTTGGACATTTTATCCGAGATATTTTCCCCAAGGTGACTTATTCTTGTAGGATTTTTGTTAGATAGAATTTGGTCCCTACAAAAATTTTCTAGAAAAAATACCATACTACCAAGTGGAACCCTTTCTTAGAGAGAATTTTATTATGTTTGGAGCTTAATTTAAGATTTTAGCCAAGGTCCCAATCATAATTTTTCTATGCTAGGTCATCAAAATTAAATTTGGGAGATCTTTTATATATTCCAAAGCCTAGTTCCCAATCAAATTTTATTCATACGACTAAGACCTTAGGCTAGAATATTCATGCAATGCATTTTATTTATATTTCCAAAAGTAGTATGCTAAGTCCTTTTTTCATTTATGATTACAGAGTAGAACAAACCAAGAAATGACAAGTGTCAAGCTCACAGGGAGTTAAGTTGATTTGATGGTCATATGGATGTCTTTGATGTTTGTGTAATCTTCAAAATTAGGCTCAGAGATAAAAAACACAGGTCTAAATTTTGATGGTGATATGGACATCATTGACAATCATGAGGATGTATTTGATGGTTGTACAAACATCAAATTTAAGATTAACAAGAAAATGATAGGGGTTGAATTGTGATAATCGCATAGACATCATTGACATTTATGAGGACATCATTTATGATCATAAAAATGTCAAATTTAAGATTTTGAATTACCCATTTTGAAATCAAAGGTTAGTGGGCCCAAGCAAATTGATGGAGAACATTGATTCATATAGTTTATTTGATGGTACAAGATTAGTAGAGACTTTTCAAAGGAATGAGGACATGACAAGTATCAAGCTCATAAGAGTCAATGAGTCAAAGCATTAAGATCTATGAACCATGTTAACCTAAGCACATATGATAGATGATGTGAGATCAATGTGTAAAATTCGAAGGACCCAAAACTAGCAAAAGACTACCACTTGGCATAAAAACATTTGAGTTATGACTATAAAGAGAACAGAGGCCCCATAGATATACCAAATGGCATGATCATCTTCCATCATGTAGAAGATTAAATGGTGCAAGTCGATAATGGACTTTTCCAAGATTTGGACCTAATGAGGTGGGGACACATGTCCTAAAGGCAATAGTCATATTTTGAAAGGTAGAAAATGGAATGACATAAATAGATCATGTATATCTTTAGACACTTGAACTATATTTAATGGTATACATTGGGTCTCATAGTTAAGATATAATATGAACACACATGTAATAGAACTAATTTAGTTAGTGAGTATAAAATTAAATATTGGGAAAAAAACATAAGAAGGTTTATAGTTACATGGCATCTCAGATTAAAGTTAACACTATCAAATATTTCAAAGATAAGGATCTTGTAAATCATTTCGAAGGGATATTATATAAATGCATGGGTGACATGTAATGCACAATTTAGTTAGATTGGTCACAACTAACAGTAGTAAAGTGGTACTTGTCTTTGACATATGTCTGAGATCCATTTTAAAATGGATAATCTAAAATATCAATAGGTTGTTCCCATAACATATAAAAGGAGGTATTGTCATGCAGTTTGAGTTATAATTGTAAAAAGTACCTTTATACACATTCACATGTTGCATAGACTTTGCAAAGGTTATTTTAAACTAATAACTATAATTAGACCTTTGTTTAATTTCAAACCACATTTAGAACTCAAGTTTTGCCATCACATGTAATGACCTTGCATAAACTTGGAGGATGAGGTAACCCCTTCCCCAAGTCTATATAAACAACTATAATCCAATTTGGATTTTTTTTATAGAATTTTGAATATAGGAGTAGCATCAATTTTGATCATCAGTGAGTGTTTTTATGTATTTTATTTCTAATTTATATGTAATTAGTTGTTACTTCTTGGTTTTACATTTCAATAATCTTTAGTATGCAATAGTTATGAATGGATTCTTGATTATATTGATTGATGTATTGATCTATAAATGTGAAACAAATATTGAAATATTGGGAAATATATTGATTAGGATAATTAAGTTCAAATTGATTCATAATTCTAAATGTGCATGAGTGATTTATTTGATGTAGCTTTCTATGTGTGTGTAATAGTTGCCTTCGATATTTCACTAGCCTGAGTCATAATATCCTGATTAAGGGTGTGTAATAGCTTCCCTAAAAGGATAAAAATTTATTTGAGGCTTGTGAATTTCTTTCATCATTATCTCCTTAGACTTCTTAGCCATGTATAATTGTGTGTGTAAATTATTTCTAGCTATAGGTGTAGGTTTTGAGAGCACTTGTCCTTTTAGAAACCAACCAGGGAAGTGATTTTTGAAAACCATAGAGATTTATTTTTTACCTTATACTTCCCTCCTTTTTGAGTTTATTTTGAGGTCTACCCACTCTATATTATTAACCTACCACCCATCCAACTCACATATATATTCACTACCCTTGTTGGAGACCACACCTCCATCCAAAAACCTTATCAACAACTTGCATTCCCTACTATCTATTCCATCAATATATTTTAAAGACCGCATACCTATAACTCATGCCCTTGAGTAGAGTTTACCTCTATTAAGATCCTAAAATGTTAAAGGCTAACTTATTATGCTATGGTGTGCATAAAACCCACATCAATAGTTTCACTAGTGATAGAAAGAGGGGAAACACATTTGATAATAATAGTTATTCTTTGCATAGATTTGCATTAGAGTCACCTAGGAGAGTGACCAGATCTAATTCTTATGCTATTTTTCTAGTCTCACACCTAACAAATAATAGGAGACCTATAACTGTGCCAACAATCCTAGTGTAGAACAATCCATATCCTCTAGTGGGAACCCCTTACCTATAAGGAACACTTTACCTATTAACCAACCAATGGCTCAGTCTTGGTTAGTTAGATATCCTATTATCATTATATGAGATGTGCATGATTTACCTTAGAATCTTGAAAAGTACCTACCATCCTTTTTTCTTACAGGAGTAAGGACAATAGAGGAATATATCATATCTTTTAAATACACATTAAGGCTAATTAATTCTATCCATGAGGATGTTGCATGTATATTATTCCATTTTACTTGAATAGATGTTGATTATTATTGGTATTTAAATCTAAAATAAAATTATATCACTTCTTGTGATGAATGTTAAGCAACTTTTCTTGCATAGTTTAGATAGGTCACCATTTTTGGTTTGGTATACCAACACTTCACCAGCATGAGGAGAAAACCTAATAAGCCCATCCATGCTTTCAATGTAAGGTTCCAAAATATATACAATTGGTTAATCTTGAGATATAAAATAGATGAGACATTAACATTGGATATGTACAAGAATGCCCTAGACCCAATCACTACCGTATTCTAGAGAAGAGTAGCTATTACCAAAAATTTGATGTTAGCATACTAAGATTTTATCAATATAGATAGGTAGCTCAATCCTTAGATGACTGGTGTGCCTAATGTCAATAATGGATTTCTAGCATTAAATTTGATACCACATGTGAAGTAGAATTTTCCTGCATTCAATCAAAATCAATTGTACACACTGCTTCTATTGACACAAACAACATAACCAAAGTTCATCTTCTTAAAAAATCATACAACAAGCAATGATCACTAGTAGAATAAATAATCAACTTCACTCCCCACTACTATTTTACAAAGTACTGATTCTACAAAGGTAGAACTAGATTCTATCAAAAAAATGGTTCAAAATTTGAGCAATGACTTCTTGAATGTGCAAAAAAAGATGGGAAATGATAATTGCCCAACTAGAAATTAGAATTTTGGATTACAAATATATAATAGACCATTAAATAAGCTTGATAATACTAACAAACTTCTAGATATCAACATAGCATAAATGACTCTTCCCAATTGGTGTAGAATTTACAATACTTATAAGGATGATGAGCTTAACTATGTTAAGTTCTATGTAGTGTTCAAAATATTTTAAAGAGAAGTATTTACTTAAGATCAAATACATAATCCACCTGAGAATCATCCATATCTTGGTTCTTCTATCACTACCATGTTATTTGAAACTCATGATTTTCACTTCCTGAGTGAAGATGATAATGAACTAAAACACAACATGGATGAATTTCACACTTTTTAGAAGTTCCAAAAAGGTCATATAATCTAAGGAATAAGTAGCCACATACAACATCAACTAATCCAAATACCATGGTGATTCCTCCTAATCCTAAAGCAGATAATAATCCACCCCCTCTAAAGTGGAATGATCAATAGTAAAGTAAGGAAAAACCAAGCAAAGGAGGAACAACATTATTGAGAATATGAAGAAGATCAAGGAAAATATAAATCTTCATGAGATAAAATAGATTTATGACTAGAAGGAACTATTATGGAAGTCCATTACTAGAAAAGCTCGTATGGAAAGAGCTAAATCATCTACAGATAAATTGAAAGTTGTTGATGTCAATGCTATCTACAAGAGTAAGCTAAAAGTTCTACCCTTCCTACTGATTATCAGAGCATTTGATAAGAATATTCATAATTGTTTAGTTGATTATGGAATATTTGAAACTATCATATCTACTTATATAGATCAAAATTTAGGTCTCACTTCAAGTCCTTGAAAAAGAATAGTTTTGCAATTAGACAAAATAATAGTACTAGTAGTTGGAGAATTAACCAAGCATTCAAGTAGTATCTAAGCCAAGATTCTAGATGACCATCAATATTTTAATGGTAGACATACCATAAGGCTAAAAACTATTATTGAGTAAGGATTGGTCCAAAACACTCAATAGATATCTCTCTATAGACTTCTCTCATATCTAGTTTTCATGGAGAGGAATTGCAAATCAAATCAGGATTGATAGATAGTCAAGAATGAAGTATCCCATCACAAAATACAATGTCAAGAATGAAGAGGTAAAGTATGAGTTGCCTAGCCTTGGTATTTATACTTTTACTACTAAGAATCAATTACAAAGTCTAGAGCCTAAAGGTTTGAATAAACTATGGACTTTACACTTTGATGGTGCTAGATCCAATCAAGGATTAGGCATGAGAGTCAAGCTAATGGATACACAAGGTAAAAGGTTCTTAGTAGTATACAGGTTGTAATTTCCATACATGAATAATAGAGGTAAGTATGAGGCTCTAGTTTTGGGACTATAGTTTATGCTCAAGAATAATGTGAAGTAAATATCAGTATTTGGTGACTCAGAGCTGGTGGTCAATCAAGTTAGAAATAAAAACCAATGTAAGCTATATTATTTAAAGAGATACAAACATAAAGTGTGGGACCTAATTGAAAGATTTGAAACTTTCAACATAGTATCACTTTATAGAGAGAAAAATCAAATCATTTATTCATTAGCTACTACTACTTCTAATCTAAAGCCATTACAAGAATCTAAGGTAAAAACTTTATCAATCAAATTGGTACCTTGCCCCTTTGTTCTAGATAACATAGAAATTTTTTAGGTCTTTGATGATGACCAATATATTAATTAGTTTTTAAATAATTAAGGGTGATTCAAATCCAAAATCATTGATGATAAAGACATTAATCACCTTTATCAAGAGGAATCAAATAAAAAAAGTGTTCTCTAACTCAAAGAGAATTGAATTCCAAATGGGTTAGTTTCCTTAGAAAGGATATTTGACATAGACCCTCAAATGTAGAAACTTAGGTAGCCCAAGGTCAATGAATCAAATTTCAAAAGGGAAAATATATGAGATGGACATAACCCATGTTATGTTAATATCAGTCTCAGTTACACTCTAGAAGAGAAACATTGAGTGAAGGATATAATCACTTGCTATAGGGACATCATTGCTTAGACATATGAAGACCTAAAGTTATATGACCCATAGGTCATTGCTCATATGATTACATTGAATCCATATCATATGCCATTTAGACAAAGGTAGAGACCAGTCAATCCTATCCTTGAGCTCTCATCCAGATAGAAGTGGAAAAACTATTGAGCACCAAAACCATCTTTTCCATAACACATTCTACCTAGGTGGCCAATTTGGTCCTAGTAATAGATAAGAATCGTGAGATCAAATTATGTGTGGATTTTAGGAACATAAATAAGGATTATAAAAAGGATAATTATCCCCTACCTTTTTTGGATGAGGTGATACATATAGTAAGTGGTTTTGAAATGATGTCTTTCTTGGATGGATTTTTAGGCTATAATTAGGTACTAGTGCAATTTTAAGATAGAATGAAGAGAAAATTTAACATGAAATGGGGAACTTATGAATACAAGAGGATGCCATTAGGCATAATAAATGTAGGAGATACATTTCAATGTGAAATGGATCATGCTTTCAAAAGACTGATAGGAAAATGTATAATCATCTACATTGATGATCTTATGATATTTTTAAAAAATATGAAGGATCACATAATCCATTTACATTCCATATTTGAGAGATGTATAAGGTTTGGTATTTCACTAAACCCAAAGAAAAGTATATTTAGAGTCACTGAGGGAAATCTCTTTGGACACATCATGACCAAGGATGGGATCATCATTAATCTAGATAGAATTCAAGGAATTTCAAGGATTGTACCACCAAATAACAAGAAGGATCTCAAATAATTCTTAGAAATATTGACTTCTTAAGTAAGTTCATCTCAATATTTGTAGAAATTGTTAGGTCTCTGAATGCCATGCTCAAGTAGGATGCCAAAATAGAATGGACAGTTGAAGCCTAAAAGTCCTTCTAAGACATTAAAGATGCAATATCATAGGCTCTTATATTAATTATCTCAAATTTTATGAAATATTTTTACTTGTATTCATTTAGTTCAGATCATATGATTGCGGCTATAATTCTGTAGAAGAATAATGAAATTAAGCATCTAATTGCGTTTATGAGAAAAAATAGGAAATATGTAGAGCTTAGATATTATATGGTTGATAAATGGATTTTTTCACTTATCAAGGTAGTAAATAAGTTTTAGGATTACATTTTAAGGAATAAAACCATCACCATTGTACTTGATCTTATGGTCAAGATCACACTATCACAAAATGAGCTAGGAGAACATCCAGGAAAATGGATGGCCAAGTTACAATAATTTGTTATAGAGATAAAGATTATAAAGATCATTTGGGGCCAAGGCATTATTTACATTATGACTGAACCAATCCAAATATCACCATAGAAGAGGTGTGTGAATCTCAAGTATCTAAAGGAGAATGGTATACTGATATAATATAATATATACTTATAGGAACTTATTCCCCAAAACTCAATAGAGAGTGTTTCTATACGATTTTTTGCTTTTCACATTCAAAAGGAAATGAGAAACTAAGAGAAATGGTTTAGGGTTAGATGTTACCCAGATGAGGTCTTACGCACCAGATTCAGATGACTGAAGGAACTCCTCCTTGGTTGTGGAGGATGACACCTGTAGAAGAAGGAGACTCAAACACAGAAGTTGTTAGATGACTAGAAAGTGGACTGCCAAGCAAAAGCTTGGTCTTAGAAGTGTAAAGACTTCTTGAAGGATGACAGTCCACTGATAAAAAGTAGAATATAGTCAAAAATAGAAATGATAGAGATAGAATGAAAGAAATGAAAGCAAATGCGTACCTGTTTGCAGTAATCTATCTTGCACAGTCACTGACGTCGGTGGTTCTGTCGGTGTCGGTCAAGGAAGGTCACCGACGTTGGTTAGTCTACCGATGTCGATAAGGGAAATAGTCGAGGTTGGTCAGGGTAATAACCTGGGACAAGTTTCAGGTCTGGTTTATAATATGTAGAGTGGTCTGAGATTCAATTTGAAAGTCAGAGAGCATGTTTGGAGGTCAGAGAGCCTATTTGGAGGTCTGTACAGGGCTGTAAGGCAGAAAATATGGTCTGAATAGGGGACCAGAGAGAGGATAGGGTGACAGGGAGATAGGGATCAAAGAAGGCCTTTCAGCCTCTTAGGGAAGGGTAGGTTGGGTCTAGGCAGTGGTTTGCTTAATAAATGAATTCAAATAAAAACTAAAATGAAAAATAAAGAAATATTTATCTCCTGCTTGTTGAAGGAGGAGTGAAGGAGACCTATTGCTGATGCTGTTGATGGACCTACAATGCCTTTGATCTCACAATCTAAAGCTATACTTGTAGAGTACCTATAGCTGGTGATGTTTACTATGTGAGAAGGAGAGAGAGAGAGAGGTCGAATGCTAAGATGCAAGAGAGTTCACATTCGCGGGGGCAGGCAATAGATGCAAAAAACTAGTTTTAAAGGAAATTGACATTGGTAGAACCCTCGATGTCAACTGAATAGTGACCGACATCGGTGGCTAAAAAATGGGGATAGAGGCTAATTTTAGCCCTCTGCTCATTCTTACAAGCTGCCAGGGTCAAATGTCATAAAAAAATGGTCGAGAGGGGCTTAAATGGATGTGAGAGGAAGGGTTAAGATGGGATTTGGGTCATTAAGGCTTGGAATGAGGTGGGGGCATCCAAGGAGAGGAATCCGAGGTGGAATGGGTGAAGTGGCAAGGGGGCTACTAAATTAAAATATTTGATTATTTTAATTTAAAATTGAGGAGGCTTCGGACAAGTGTTAGGAATATGGACCAAGGGGACCAAGGGGGAGGGTGACCAAGGGGTAGACACAATTTCAGTGTCTACATTTTCCCCTTTTTGTCTTGTTGGTTGTTCTTGATGAACTACAAGACAAAAATAGGAGTTGGTTGCCCCAAGTATGGGATGAGGTTTTTCCCCCTCAAAGCAGGAGTTGAGGGAAGGGAACCTAAGATCGAGTGTCGATTTGATAGAGAGATGGATAGAGAGGGTGAAGATCGAGTGTGAATGTTGCAAAGGGTGAGATTACATGTGTACCACACCACGCGATAGGTAGGTCAAATTATCATGGTCAAGGGTCGAGGAGTGCTAAAATTGAAATAACTAGGCCCCAGCATTTAGTTGTAGCTGTTTCGGTTATAGGATCCAAGCTGTAGCTCTAATGGGTCATCGTGTTCCAGGTATCCCAGGCTCAAGAAGTGCTCCTAGAAAACACAAAAAAAGTCACAAGCAGTAGGGATCAACTTGCTCGTGATCCCATAGTTGTGAGGGTCTAGACAATTTGCTAACTAGGTGCGAGGTAGCAAGGGCAATCAAAACAACTAAGGTAGAGGTGTCTCAAAAGTGGTCAGAGGAGATAGTTATGATCTCCAAGGTTTGTGGTCAAGTTAGGCAGAGGTAAAAGTGATCTTAATGGTGCCCCAGGAGGCTAAGATGACTTCTACTGTGAAGGTAGGTTGATTGAGGGCTTGATTTTGGGCCTTGTGAAGAAATTAGAGGGTTGAATTTTGTTGACATCAGTTATAAAACCAATGTCAAGGGGAAAAAGGACTGACATCAACAGAAATTGGCTAATGCTGGTAGCCTAGGGCACGATTATGTCGACGTCAAAGGAGTGCCAAAGTCGACAAAACCAGATTGGCAGCCCACCAAAAGTCATTTGTGATTATTGACCAAGTGAGAAAAGTGAGCTCTGGAGTGACTGAGTGAAAGTGACCCCAAGTTGATTGGTTGAATAGTGTAAGGTGGTAGAGGGAGATTGGTGAAGAGAGGGAGTGATTTGGATGGGGATTGGAGGTTGCAGAGGCAGTGGTAGGCCAAGAGGAGCTCATAGATAAATTGAGATGGAGGAGATGGCAGAGGGCAGAGGAGGACCCACAGGAGGTCCACCACTAGTGGCACCTATTGTGCCACCATGGAGGTGATGACGAGATGAGGTAGGAGGTGTTGTGAACTCTGTTTGGTTTGGTTTTGAATTTGTTTTTATTTGTGAAATTTTGATGTTTTTAGCTAGAAATTAAGGGTGAGGGGTAGCTAGGAGGGTGGGAAGGGTAGGTAAGTCATGCTAGGGTGATTTATGAAGGTTTTTGGGGTAAATAGTGGGCTATTGGGGGAAGCCCTAACTTTTAGGGGTCACCTTATTTGGCTCTAGGGCCGAACCTATCACCGACGTTGGTGGGTTCACCAGTGTCAGCTAACCAATGACCGACGTCAGTCACTTTCCTGATAACATCCATCACTAAGTGACCAATTTCAGTTAGGTAAGTGTCATCGTCAGCATGCAAACTGATGTTGGTGGCTGCCTGGTCTGAGAGAGTTAGAAACTTGCCAAGTCAAGGGGTCGAAGCTGTGCCAAGAGCTTATCGAGTGTCAGGATAGCCATAGACAGTCAGGTAGAAGGTCAAGTAGATAGATGAAAGGGCAAATGGGTGAGTTAGGTCTCCAAAGGGAAAAAGAGTAATGGGGATTGGTAGTCACATTGACATGAGTTTGACTATTGAATGTAGGTGAGGTAGATGCTGATGCTATGGGATCAGTTATTGACATTGCTGATGCAGATGCGTTGGGACATTACTAGGGAGGAGTGGGCATAGATGAGTGCAGTGGGACTCAGTGGGCTACGATGATACTGTCAGGTGGCAAGGGATGTGAGCCTGATGGTGGCTCTGATTGAGTGGTGGGATCATTCCACCAACACCTTCCACTTACCGACAGGGGAGATGATAGTGACAGTCGAGGATGTGTACCAAATTTTGTGGTTGCTGAAACACAGAGCAGACCTATATGCGTGTTCAAGAGAGGTGCATGATATACACATGGTGACATTGTTTGGTGAGCATGTAGTTGAGGTGAGTTACCACTCAGCTAGTTTTGCATATGAGCCACTGTATGTGATAGATGAGGATGTGCATCTACTGGCCATCTTGATGATGATGGCATTATAGTCTATGCACTGCTGGATGCAGAAGGAGGCAGATTTTTGGTTGTTATGACTGAGGTTTTGACAAGATGATAGAGCAGTAGATAGTGTTTTCTTGGGCACCCATCTTTTTGGCCCAGGTATATAGAGAGCTATGGGGCATCAGTCGGTGGTGACGATATAGTCTGTGTGTGGGCCACCTCCTGTACTGTTAGGCATATGAGCATATTGTGGTCACCCAACCTCTTGGCCTCCCAATGGTGATTCAAGCTGGCTTTAAGGTCAGATTCAGGCGATGGCATGAGATCATGGTGTAGACTCAGATGGATGGGGTAGTCAGAGATATCAACTACTACAGAGGGGTACTAGAGGCCCTAATCTTAGCAGATATCATCTGGAGACCATACTTAGTATATCTAGCTTTCAGAGACCAGGGAGAGTAGCTTATTGGGGTGTAGAGTATTAGATGGGTCAGAGGTAGATGAGCTAGCAAGCTCGAGAGGGTGCCAGTAGAGAGAGTGCGGTGCCAGTTTGGGATACTTCAGGATGTGCCACTTGCCTTTCCACTATATAGACAAGATGATATAGAGGTGCCACTCCCACTGCAAGAGGAGACAGAGGGGCCAAATTTTGAGGAGCTGCCATTAGGACTTGGGATAGCTGATTTAAGGTGTATAGAGGCTTATACGACATGGTGGGTAGGACAATATATAGGGTTATAGGCAAGACCACAGTTTGATCTATAAATAGTGATCAGGGACAGGGATACAGTGAGGTAGGAGAGGGATGCTACAAGATAGGAGAGAGATACTGCCATCCAAGAGAGGGATGTAGCATGAGGACAAGTGACCATTTTGCAAGGTTAGTTGGCCGTAGCCCAGGCACAGACATTGGCAAGATAGGTTTTGGGAGGATAGGGCTTGATGTAGCATCCACCTCAACAGCTAGTTTAGTAGCCCACACAGTCAGCATCAGTACAACTAGGGTTTTCATAGCTACAAGGTTTAGTGCAGGGCATGACAACAGGTCTAATGGGTCCACCACAGACTGTATCTATAGTTAGATACAATGATGCACTAGATGAGATCACGTATTATGAGGGGGCCATTAGGGGGTTCCCTTAGATACAACGATACTCTGAGATGAGGGCAAAGTGGAGCCGACAATGGTCTATGTCATGAGCGATGGCTTTAGGGTCTCACAGGCAACGTAGATCAGAGGGTGGAGATGATACAACATCTTCTCAGCTACCACCACGACCACAGTCTTGAGGGCAAATTTTGATATGATGTATATACCGGCCTACATGCCGATGATGCGAGATGTACTTAATTTGTTTTGAGAGAGAGAGAGGTACAGACTATGCCATTGTAAAACATTGATATATATATATATATATATATATATATATGATGTGATTTTGACCATTGATGTGTTATAGAAATGTTTTGGGTGTTAGATGTTTGCAACATCTTTCATATGTTTTAATGATGTATGCTGAGATATGATGTGTATGATGATGCTAGTGATGATACGTAATGATTAGGATGTAAATGATTATATGATGATGGTGCTTTGATTTTGTTAATGATTATGAAAATATGTGATTGTTTGTGATGTGATTGGCAGGTGATGAAAGAATGTGATGGAAGAAATGTGATGAAGGAATGCCCGAGCTAACCCCAAAAGACCCCATGTCAACTAAGTGCTGCCTACATAGCCCCTGTTGTTAGGGACTCAGGCCTATGTAGTTCTCCCAAAAAGGGAGGAAGAGAGTCAAAGTTATGGATTGCTTTGGTTGAGGTCAAGTCATAGTCAAAGGTAAGATAGTTTGTCCATTAGGTAGATGAACAAATGGATGTGGTCGAGCTAACCCCAGAAGACATCATGTTGACTGAGTGCTACCTACATAGCCCTTGTTGTTAGGGCCTCATACCAATGTAGTTCAGATGAAGAGTCAAAGTGGTCGATGATTGGTTTTGGTCATGTGTTGAATGATGAGGGTAAAAGGGTTTATCCATCAGGTAGACAAATAAACAAGGGAAGTCAAGCTAACCCCAAAAGACGTCATGTCATCTAAGTGCTACCTACATAGCCCCAGTCTTAGGGCCTCAGATCAATGTAGTTCAGGAAGAGTCAAAGTGGTCAATGATTGGTTTTGGTCATGTGTTGAAATGATGAGGATAAGATGGTGTCACAGCCTTTTCCATATTGTGTGATGGTGTATTCTACAACATTGGTTGAGGGGTCTTTCATCCCTAGCAATTTTCCATATTCGTGATGGATGTATGCTAAAAATGAAATGAGTTTATTTATGCTTCAGCAAGTAATGGCTTATGCTTGACATAAATTGTGTAGTCGATAGTTTCCATGTGTATTGGTGTCCATAGAAACTAGTGTGAATGGTTTATGATAATGTATGATGTCATAATGTCATGTTGTTGGTTTGAAAATGTTGGGTTGGCTTGGTTTGGTTGGCAAATGATGTGGTTGAATGTGACCAAAGTGTGAAAAAAAATTGAAGGGAAAATTGCTCTTTCATTGACACAGACTAGAATGATAGCATAGATAGGGGTTGTTAGAACCGAGAGCCCCATTCATGCATTGTGTCGTTGACCATGGGTTGTGTTAGAGAGGTAATTGAATCACTTTGACATTAAAATGAGCTTGAAATCCCTTGAGTAGGTGATATGATATGGGAGGATAGGGTAACCTTTTTAGTAGAGATAACCTTGCCCCTTTTTGTAGGAGACCTTGAGACGACTGCAAGTCAAGTCCATGACCTTTTTTTCTTTTTTGGGTGCAGACTGATCAATGCGGAAAGTCTGTGTAGAGATGTCATTGTACTTTGTGGTCATGTTGTGAAGCTGATCGATGTGGGAAGCTTCTGAGAGTGCTATTTATAGCAAGAGTTTAGTCATAGCCATCCTTCGAGGGAGTGGTCTATATTTTTGCTTTATATATTTAAGGGCTTTGAATAGTTGTCCTTCGAGGGAGTAGTCTATTAGCTACAATAATGATAGTATAGCTATCCTTTGAGGGAGTAGTATGCCTTTAGAGTTTGTGACCTTAGATATTTTGACATCTTGATTTATTTTTTGATAGAATTTTGAGTCATGGACAAGACTATAGAAGTTCAAGGGTTCCCTTTTATTAGGACAAAGCATCCATACTTATAAAAGGGTTATAGAGGATTTGTTAAGGGGAATAGGGTTGAAAGGAATGAGGATTAAGAGGATGGGGATTGCTCAAGGGATGAGCTCCAGTTAAATATCAAGTAGACGAGTACTCAACTAATAGTAGAATGGTCGCAGATGCAAGGCATTAATAGGCTCAAGTTCTGATAAGTCCCTGGTCCATGCTTGTGCATTATGATGTAAGGTCTGAGCCAATTAGGAGCAAACTTGCCTTGTTTACTTCTTTCCAAATTGGTCACGTGCTGATTGATGAAGGAGATGAAGTTGGTTGATGTGTTGTTGGATTGTTTGGTTGATACTTGGTCAAGGTTTGGTCAATGGTTGGTTGAATGTTTGGTTGAGGTTTGGTTGATGAAGGACATGAATTTGGTTGATATGTTGTTGGATTATTTGGTTGGATGATGTTTGGTTATTATTTGGTTGATTGTTTGGTCATTGTCTGGTCGATTGTTATTTGGTTGATTGTTTGGTCATAATCAGGTCAATTGTTATTTGGTCAAGGTTGGTTGATGTTGGTTGAGACTTGGTCGATGTTTGGTTGAGGCTTGGTCAAAGTTGGTTGAGACTTGGTCGATGTTTGGTCAAGGTTGGTTGAAGTCATGATAGAGGCTTGGTCGAGGTCAGTTGAGACTTGGTCGATGTTTGGTTGATGTCTGGTCGGGGTCATGATTAAAAGGTTGGTTGATGGTTATGATAGTCAAGATAAGGTCAAATTCCCCCAGTTGCTGGGAGAATGTTTGACAGATTTAGTGTGAGAGGGCGAGATCTTGATCTACCAAATTAGAGGTAAGAATCTCAAAATCATGGATGGTGGTGAAGGCAAGGGTTGGTAATGATTTGATTAAAGTGGCTAATGGTTGCGGGTCATCAGGTTGGACCTCCATTGATTGTAAGGCTTGGATCAAAGTTTGATGATGCTATGGAGAGTTTTGTATGAGATCATACAAAGGCATCTTCACAGGGGTCGTGTGGTGAGGTTGTTTCACCACGGAGTCAGGGATTGTCTTTGAGGATGGTGGTCGAGATGTGCCCAAAATAATAATCTTGGGTCCTGGTTGTGGTGAAGGCTTGGTAGATGGGGATGTCCAAGGGATAGAAACATGTCTTTTCCCTTTATCCTTTTGGGTTGGTGGGCTGGTGGCCAAGTTGACTGTGTTGATTTTGAATAATGGGGTTAAAGGCGGTGGAGGGACCATAGTCTGGTGTTGAGATCCCAATTTAGGTGATGATGTTTGTGAGGCATATGATGATGTTGGTGGTTTGTTGAAAAGGTCAAGAGGGTCACTGATGAAAGGGGTGTCCCTTTTTAGGTGTTGACGAGTGACAGCCTTAAGAGCGCAACAACGCTCAGTGTCATGTTTGGGTTTGCGGTGATAGTGACAAAATTTAGTGTTGTCAAACCAAGATGGTCTTGATCTGAGAGTTGATGAGTGTGAAGATGAGAAGGTTTGAGAGGCAAGGGATGGTGTTTAAGGTTTTTTGATAATATGGTTGAGAAGAAGGGTGTCTTTCTCCAAACATTGGTGAATGACAACACTAAGGGCACAATAATGCTCGATATCATGCCTCAGCATGTGATGATATGCACAAATTTTAGTGTCATCGAACCAAGATAGTTTTGGTTTGAGAGATTGGTATGGTTTAAGAGGTGGAAGACTGATGCATGAAGACTGCAACAATTGTCATAATAGCAAGGCATAAGAACCCACCAATGGGTCTGCGTGTTTTGTTGCAGTAGGGGTCGATGACTTTTGTTTTGGAGGTGTAAGAGGAATTGGTTGTACCATCATTTTCATGGGTGGTGTAGCCACATGTGTAGATGGCACTTTGGTGGTGATAGGTGTTGATGTTTTAGAGGAAATATATGTCTAATGGGTAGAGGAGATAATGGAGGTGACTTACCTCTATGAAGTATGGGAGTAGGAAGCACTCCTATTAAAGTAGATAGATGCAGGCCCAAAATTGAAGGTAATGATGAAGGTGGGGGAGGAGTCCTCTGGTGTGGTTTAGTGGCCTTCTTTGGTTTGGGTTGAGGGCCACCATTGCGCAAGGTGAGATTAGATACGGTTTGGGTTCGGATGTGGACGGAGGTGAGTGAGATGTAGCGATCTCAGGCAAAAGATAAGAGAAAACCATCACTGGGTCTTCCTTGGTCAAAGTGGGTGAAGAGATAGGTTCTTCTCTTGGTGGAGAAGAAATTGGAGAATGTGACTCCTCAAGAGGGTAGAGGGAAGGGATGATCATGCCTTCTACTTGTGGTTGAGGAGTAGGAAGGGTATGGTCCTCTATTGGTAGGAGGAAGGATGAAGGTGGGGCTAATGGCATCGGTATGGTTGAAGCATCCTCCAATATAAGAGAGGTCGATGGAGAACTAAGAGGAGAATAAGGCTCTTCTACCTATGGAGAAAGTTATTCAGGGACAAGAGATGAGACCGTGTTGACCATGCGTATATCATGCTCGTGGGAGCTATCAGCCATGGTCTGGACATTGTTTTGATTAGGAGGATGGTTTGGGAATGGTTGTCTGAAGATGTTGATGTTTTGATTGGGTGGTGCATTTAGGTTATCTAAGACAAGATCCCCCTTATCTATCATGTCTTAGACAATGTTCTTGAAGGTTTGATAGTTGTTGATGTCATGGCCTTGGACACGGTGATAGTGATAGAAGTCATTTTCCCTATACGATGTAGGGATGGCTTTTGGAGGGTCAAATTGAGGTGGTTAGATTAGAGGGAGAGTGAGGATCCCCTATTTGACAAGTTTGTCCAGCACAGATATGTATGACTCTCATAGTGGAGTATACTGTCGCTGCACATATCTTTGTTGGAATTGCCAAGTGATGCTTTGGGATGTGGATGGCTTGGGCTGATTGGTTGTTGAAGAGGATGATGGTCTGATGACTACAACATTTGATGATGCCTTAGATTTGGGATTAGATGAAGAAGGTTTAGAGGAAGAGTCATTGGACTTGGTGTTGGATTTTTTACTCTGTAACTTGACTTTGTTTTCCTTGATGGCACGTAATTCAAGCTTTCGGGCCATCGTGAAAGCTTCGTTGAAGGTGCAGAAGGTTTGGACCTGCAAGGTAGAGGAAATATACTTGGCATAGGCCTGAAAGAAGAGTTCAATGAGTTTGGGTTGGGGTAGGGAAAAGGAGAGCTGATTTATTAGGCCTCTCCAGTGAGCAACAAAATTGGCTATGGATTCATCCTCAAATTGCTGAATAGAATACAGATCTGTGATTGAGACCTTTTTGATGATATTGATAGAAAAGTGGTCGAGGAAGAGTTGGGCTAGCTGGGTGAATGTGAAAATAGAGTGACTAGTGAGAGAGATGTACCAGTCGAGAGCAGCACTAGCAAGTGACATGGGGAACATGCATAGTAATAACACATCATCATGGGCTATGAGATAACAAGCATGTCTGAATGCTCATAGGTGCTGTTGTGGGTCTTCCTTACTCTAGAAATGAGAAAATTTAGGAAGCTCCTACTGACTGGGATATGACCTGATCGAGACTGAGGGATGAATGGGTTCATTGCAAATTTGCTCATATGAGAGGGCATTGTGTGAACCAAAAATAGAGGTCTCGAGACTAGACATTTTGTCCATCAGCATTTTGATTATATCTGCTGATAGATTTGTGGGTGGAGCACCCCCTAGGTTGTAGGGTGCTTGAAAGGTGCTAGAAGGGGCATACGACGTAGTCAATTGTGCTTGCATGGGCGTAATGTACTGATAACTAGTCATTGGGATGGAAGTGGAGGCCAAGGGTGGTTGGGTCGAAGGCATGACTAGGCTTGATGTTGCCATAGGAGGTTGGATAGTGGTAACATTAGCCAATGGATGAGTAGCCACCCTGGTGTTGATAGGGGCGAGGGTAGGCGGAATGGAGACAACTAGGTTTTGGAAAGGGGTAGAGGTTGGTTGAATAGTTTGGGATTGATGGGGGGCTGAAACCCTAGTGGAAGTGGGCCCAGAGATGGAAGGAGAGGCCATACTTAGAAGGTTGGTCATGGGCTGGTTATTAGTCAAGGCAGCAACTTGGGTGTCTATGTGTTGAACCACAGATGCTGTCGATATGGCTATTATCTCGACTAAAGAGGTTGGCATCCCATAGATCAGGTTGCCTAAGCAGTCTCGCATTTGGCTTCGCATGAGATAATGTTGCAAGGCTTTGACATTGAGGTCCAAGAATCTTTTGAAATCTTGGTCCCCTTCAGGGATAATGGGGGTCTGAGTTGGGGTCAGTCGAGTTGGAGTTTGCTCGGTCTCTAAATGAAACTCCATTAAGGGACTGGTTATGGATGGGGAAGGCAGAAGTAGTTGATGCCTCGCATGGTCAAGAAGAGCTCTGGTTTGACTACGTGTTAAAACCATTCAAAGTAAAAAGGTTTAAGTTTCAAAAACTATGTTTTTTAGTTTTAGAAAACAAGGATGGATGCTGGACAGCAAGAAAGTTGGGTTTTAAGCTTTCTATTTTGGGAAAGAAAGTTTAGATAGTGACCGATGTTGGTATAAAAACTAATGTCAGTGAAATATATTGTCGATGTCAGTCAAATAACTGATGCCGGTGAAGAAAGGTACCGACGTCGATGGAAAAACTGATGTCAGTTACTGTGTTTTCTAGAAACTCAAAGAATTTGAAAGTTCTTGGAAAGAAGAGAAACATCCTCACTAGCTCAAAAAACTAGATAGAAGTAGAAAAATGGATGGAGACATGCATACCCTAAGTGTTAAATCCTAATAATTAACTTTTAGAATCATGTTGGCTTATGCCTTAGAATGTGTTTGGGAGGTTGGCTTGTAGAACGGGTCTTAGAAGAGGTAGTCTAAAGTTGGTTTCGGGTTAGTTTTGGTGCTCAAGAGTCTATGTTAGGTTCCGTACTTGGCCTGGTGTTAAGGAGAAAGCTCCCCTCACTTCACGAGCCCAGTGATAAGCTGGTCTCACTTAGCCAAAATATACTTCCCCTAGAGATTATCCTCTACCAGAGAACAGAGTGGGCTTTCCCCTTGGTAGTGAAGTCTAAGTGGGATTGTTGGGATGGGTAAGGTATCCACTGGGTGATGAAATCCCAGTCAGGCTTTATCTCAGGTAAGTTTTGATGTTTGATTTGTGCAAGTGATTTGGTTGTGTAACATAAGTGGCCTATGCTTTATTCATGATGCGGTTTTTAATTACTAGATGTGGACTAAGTATGTAGTCAAGAAGAAATGAAATGCAATGTATTTTAAGCCCAAATAGAAATGTGAGTTTGTATGAAGACAAGTGAGAAGAGGTTGAAGAGTATGACTTTTGATTAGTCTAAGATGCAAGAAAAGAAAGAACAAGAATGATTCTTTTTAACCTTTGCTAATAGTGTCTTTTGGAAGAGATTAGAAGAAGAAGATGCATGGAGAGGCCTAATGCAACCTATATGAAAAGAAAGAAAAGAACCCAAGGAAGACCCTAGGGTCCCACCAAGTGTGCTAGAATGTTTCTATATGATTTTTTGCTTTTCACATTCAAAAGGAAATGAGAAACTAAGAGAAATGGTTTAGGGTTAGATGTTACCTAGATGAGGTCTTGCACACCAGATTTAGATGACTAAAGGAACTCCTCTTTGGTTGTGGAGGATGACACCTGTAGAAGAAGGAGACTCAAACACATAAGTTGTTAGATGACTAGAAAGTGGACTACCAAGAAAAAGCTTGGTCTTAGAAGTGCAAAGACTTCTTGGAGGATGACAGTTCACTGATAAAAAGTAGAATATAGTCAGAAATAGAAATGATAAAGATAGAATGAAAGAAATGAAAGCAAATGCATACCTGTTTGTAGCAATCTATCTTGCATAGTCATCGAAGTTAGTGGTTCTGTCGGCATCGGTCAAGTAAGGTCGCTGATGTCGGTTAGTCTGCCGACGTCAGTTAGTCTACCGACGTCGATTCGAGGTCGATCAGGGTAATAACTTGGGACAAGTTTTAGGTCTGGTTTATAATCTGCAGAGTGGTCTGAGATTCGGTTTGAAAGTTAGAGAGCCTATTTGGAGGTCAGAGAGCCTATTTGGAGGTCTGTGCAGGGCTGTAAGGCAAAAAATATGGTCTGAATAGGGGACTAGAGAGAGGACAAGGTGATAGGGAGACAGGGATCAGAGAAGGCCTTTCAGCCTCTCAGGGAAGGGCAGGTTGGGTCTGGGTAGTGGTTTGATTAATAGATGAATTCAAATAAAAACTAAAATGAAAAATAAAGAAATACTTATCTCCTACTTGCTGAAGGAAGAGTGAAGGAGACCTGTTGCTGATGCTGTTGACGGACCTGCAATGCCTTTGATCTCATAGTCTAGAGCTATACCTGCAGAGTACCTATAACTGGTGATGTTTGCTGTGTGAGAAGGAGAGAGAGAGGTTGAATGCCAAGATGCAAGAGAGTTCACATTCATGGGGGTGGGCAACGGATGCAATAAATTGGTTTTAAAGGAAACTGACGCTGGCAAAACTGCCAACATTAGTTGAATAGTGACTGACATCAACAGCTGAAGAATGGGGATAGAGGCTAATTTTAGCCCTCTACTCATTCTTACAGGCTGCCAAGGTCAAATGTCATTAAAAAATGGTCGAGAGGGGCTTTAATGGACGTGAGAGGAAGGGTTAAGATGGGATTTGGGTCATTAAGGCTTGGAATGAGGTGGGGGCATCCAAGGAGAGGAATCCGAGGTGGCATGGGTGAAGTGGCAAGGGGGCTAATAAATTAAAATATTTGATTATTTTAATTTAAAATTGAGGAGGCTTAGGACAAGTGTTAGGAATATGGACCAAGGGGACCAAGGGGGAGGGTGACCAAGGGGTAGACACGATTTCAATGTCTACAGAGAGAGGAGAAGATATTTAAGGCTCAAAGCAAATCATTACATGATCAAGAAGGGAGTCCTCAATACAATAAATTATGAAGGTATTTATCTTAGGTGTGCATCTATAGTTAAAACTATTGAAATCTTAGAGAACTTGCTTCAGAAGATATGTAGTGGTCACTTGTCTAGAAATACCATGACCCATAAGATCTTAAGAATGGGATACTATTGGATAATAGTTTTTAAAGATGCCCATACTCATGTTAGAACATGCCATGAATGCCAAGTTCTATCCAAGAGAGAAGTATATGCAATAATTACTTTACAATTAGTTATTGAAGGAAGACCATTTTCCTAGTAGGGTTTAGACTTCATTGGTGTCATCAACCCAAATTCCTTAGCAAGCCATAAATTATTGCTTATTACCATAGACTATTACACTAGATGGACCAAAACCATAGCCACAAAGAGATGCAGAGCACAAGACATGATTCACTTGTTGGAAGAACACATAATTAATAGATTTGGCACACCCATTTCTTTGGTTTATGAAAATGAACTAGATTTTATATCAACAAAATTTATTAAGTGGGCACATGACAACCAGATTATTATTAGGTCAGCTTCTAACTATTACCCCTAAGGAAATGGACTATCATAATTAATGAACAAGAATCTAATTAATGCAATTAATAAATTAGCATGCAATAAGCCTAGGGACTGGAACAATTTATTAAATTATTCTCTTTGGGTAGATTGGAAAAGATACAAAAAATCCCTTAAATATTCACCCTATCTATTGGTTTATGGATGCAAGCCTGTAATCCCTATCATTTTGAAGCTACCCACTTTCCATTTTATGTAGGATTATATGGAACCAAGTGATAAAGCAGAATCAAGATTGATGGACATAATAAAAATGAAATATTCAAGGAATGAGGCCTTACAGACATTCAAAAAGTACTAGGATTTGGTTAAGAGGTGGTTTGATAAAATAGCAAAGGTCAATTCATTTAGGATTTAATATCTAGTGATACTTTAGGATAAAGCCCATTTGAAGAAAGGACAACATGATAAGTTTGCCCCATTATGGATTGGACCAAATCAAATTTTAGAGATCATGGGAAATAATGGATTTTTCTTAAAGGACTTGCAAAGCAACGAGATTATGTATCTAGTCAACAGATAGTTCTTGAATCACTACTTTAGGGTTGTACCATCTGCTAATGTTACTGACTAATGAATCAAATGAATGTATCTATAGGATTAGACTATATTTCTTATTTTTTCTTAGATTATATTTCCTACTTTCTATATTAATCTTTCCTACTTTCATTATTTTTCTTTTTTAGATTAGATTCTTGCTTTCTTAGATTAGGTTTCTTACTTTCCTAGATTAGGTTTCTTAATCTATTAGATTAGGTTTTCTTTACTTTCTCTAATGATTAGAATTGTGTTTGATTTAAATATAACCAAGTTATAATCCAAACCAACTAAGCTTAAGACTTGTAGAAAGGGGGAAAAGTAAAAAGAGAATAAGTAATTTGGGACTAGTTTATAGATTAGGTGTATTTCTATGTTTTTAAATCTTTAGGATGAAGGTAAGTAATCATGGATTATTTTGAATGGTGTCATAATTGAATAATTTTTCTAGGAATGTGGAAGTTTCTCTTAGATTACTTCATACAAATTTAGAAAGTTTTCTTGTTTTATTGGATCAAATACACTTATCACATTAAATACTTGTTGAAAATGATAATTTTGGGCATAGGTGTAACTAGTAGGGACATTTTAGTAATAGTTTGTTTTATAATTATACCAGCTCATCAGGGTTCCATATTTTCTCTTTTCCATTTAAGAATGAAATAAAAACAAAATAATAAAAGAACCAATGAGTTAAGAAGAGCAATCTAAATAAAATCAAAAGGTTCACATGATCAAATAAGGTCAATGTACCATGCATCATGGTCAAAATAAAATAATGGAAAGAGAATAGAAGGGCCCCAAGGTATCTCTATTGGGGATATGGATGCTTGGATAGTAGTAGATCAATGCATAAGCTTCCCTTGTTTTTAGCTCTAATAGACACAAGAATGAAACCTAAGGCCTCATCAAATCCTTTGAAAAACTCATCACAACAAAGGTTAAATAAAATACACATTTGATACACAAAAATCCAAAAAAATAGAAGGCAAGTATGTTGTGTGAATGAACTTAGGAGTCTCTTTCATGTTTCTGATTAAATTATTCCTCTGTGACACACTTCATGATTGATTTAAGGATTGCTAACTAGAGTTATAGGTTATTGAATACTCAGGAGTATTCCCCTTGTAATTTTCCATTTGTTGTACCCAACATCCCCTATTTATTTAGGGAAATAGGGACCCATGTTTTTGGATTATAGTCTTGAATTTGAGCCACCCTTCCTTTGTTTTCATGAAAAATTCTAGAAAAAGACTAATTATTGACC
This sequence comes from Torreya grandis, assembly GCA_037957365.1. Lineage (NCBI taxonomy): Eukaryota > Viridiplantae > Streptophyta > Pinopsida > Cupressales > Taxaceae > Torreya > Torreya grandis. The sequence continues at coordinate 738,968 of JARHVA010002349.1, forward strand.
TTTCACACTTTGGAAAAATGGCATTGGTATTGTATTCATAGATTAACTCTTTCGATTGGGCTTATGTTTTTTGGGATTATCTTTATTGAACTTATGTAATTTATTTTTTTCAGGTATTTTATCCATTATCTTATTCAAAGCTACCAAAATCTTTTGGATTTATTGTTTCAAGCTTTTTGTCATGGACTTATTGTCATGGGATTTTTCCTACAAAATTATTTGTTTTGGCATATTTATTTTAGACAATTTTTCTAATGGAATTGATATTTGAATAATTTTCCTGATACATTTTCCCCACTGATACACTTTCACTGATAAAATTTCCCTTTGGCCCTTTTGAACCTACTCTTTGGCCTTTTTTCATTGACCCTTTTCCTTACTAGACTTACCCTTCAAGAATTTTGTCTTCATCCCTTTTTTCCATGAAGTAAACCCTTCAAAATTTTTGTCATGGGAACTTTGCCCTATGAAGTAGATCCTTCAAACTATTTGTCATGGGTAATTTGCCCTACAAAGTAATCCTTTGGACTATTTATCATGTGCACTTTGCCCTATGAAGTAGACCATTAAAACTTTTTGTAGCTACCTTTTGGAATTTTTGTTGTGGCTATTTTTCTTGATAGAATGACCCTTTAGACCTAATGCACTTACCCTTTGGGGCTTTTGTCCCAAGAATTTTTCCACACAATCCTATCCTTTGGGCCTTTTATCTTGGACTAATTCTTTATAACCTTTTTCCTGAGAACAATTCCTTTAGAAATTATGTCTCACATTTTGTCTACAATAATTTCCCCATGAAAATTTCCCTATGACAATTCCCCCACACCAATTTCTCCAAAGTAATTGGAATTTATCAGACTTATCTTAAAATTGGACAAATTCCCTGACCCAACTGAATTCCTTTAGACATTTTATCTGAGACATTTTTCATGGGGTGATTTATTCTTTCAGTATTTTTGTCTAACAGAATTTGGTTCCTACAATAATTACCCCAAAATAATACCATACTTCCAAGTGGCACCCTTACTTAGAGAGAATTTTATTATGTTTAGAGCTTAATTTAAGATTTTAGCCAAGGTCCCAATCATATTTTTTATATGATAGGTCATCAAAATTAATCTTTTATATATTCCAAAGCCCAGGTCCCAATCAAATTTTATTCATATAACTAAGACCTTAGGATAGAATATTCATACATGGTCCTTTATATATATTTCCCAAAGTATTATGCTAAGTCTTAATTTTATATATGATTGTAGAGTAGAGTGAACTAGGAAATGATAAGTGTTGAGCTCATAGGGAGTTAAGTAAATTTGATGATCACATGAACATATTTGATGTTTATGTGAACATCAAAATTAGGCTCAGAGATTAAAAAAAACATAGGTTTAAATTATGATGGTCGCATGGATGTCATTGACGGTCATGAGGACATCTATGATGGTCATATGGATGTCAAATTTAAGATCAATAAGAAAATGATAAGGGATTAAATTGTGACATTCATGTAGACATCATTGATATTTATGATGATGTCATTTACGGTCACACAAATGTCAAATTTAAGCTCATGAATTAGTCATTTTGAAAACAAAGGTTAGTGGGCCCAGGTAGATTGATGGAGAACATTGATTTGTACAGTTGATCTGATGATGTGAGATTGATAGATACTTTTAAAAGGAATGAGGATGTGACAAGTTTCAAGATTACAGGAGTCAATGAGTCAAATCAGTAAGATCTATGAACCATGTTAACTTCAGTATAAATTATCAAGGATGTGAGATTAATGTGGAAATTTAGAAGACCCAGAACTAGCAAGAGACTACCGCTTGGTATACAAACATTTGAGCTATGACTATAAAGAGCATAGAGGCTTCACAGAGCTACCAAATGGAATGTTCATGTTCCATCATGTAGAAGATCAAATGGTATGAGTCAACAATGGAATTTTACAATATTTGGACCCAATGAGGTGGGGACACATATCCTAAAGGCAACAATCATATTTTAAAGGTAGAAAATAGAATGACATAAACAAAACATGTATATATTTGGACACTTGAGCTCTATTTAATGGTAGACATTAGATCTCATAGTTAAGCTAGAATATGAACATGCATGTCTTAGAACTAATCTGGTTAGCGAGTATAAAAGTAAATATTGGGCAACATAACATAAGAAGGTTGTAGTTATATAACATCTCATATTAAATTTAACACTATCAAATATTTCAAAGATAAGGATCTTGTAAATCATTGTGAAGGGATATTATATAAAGGCACATGTGATATGCAATGCATGTTTCAATTAAAAGGGTCATAGATAACAATAGTAAAGTAGTACTTGTCTTGGGCATATGTCTAAGATCCATTTGAAAATGGATAATCTAAAAGATCAATAGGTTGTTCCCACAACCTACAAAAGGAAGTATTAGCATGTAGTTTGAGCTATATTAAAAAAAAGTACATATATACACATGAACATTTTACATAGCTTTTTCAAAGGCTATTTTAAATAGATAACTATAATTGGACCCTTATTTAGTTTTCAACCACAGTTATAACTCAAGTTATGACTATCACATATAACAACCTTGCATGAACTTGGAGGATGAGGTAACCCCTTCCCCAAGTCTATATAAATAATTGTAATCCAACTTAGATTTTTGTCAGATAATTTTGAATATAGGAGCAACATCCATTTTTATCATCAATGAATGTGTTTGTGTATTTACTTTCCAATTTAAGTGTAATTAGTTATTACTTCTTGGTTGTATGCTTCAATAATATTTAGTGTGAAATAGATATGAATGGATTCTTGATTATACTAACTAATGTAATGATCTGCATATGTGCAAAAACTATTGAAATATTGGTAAATATATTAATTAAGATAATTAAATTCAAATTGATTCATAATTTTGAATGTGCATGAGTGCTTTCTTTGATGTGGTTTTTTATGTGTGTGTAATAGTTGGCTCAAATAATTCATTAACCTAAGCCATAATCTCCTGATTAAGAGTGTGTAATACCTACACTAAAAGGAGAAACCTTTGTATGAGGATTTTGAATTTATTTCATCATTATTTCCTTAGACTTATTAGCCACGTCTGATTGTGTGTGTGCAAATTGTTTCTAGCTATAGGTGTAGGTTCTGAGAGCACTTATTCTTTTAGAAACCAACTAGGGAAGTGATAATTGAAAACTACAGAGATTTATTATATGTATTAAACTTCACTCCTTTTTGAGTTTATTTTTATATCTAACCACTTTAGATTATAAACTTTCCACCCATAAAACTCACGTAGAGATTCACTACCCTTGTTAGAGACCATACTTCCATCCAAAAACCTTGTCAACAACCTGTATGCCCCACCATCTATTCCATCAATATGTTATCAAAGAATGCATACCTATATTCTACTTCATTACATTGTGGTGTGCATAAAACCTATATGAATAGGATCAGGGTATAGACCTATTAGAAAATAAGGTTTTGAGAGGAGAACATGAAAAAAAAGAGGTAAATGGTAGTTTAAGAAAGTTAAAATTAATGAAGAGTTAACATTGACACTTTTTCTATCTCCTCAAGTCATTAGAAGATCAAAACCATGCCTATAATTTCCCCTATGAGTTCATTCTAATCAGCTAGTCTATAGGACTGAAGGACAAGGTGACCTAGTCACCTAGTTTGGCAAGTTTATAGATGTTTATTAGTAAAAAGGACATATATCATGATTTGAGGTATTTTTAAATCCTAAAACTTAATTATTCACATGTTTTCAAAGTTTCATGTAGGCTTTTAAATCCATAAAATGCAATTAGTTAGGATACTAGGCCTAATTAGCCTACCATACCTACTTGGTCAATTAAGTGAAGTTGATAATGGCATATCAAAAATTATGGATGATTTAATGAGATATTAATCACTTTCATAACTAATTTTTTATTTCAAATTCATGCATATTTGTTCCTTATCATGAGTTAATTGATCCTAAAGTGGAAATCAATGCATGTTCGATGACATTAATGGAAGAAGGGTCATTAATTTAATTTGATCTTACTTTAAAATAAAATTAAGGGCATAACATGCTTCAAGATGATGTTGAAAAATTAAATTACAATAAACACCTCATTTTTTATGCCCAACAACTCATTCAAAGGTCATGCAAGAGCATCAAACATGGAGAGATTTTTAGAGGATTATTTACAACTAGTTATAATTGAAGTAGTACTTGAGTTCATGATGGTGATTGATGACCTTTTATTCTCTCATTTATGCCATATTACCTTCTTATTATCTCTTCATTTTATATATATTCATGGTTTTAGGCCTTATTTTAATATCTCTCTCTTGAAAATGAGGAAACTCTTCCAAGATTGAACTTTATAACCTTTTGGATTAGTAAATGGACTATTGTAACTTATTTATGATTGGATTATAGTGTTTATATGCTTTTTTAGATGTGTATGTTAGAGTTAAAACCATTGAGATGGGGGGGGTGGTGAATCAGTGGTCCCAGATAATCCAATTTTGATTCCAATTCCTTCAAACTCTTAATCATTCAATACATACATTCATGAGGCATACACATCATTCATAGAAATGAAAAAGAAAGATAATGAAAGACCAAAAACATAACACATGACAGACGTGGGAAAGATTATTAGGGAATAAAACCCATTCTCAAGCCTGTAAACACTTGGACTACTTGTCTTATAAGGTATTATAAACCAGAGACTGGTTAACTCTTTTTGACTAAGATTTAGTGAAACACTTATTCCATAAGGAGAACCTACCCCTAAGATGGTCAAGTCCTCCCGACCAATTATTGGTCAAGTCCTTTTGATGAAATTATTTTAGAGAAACACCTATTTCACAGGGAGCAACATCCCTTAAGGAAGATCAATTCCTTTAGACCCTCCTTTGAAATGAACACCTCCACCTTTGAATTGATGTCTTCAAAACATGATGATGGACCTCTAATAATCACTCTTCACTTTAAATATTTCATCCAACACTCCATATTATCCAAATCACATTTCATACTTAAACCAACACATAAAGATCAATTAGGACACATTACATATCCCAACTAACCCCACTCTTTAACTCTTCACTCACACTTAATCTTCAAACCTATAAGATCACTATTATGAAATAAAAAATATGACTAATAGGTCATAAAAACCATCAAAAACCTACTCTAACATTCAAACCATCCACTGGGAACACATATAATTCACCTTGCCTTTGCTGACCATACACACTCTCTCGAATAGCCTCTTAAACATACTCATTCTACCTCTTATAAGCTTATTAGGTCCAATAACCTATGTGATCACCTTAAACAAATTGATAAAAAAAATCATGTTTTATTGTATTCACTCTTTGATGGTCCTCACTAACATATACCTTATCTTTCAAAGTTTCTCTCCTTCACTTGGCTCCACATTCACATAACTAGAACAAATAGGCCAAATAGGCCTTGTACTTATACCATGTTCTTGGTATAGCACATATTGGTTAGCCAAGATGTTTACCATAATTTTTCCACCTTTTAAATAGGTCATCATACACATTATGTAATAACCACATACTCCATAGGTTGGCCAATATCTCATTACCCTCAAACCACTATTAGGTCTTGGTGAGACCTAAAACCATTAGGATTTCATACTTAGATGTTACATGCGAGATTAATTTGAACACCTTCATCCTTTATCAATGACTCAAACATATAAAATATATCTCCAATGTCCCCTTTATCAATACCACATGGGTCCATGCCATCTATAACACCAACTCCACACTTGGACCTATCAATTAGGTCTCCTAGCTCTTCAGGTCTTCATACATAGTCTCAAAATTTTGAACCAAATAATCATATATTTCACATATCCATATGATTATATTATATGTGTGAACCCTTTAGGATGTATTATATACCTCCATGTTATTTAAACATACCAATACATATTCTAAGCACTTAAAACAACATACACAAAATGACCATTCAGACTGGTCATATACAATCAAAATATAGTCAAGCTATTTTGACTCTCCATATCTGATCAAAGGCATATCATGACAAAAAAATCATTATAATAATCCTTATATACTTATATAACATCTTCATACTCATTTTCATCTTCAACTCTTCTCAAAACACCTTCAACTTACCTTTGCAATATGGTCACTCAAACTGCCAGTGCATTCAACAAACACAATCAAATTTTATGTCTTTGTTCATATAGAATATAGATTGATAAAAACTAAAATTACCACAAATATAATCCTTATATAGTATAAAAAACTCTCCAATAGATAATTCATCATGAGACATCTAGATACTAACAAGCACAACTCAATTACCTTTCTCGAGTTACTTGTAAAGCATACAAAAAAACACAATCAACTTTGACCCTTAATAACTTTGATTGTACACACTTTAATATATAAAAATATATATTTATAGATTTTAATTTTATTCTTATAAAAATTATCATTTTTATACCACGATAAAAAATTTCATAGATCAAAAGATATAGCATAAAAACTAAGCACTAGTTTTTCCTTTGTTAAATTCAAATATTTGAATTCAAATGGTCACAATTAAACCTCAGTCACTTAAAACACATCTAGTGACTTAAAATCTTAGATAAAATACACATATTCAATATTATTTGAAATTTAAATCATAGTGCACCACTTCCCAAATTTTAAACCTCAAATAGTTGACCTCATCTCATGTAATTTGGTAACTTTGACCTCATACGCTCCGTTGATCTCTTCGAGATTGTCCTTGCTTTAACCATGCTAGGCAAATATCACTTTGACCTCTTGAATTTAATACACACCATTGATCTTGACTAATATGAATACCTACTCACTATTTATATTTTTTATAATCTTTATCTTTACCTTTTCTCAACTTTAAACATTAAACACTTGTCCTCATTTCGCTACTTCTAGATACCTTGGAATAAACATGATCAATTGATCCTTTTGTAAGGAGCTTGATCTTTAAATTCATTAAAAAACAAAAGCTTTGACTCATTTGACTTGATAAAATCCATTGATATTAATCTGTATGAATTTAAACAAGATGTAGGATCTCCATTTGGTCCTGGTATTTACCCTTCATAAATTTGGCTAAGTATGGGGACCATTGATATCTGCTTGGAAGCCCAACTTTGTATAGTAATATATTTTGATTAACTCAAACACATGTTCTAAAATTTGTACCATATTTTATCCTTTAAAATAAGAATATAACCATGTATTAATCATCTCCTAAAACATTTGTGTGTGTGAGATATAATTCCATTAATCTGTTCACTCATATTTTTCTGCCATAGAGCCAACTATGCCTAGAACTACTTGGAAGACCAACTTTGCACATGCATATCTTTTTATGTAATTATATAGATGACATATAATTTAGTTTATATAAAATAGGAATAAAAATAAACAAATTCATATGATAAAATTCTCTTGAAATTTCCACATGTGTAAAATACAACACCATCAAAATGCCTACTCAACTTTTCTTACAACATTACAAATTTAGCTATGGGAAAGCACTTTCAAACTACCTAGGAGACCAAATTTTCACTTGAATATATTATGTTTTTATTCATTAAATGGCCTATAATTTATTTAATATTAATTAGGCACAAATTTGATCATAACCATAGGACTAACTCCCCCTGACTTATCTACATGTGGTAATGGTGACGTTAGTAAACTGCCTACTCAAATTTTCTGCCACTAGACCCAAAATGGCTAGATAAAAAAATAGACTACTAGATGAATTCCAATTATTCAAAAAATAAATAAATACATCCTTAACCTCTAATAGGACCTATTTCACTAGCTCAATACTTTAGTCTGATCCCTAAGCATTCATAACCATGCCAAAATAAAATATCAAGCAAGCTAACTTCAAGCATACTAGGACAAACATACTACACAATTTGTCATTATCAATTAGAATAAGAAGACACTTCATACATTCACTTTGAAACCTACATGAATTCACCATGACATCATTGAAAAATATCTAGCAATATCCCCCTTTATCATTGATGTTAAAAACCATCTATATCAATATACAACTCATCTTCCTTCCCTCTCTTCAAGCACTCTCATAATAGAAACTTTCTCCCCCTTTGACACAATGAAAAAGTGGGAATAATATGATCCTAAGGACATAAAATACCATAATAAGAATATGAATACCTTATAAATATGATACAAACTCCCCCTCCCCTTGGTCCTACATCTTCTTTCCTTGACAATTTCTTAAACATGCTCCATGACAACACTCTTCTTTGATCATACATAGCTTCTATGAAACATACATAAAAAACAAAAACTATATGACCTTACCATGAAAACGTTAAGATGGACTCCCCCTAATTCACCTAAGATTATTCACCTTTTATTTAAGCATTTTTAGACTATTTACAATAATGATGAAACAACACAATTGCCTCCATACCTTCTTTCTCAAATCCCACTACACAGCCCTCTGATCCTAAAATCTAACTAATTAAAAAGATCCCCCTTTGTTTATGCATATATCCTCAAGCTAATAAATAAATACAAGTTATCTCCCCATAACTCAATGGCATACACAACTTATCATCTATAAAACACAAAGACCTTATTCATGATATCAAAGATAAGACAACACATTTTCCTCATCCTCCATATCAACCTTATCATCAGTATTTATTATGCAATAGAATATTTTGACACCACATAATCCTTAATAATACTCATATAAGCTACCATTCCTTACTTTTATACCTTTCACACACTTCCAACATTATTTCATGACAAAAAACACTAAAGTGGGCTCAACCATGCATTACAAGCATGTCACCAACTGATGAAAACATTGCATATTCTCCACCTAATGTTTACTTAGCTCCATATACCAAAATTGAGTCATTATCATCATAAACACACACCTTAGGTTTTGTAGACATCAAACCCTTAATTCATTTCCTTTCCTCCTTTGGGCTAGTTCTTCAAAAATTGAGAGCAAACTGATCAGCCAAAGAGCATCTTGACACACAGGTTTGCCAATCAACAAAGTCCTTCAAAATAAGCCAACACATATTCTCATAAAATTATTTGTCTTACAACATCAATAAATACCCAACCAATATCCACCATGCTTCCTATTTATGTAAATCATCTCCTTGAAGTTTAGAGAGAGACACCCCTTTGACATAGAGAGACTAAAAGTCCCAAAACTCTAGAGAGTCCCATATCTCCATAATCTCATCTAACTTGCATTTCTACTTGAATTTAAATGAATCCTTGACTTCATTATTTTATTCAATTTTTTTAATAAATTCTATCAATAGAAACTCTTGAATTTCCTTCATATCTATCATGGAAAAAAACCATATTTGGTCTTAGACTGACCTCTTATAACATGCTTAGGTTTCCATGCCCATTTATGACCTCTTCCTTGCACACTAAGAGATCCATACACATTATTTTTCTTTGAGAAATCATTCAACCTATTCTTACAATACATATTAATGTGACCAACTCTATTATAATTGAAACATATAATATCATTCATACCTTTTGTTTGATGATGATTGTGATCTTCTTTTTCTATCTAGATAAAAGACATATTCTCTTAGTAGTCATGTATCTTCTTCATATATAATTCATTCTTTACTCTTGACTGATCTAAGTTATTCCTTCTCTATGATCAATTTATCCTTATTCCAAGGCTCCATGAATTTCCATACTTGACTAACTTCCTTTTACAGTCTTTAGCTTTATGACCATACTTATTACATATATAATAATGACCTTGGAATAAACTGGCATACCTTGAATAATTTGATTCTCTAACAAAACTTTTTGCATTGATTTCAAATCTTTCAATCTCCTTTACATACTTAGGCTTCTCATGCTTCTTTTCTAGCTTATCCAACTTGACTAAAATAACCTCATGCTCACTATTCAATGACTTCATCTCAATCTTTAATAGAGTGTACTCATATATTCTTTATTTTAAATTTGTACTTGAAATCCTTAATTGATCCTTAATAATAATAATCTTCCCTTCATCCTCTTTGGCCTTATTAGCCATGTCTTTAAATCTATATGCTTGAACTTTAATAGGCTTGATCTATTCTTGATACTTCTTTTCATCTCTCTCAAATTCTCCTAAAAAACTTCCCTCAAAAGAACTAACTTATGCTTCAAGACCTCTGATTACATACCTCATCTTGTGATTCCTCCTTATGAGCTCATCTCCTAGATCCACTTCTTCTTCCTCATTGTCATAAAACACTTCTTCTTCTACACTATAATGGCAAACTTATTCATCATGCATGATGTCCTTTTCTTTTGAAAATATTTCCTTAGAATATTCTAGCTAAACCTTGAGGTAAATGATAACCTTCTCATCCTCTTTAACATCTTTCTTCAAAGTACATATTTGTTCCTCAAGTGCCTTGATCATAATCTTCCATTATTGATTCTCTTTCTTCAACTGCTTGGCCATCTTTATACCTACTTAGGATATCTTTCAAGATATTAAGCTTTCTCCAAAGGTCCCACTCTGATACCAATTTTTAGATGTACAATCACTAGGGGGTGAATCCGTGATCACAAATAATACAATTTTAATTCTAATTCCTTCAAACTCTTAATCATTCAATACATACATTAATGAGACATACACATCATTCATAGTAATGAACAAGAAATATAATGCAAGATCAAGCACATAAAACATGGCATACATGGGAAACTCTCTTAGGGAATAAAACCCACTCTCAAGTCTATAAATAGTTGGATTTCTTTTCTTATAAGGTTTTATAAACCAGAGACTGGTCAAGTCCTTTTGACCAGGATTTATTGAAACACCTATTCCATAAGGAGCACCTATCCCTAAGATGATCAAGTCCTCCTAACCACCCATTGGTTAAGTCATTTTGACCCAAAACCTTTATCACATCCTTTTTACTAAAGGACTTTAGTAAAACACCTATTCCATAAGGAGCAACTACCCATAAGGAAGATTAAGTCCTTTAGACCCTCCTTTGAAATGAACACGTCCACCTTTGAATTTATGTATTCAACACCTGACGATGGACCTTTGATTATCACTCTTAAACTTTAATATTACATCCAAAACTCCCTATTGGCCAAAGCACATTACATACTTGAACCAAGACATAAAGATCAATTAAGACACATTATATATCTCAATTAACCCCACTCTTCAACTCTTCACTTACACTCAATCTTCAAACCTGTAAGAGCACTATTATGACATAAAAAATATGACCTAAAAGTCATACACACCATCCTTAAGCTTATCTACCATTCAACCCATCCACTAGGCACACACATCCTTCACTTTTCATTTTCTTACCATACACACTCTCTTAAACAACCTCTTGAACATACTCACTCATTCTGCCTCTTTTTGGCTTATTAGGTCCAATTACCTATGTGATCACCTTCATCACCTTCATAATATAATAATTTATGATTATATTTTCTATTTTATGGTCCTCACTAACTTTTACCTTCTCTTTCAAAGGCTCTCTCTTTCACTTGGCTCCACATTCACATAACTAGAATAAATAGGCCAAATAGGCCTTGTACTTATACAATGCTCTTGGTATAATCCATCTTGGTTGGAAAATATGTTTACCATACATGTTAAAATTTTTAAATATGTCCTCATACACATTATTTAATAACCACATACTCTATAGGTCAGCTAATGACTCATTACCCTCAAACCACTATTAGGTCTTGGTGAGACCAAAAACCATTAGTCCTTCATACTCACATGATACATGTGAGACTAATTAAAAAACATTCATAATTTATCAATTATTATAAAATATAAAAAATATCTCAATATTCCCTTTCTCACTTACACATTGTTCAATGCCATTTGTAACACCAACTCCACACTTAGACCTATGAATTAAGCCTCCTAGCTCTTTAGGTCTTCATACACAGAAAACATGGTCTCAAAATTTTAAACCAACTACTCAAATATTTCAAATATAAATATGATTAGATCACATGGATGAACCCTTTATGACCTCAGTTATACCTCCATGTTCTTTAGACACTCAACACATGTTTTAAGCACTCATAACAACATACACAAAATGACCACTTAGACTAGTCATATACAGTCAAAATATAGTCAAGCTATTTTAAATATACATATATAATAAAAGGCATATAATGATAAAAAATTCATTATCATAATAATTATAGACTTATATAAAATCTACATGCTCATTTTATTCTTCAACTCTGCTCATAACACCTTCAACTTACCTCTGTAAGATGGTCATTCAAACTGTCAGTGTATTCAATAAACACCATCAATTTATATGTCTTTGTTCATATATAATAGATTGGTAAAACCTCCAATTAAGAAATATATCATCATTATTGATTATAAAACAATCTCTAATATCTAATTTATCATGAGACATCTAGATACCAACAAGTACAACTCAATTACCCTTCTTAAGTTACTTGTAGAGCATACATAAAAACATAGTCAACTTTGAACCTTCATAACTTTGACTATATACAATTTCAGATATAAAAGTATATATTTATATATGTAACTTGGAGTCCTATACAAATTCAATTTTTACTCCATGGGAAAATTTTACATATATCGAAAGGTATAGCATAAAAATGGAGCACTAGTTTTTCCTTTGTTAAATTCAAATATTTAAATTCAAATGGTCATAGTTAAACCTCAGTCACTTAAAACACATATCATGCTATAAAATCTTATATCAAATAAAAATCATTGATATTATTTTAAATTTAAATCATAGTGTTCCACTTCCCAAATTTTAAACCTTGAATAGTTGACCTCATACGCTCCATTGATCTCTTTGAGATTGTCCCCACTTTAGCCATACTAGATAACTGTCACTTTGACCTCTTGAAGTTAATATGTACCATTAATATTGATTAATATGAATACCCACTAATTTTTTATATTTATAATAATATTTATCTTTACCTCTACTCAACATTAAACATCAAACACTTGTCCTCATCTCACTGCTTCTAGATACCTTGGAACAAACATGTTCCATTGATCCTTTTTTAAGGAGATCGATATTTAAATTCATTAACCAACAAACACTTTTAATAATTTGAATTTATACACTCCATTTATCTTGATTTTTACAAATGTCTAGGAGCCATAGGATCTCCATTTGGTCTTATTTTTTACCCTTCACAAATTCAGCTAAGTATGGGGACCATTGTTATCTTCCAGGAAGGTCAACTTTGCACAGTCATACCTTTTGCTTCGATAAAATGTATGTTATCAAATTTGGACCATTTATTCTCATTTAAAATAGGAATCCAACCATGTATTAGTTATATATTTAAACCTTTGTGCATATAATATATAACGCCATTAATCTACTCACTTAGATTTTTCTACCATAGAGCCAAGTATGCCTAAAACTACCTAAAAGGTCACCTTTGCACATCCATATATTTTTATGAATAATATCACATGACCTAATATTTATCACAAAAACCCATATGATCAAATTCTATTTAAAATACCACATGTGTGAAATATAACACCATTAAAATGCCTACTCAGTTTTCTTACCACAAGCCAAATCTGGCTAAGTATGGGAAAACACTGTCAAACTACCTGGGAGTCCAACTTTGCACTTGCATATCTTATGTTGTGATTCATCACATGACCTATAATTTATCACATAAAAACTAGGCACAAATTTTATCACAACCATATGACTAAATCCCCTTGACTCATCCACACATGGCAATGCTGACATTAGTAAATTGCCTACTCAAATTTTTTACCACTAGACATAAAATGTCTAGATGAAAACAATGTAATACTAGATGAATTCCACTTATGCACAAAAACACTCAATTAATCCTCTAATATAATCTCTTTACAAGCTTAATACTTTAGATTCATCCCTAAGTATTCTAAACCATGCCAAAACATAATATCAGCCAAACCAACTTCAAGCATACTAGGAAAAACATACTACACACTTTTTCATTGTCATTTGGACTAATAATAAACTTCATCCACTCACTTGAACACCTATATGACATCATTGACAAATATTCAATAGTGTATAAGCTGTATGAATCTTCCCTTGACATATCCTTACCACAACTATATGTTGATGAGTTGTCTTATGCAGGTTATATGAAGTGTCAAAGGTTGTTGATCATATTTGAAGTGTAATCTATTTAGAAGTGTCTCAAATAAAACCTCTCACCCATCACTTACAAGTTAAAGCCACTCACCATTGTATCCATGTAAAAAATTATTACATAAGAAGTCTTGGAGATAGTATTTTAGTCCATGACTAGTTCATTAGTGTTGTTAGGAGTTTAATTTGAGTGAATAAGTATAATTTGTGCATCACCATTACTAATATAAGTTTTCCCTTTAACTTATCTTTCTAATTCTTTTCAACCCCATAATAAAATAGGTTTATAAAAAGGATTCAAAGTTTATACATTAGTGGATCTAGCCTCATAATATATAGGTTTGGTCTAGTTATAGGTAACCCACAACTTGTAGACCAATCCAATATTAGTTAAAGTTTCAAGGAGAATTGAATAGTCTAATTCAATAGGGTGTAACTTGGGTTGCTAACATGCTTTACCTCAAAATAATAATATAACCATGTAAATTGTGAATGTATCATGTAACATATAAAGAGAACATTTATAGGTAGATATATCATTGAAGCATGCCAAATGTGATCACATTAATTCCTAAGATGCATGATATAAATCATTGGAATGTCTAGATAGTAACACATAAGATTAACAATCAATCAAGTACACACACAAGAACAATAAGAAACAAATCAAAATACAATGGTCCAAGGATACCTCAATAAAGGGGCATGTTTAAATGCTACACAATCAAAGGGACATGACTTAGTCAAATGTCCACAAAAGTAAGAATTACATATTCAAATGTCATCATACAAAAAATAATGACATATTCAAGTGTCAAAGAGGCAAACAAAGGCACAGGGCCTTAAAAAATGGAGCATATTCAAATCCTTAAATAAGAAAGACAATATCAAGGGAAGATACTCAAGGAAGTGTATAAATGAAAGAATAAGAAACCAACATAAACATATTATATTAGTCCTTGGATATATGTGTTAATTAAAAACATTAAATAAATAACATATCAAGTACATTGTTAAATATATAAGTATGGATAAATGCATGTTTAATTACATATATGATCTTAAACATGATAATTTAAAGCAACCATAGAATTATATAACCTAGATGTATCATGATCATAGAGGTTTATACCCCCATAATCTAGGCGACGTGAGTAGAGGGAAAACCCAACATACAAAAGTGCATAGAACTTGTGTGTGTGTGTGTCTATATATATATATATATATCAATGAATTACATAAAAAGATGTGTGAAACACATGTGTATATAGGAAATATTGATATGATGTCTACCAACATGTAACCAATAACATATATACCAAGGAGATAATAAAACATGTAAATGCTGAAAATATTTTTGGGTTTTTGATTTTTTTTTAATTTTTGGATTATGTGAAATAAAAAGGCTATCCTATGATCACATCCAAAGGATGGTCATAAATGTCTCCCCATTATGAACTTGGTGGAATAAACTAGTGATTCTACTAAGGAGAATGTATAGGTGAAATATATATCATTTTAATATTTGTGATGTTATACATATGGAAAATATGAATCTATGGTTGTGAAGCATAAATAGCAAGAGTAGGGGTTCTTGCAACCCATCGTTTGGTCTACAATTTATTTGGAATAGTAGTAATAGAAATATGTTTAGGTTTTTTGGTTGTCTAAATATGGTGTGTAATAGGTAAGGATTCTATAGAACCCATTGTGGATCTCTGATGTAATGGTATCCTAGGTATTATCCACTTAGTAAAAGGAATTGCTTGTTGTTTACCCTTTTGTAGCAGATTAACTATAGGAGGTTTGATAATTAATTACATAATTATAAATTTATCTTGCTCAAAAGGATGTTTATATGTAATTCTATAAATTTTAATTACCTAATTGGCATGAATTTATTAACACACCCATGCATCGTAGAAAGTAGTACTTAAATTGTATGTATCCAAGGTCATCCCAATAACATATCAAAGACATTCATGTAAGGTATAAATGAGAAGGTAGTAACCACATGGGTGGGACACACCTATAAAAGTAAGTTAATATCACCAAGATATTGTTTTGAGGTCTCATCAAATTCTCTAACTAATATGGTCGAAGGGTGTAAATCATGATTTGTATAACCCAAATGTGTAAGTAATGTCATAGTATAAAGGTTATCGCTTGCACCATTTTCAATCATAACATTATGTATCGGTTGGTGGTCAATATATGCTGAAATAAATAAGGAATAAAGATCTAAATCATCATCTATAATCTCACTATCATTAAAAGTGATGGAGGGTCTCTGGACCATAAGAGGTGTATATTGATATAGGTACCAATAATCCTATCCAATGGGTGATCATGATGAGATAGTGGAGGATGTGCATTATATGTCATTTTATCTTATGGATTATTTTTTGAATGATCTTTCAAAGGATTGTTAAATATTTTGTAATTTTTTGTAGTCACTAGGTTGTGAACTTGATTCCTTTGGAGGATCATCAAACTTAATCTTTTGGTCATTGATGAGGTCTTGCTTCAAGGTAAAACATATGTTCATAGAATGCCCAGGGCCTTGGTGATAGTCATAATAAGCATTCATATCATACTCTTTGGATATAATTATACTCATATCAACCTCTATAATATGAGGGAGAGATATAAGATGATACTATATATTCCATGAGATTAATGAAGTTGGAAACTTAGGTAAGGGTGTAAATTATCTTTGTGGTGCATTGGATAAGACAATATTATTAGGTTGTTATTACACCACATTAATCATGGCGGATGTTTATTTTTTAGGCTCAATAGGTTTGTCCTTATAACTTGGTTTGATAGTAAAATTGGTATTACATGTAAATTTATTTTGTGTATTTTCTACATACTCAAGTTTATTCAATGAGATAAGTTTCATTTCATGATCGTGAATAGTATGGAATAATTCATCAAAATATTTGAACTTTTTGAACACAATGGCTTCATGTGAAGGAGTAAGAAAATATTTCTTGAAAATACATTCAATTTATTTATCTTCCATAGGATTTATAATTTTAGATAACATGGTTTTTTTTATCTTAAGACATATTTATTGATATTTTCATTGGTTCCTTATTTGATTTTTATCATTTAGGCATGGGAAAACTTTTTGTTAATTTTAATAGATAAGTGTGTGATCTAGGAGGATTTATAATAGTGACCAAATTTTGTGGTCTAAAATTTTATCTAAACTATTTTCACAGTGAAGATCTTGTCAATATATTTCCAATGCATTTTACGATTTAAAAAATGGACTCCGTATGCATAGGTTATGACATGTTGAAGTTTTCAAGCAATAGGGAACAAATGTTCAAGTACAATGACTAAACATGAGTATGGAACAATAGATTATTAACACATGGAACAATGAAATCCTCACATTTGGAGTGTAGATAATAGCTCCAAAATATTATCCAAGATTTTAGATAAATCACACTTCCTAAGGCTCAAGAAATGGGATTAACTCTATGAATATCTCTTTCCCCATAAATGTGGGATATTTCCCATATAAATTGGGATATATCCCATAGAAATGCATGGGAGGTTTATCCAAAAATAAATATATAAAGGGTGGTTTGAATTTCTATGCCCCATTTTCGGAGATAATGCTAAGAATCTTAAATAAAGGTGATAATAAATAAATCCATAATTGGTGGGTTTTAAAAAGATATATAAACCCATGAACCTCATTTGTAAACTCATTCTAAGATAATTCCAAGAGCACTCCAAGATCTCATTTACATTACAAGCATTTGAGAATCAAATCTCTCACTTGCATTGAAACTCTTCCATTCCAAGGTTTTGGAGCATTGGAGGAACATTATACAGGATTACGGAAGCTCTGATTCTCTATTATTTGTAGGGTGTAATTTAATTTGAGTATTGTAAAAATAACTCTATTGGAGGAGTTGTCACTACTTGGAGGCCACAAAAGAGGATCATTTTATGGATTTGATGACTAATGCCTATTATAACTTAGCTCTATGTAGATTCTCTTGGAGGCCATGTAGTAGAGGAGAAGTCAATAAGAAGGTGTGAATTAGGGAAGCTATGTTGGAACATTATGAAATCCTTCCAAGACCAATATAGTTCTTTACAAGATTATTTGGCACTTGAGTTCATGATGGATTCATTATATTTTTGTAAGTTTTAAATTTGTACTTACAAATGGATTTTTATAATGAATCAGTTCATTTTTTAGAGAATCCAAAGATGTAGGCATCTACCAAACTCCATTATCAACTTGTGTGTAGTGTTCATTATTACTTGCATTACATTATTTTCAATTGATTATATTTTTGGAGTTGAATTTTGGCATTAAAATTAATCTATCTATAAGGATCTACTAATCAAAAATTTTAGAGTAGGAAATCTACCTATTCATGGATCATTTTGGTATCAAATCAGTTTGAATGCAAGATTTGCTTCTAATTGCATAGCCTATTGATATCAGTTTTAATTAATTATAGACATTTTTGACTTGTTTAATCTTCCAATGAAGTGTGTAATTGTTGGAGATACAGGTCATTTACAAGATCAAGAAACCATGGGAATAGCCTTCAAGCATGAAAGGCTTAAAGAGCTTGAAGCATTCAATTGGTAGATATAGGATAAGAATAATTTCTTGAGATCCAAGTTTCACTCCTTAGAAGAGGAGGTTGAAGTCTTGAAATTTTATTTACAAACCAAGGATGAGCTCTTAGCATAGTTGTAGAGTAGTGAATAGAAGGAGTTGCCTTCCACCATAGAAGTAAAAACCATGATGAATGATTGCACTATAAGTTCACCATATATCACTTTATCCTAGTTAGTTTTTGATGTAGTTTTTGGTGATTTTGAGAAACATACTAGAGGTATTGGCTCAAACCTGTTGTTTAAAATGAGTTTCTATGGAAGAGGTCTTGGAAAGAATAGCCAAGGTATTGCTAACCTAATACAAGTCAAGGATTTTCCTCATTTTAAAAGTTTGGGTTATGCTAGTGAGTGAATGGAAATTATAGAGATTTTCAAATATATTGAAGAAAGACAATATTTTAATAGCCAAGTGCTTATGATACTAGTAGAGTATAATTCTTCCATATAGAGGAACAATTCATCACAATAAGATGATGAAAGGTGTAAATGAATGACCAAAGGAGGTAATGAAATACCTCCTCGTTGTTTTTACACTTAATATAACACTAGATAGAATTGTGTAAATTCTAAAAATTATAATCCTCTCTTTTAGTATAGAAAATATGGTTACGATATACAAAAAATACGGCATGATTTTCCTTACACTTTTTATGGGGTAAGTAACCATTCTATTTCCAGTTTTTAGAAGAGAAGGTAATTTCTAAAGAAGTTGATACCTTTCATTATAAAAAGGGTAGGTTCTAAAGACCAATCTCAATATTCAGAGGCAAGAAATGGAAAATGTGATTCCTCATCTAAGAAAGAGACCAATATGAATTTTTTGTCATGTGAATGGGCATCAGGTTGAGAAGTGTTGGAGACTTCATCTATATAAAAATAATAAGATGAATATGGAAAACAAACCTATTACAAAGGTAAATGAATTTCTTAATTCACCACCAATTGATGAGTCAACCTAGGTATCTACTAAGGAAATAAAGCCACCTAAATGAGATAATCTGATAAAATGGGTTGGTAATAAGTTCTTTAGTTTTATGTTTTCATAGCTAGAATTATAGATTAACATGAAGAATTTTCAAAGAATATTTGGAATTTTTAATGATTAATTAATGGAAAATTAGTTCATATTTTAACTTTGAATATATTTGGAGTAACCAAATGGGGATAATCTTGAGACAGGTTTATCATGCTTATGTTTTCTCACATTTTATTAACTCCATTTTGAAGTTGATTGTAGTAGTCATGTTGATAGGTATCATTAGTATGCCCATGAGTCAAGGTGTACTTCCAAGAGGGAGATAAAGTGGCATTAACATGAAAAGTGCTTCAATGGTGAGTACCACTCAATTAAAGAACAATTTTTTATGGACGTATGTGGCCATCCATTTTTTAAGTATGTTCTTTTGATGTACGCATATAATCATTGTATGTACATTTGTAAAAGACCCAAATTGGGTAGTTTTTGTAATGATTACAATGTTTGTAAAACATGTATATTGCATATAAGACCCAAATAAGGGAAATTTTTATAACACGTGTGTTTTATGTAAGACCCCAAGAAAGACAATACATCAATTTAATGTAAGACCTTAAGAAGGGAAAAATGTAAAAGTGATGACCTATTATAACATCAATTAACATGAAACATAGTTTTATGTCCTTGTGTTAATATTAAACAATAAGGAGATAAACAAAAATTAGCCTCCAGAGGATAAATGCATCTAGGACAAGCACAAATATAAACCAAAAGGGTGAAAAAGTGATACATTACCATATTTTTTAGAAGAAGTAGACTTTTGGTGGACTAAAAGTTCTTTAGTGGGGAGGTTTAATATAGGAGGATTTCTAATAGTGACCAAATGATATGGTCTCAAATTTTCCCTAAACTATTTACATAGTGAAGGTCTCATCAAGAGATTTCTAATACATTTAATGGTTTGAAAAATGGACTCTGTATGCAAAACTTATGGCCTATTGAAGTTTTTAGGCAATAAAAGAAAAATGTGCAGGTATAGTGATTGAACATGCATGTGGTCCAATATATTCCTGACACATGGACCAATGAAATCCTCACATTTGGAGTGTCTATAATATCTCCAAAATATTTTCCAAATTTTAGATAAATCCCACATCATAAGGCTTGATAAATGGGATTAAATCCATGAATATCTATTTCCCCACAAATGTGGGATATTTCCCATAGAAATTGGGATATCTCCCATAGAAATGCATGTGAGGTTTATCCAAAGAGTAAGATATAAAGGGTCATTTGACTTTCCATGCCTCATTTTGGGAGATAAGGCTAAGAAGCTTAAATAAAGGATTGTACATGGGGATGGATGATGAAGAAATCCATAATTGGTGGGTTTTAAAAAATTATATAAAACCCATGAACATCATTTTTAATATCATTCCAAGAGAATTCCAAGATCACTCCAAGCTCTCACTTACATTGCAAGTATTTGAGAATAAAATCTCTCACTTGCATTTTAACTCTTCCATTCCAAGGTTTTAGAGCATTAGCAGAGAATTATACAAGAATATGAAAGCTCAAATTATATATTATTCATAGGGATTTATTAATCTGAGTATTGTAATAATAGCTTTATTGGAGGAGTTAACACTACTTGGAGGTCATAAAGGAGAATCATTTTATACAACTGATGATTGATGCCTATTCTAACTTAGCTCTATGTAGAGGCTCTTATAGGCTATGTAGTAGAGGATAATTTAATAGGAAGGTGTGAAGCAAGGAGTTCATGTCAGAGCATTGTGCAAGCCTTCCAAGATCAACCTAGGTCTCTACATGACCGATTGGCACTTGAGTTTGTGATGGATTCATTATAGTTTTTTAAGTTTTAAATTTGTACTTGTAAATGTATTTTTATAATGAAATATTGGTTCATCATTTAGAGAACTTAGAGACATATGCATTTGCCAAAATTCGTTATCAACTTGTGTGCAGTGTTTATTATTACTTGCATTACATTCTTTTTAGTTATTTATATTTCTAGAGTTGAATTTTGGTATTAAAACTAATCCATATATATAAGGATCTAATAAGTAAAATTTTTAGAGTATGAAATATACTTGTTTACGGATTAGGGTGCCAAGAATTTATCCTTGAGGGGTTTGAAGGTGTTTACTGATTGAGTTTATAAATCATAGAATGACCTTAAAGCATACTCTTTCAGTTCATTGGAATAATTTGGTTAAAAGTTTATAAATTGGAGGAATAATAAAGGCATGCTTCATAAAAATATCAAATATGTTATTTAGGATCACCCTTTACATCATAAAATGTGAACTTAGGTGTAATAAAACCAGTCGACAAGGGGTGAAAATATATCTCTAGTGCAATAGGATTATGCAACACCTTTTGTAATTCAATAACATAGAGATATTTCATAGTATTTTGTTCAATATTTATAACCTTAGTTTAAAAAATTATTATAGTTTGGACAAGATATTACACCTCTTGGTATTTTAGGTTGGACATTTGAGAAGTCACAAAAGGATGTGTACTCATAAGAT
Organism: Torreya grandis; assembly: GCA_037957365.1. Lineage (NCBI taxonomy): Eukaryota > Viridiplantae > Streptophyta > Pinopsida > Cupressales > Taxaceae > Torreya > Torreya grandis. The sequence continues at coordinate 761,422 of JARHVA010002349.1, forward strand.
GAGTATATATAGGCATTAAAGCTGGTATTTGAGTTATATGATTTAGGTTTCCCATGGTAGATGTAGTAATAGTATTTTTAGGGAACAAAGGTCAAAATTCATATCTCATGGCCCCATTTAAAGTATGGAGCAGTAGTGTGTTCAAGGTGAGGGTTTTTTGTATATAGGGATAACCCATAGCTTGAATAACATGATCAATAGATGGATTTACTTGTTCATCTATACTTTTTTTATTTTTTAGTTTCTAATATGGTTCTTATTATTTAATGATTTTGATGAATACACTCATGAAATAATGTAATTACCTACACTTGCTCATGACCTATTTGTTCATGTTCATTTTTCTCATTAGACTCTTATTTTTCATTATTGGAATCTTCTTCTATGATAACCTCATTATTATATTTTTCATTCTCAACATTGGTATCATCATGATCCATTGGATTAGGTTCCTCACTAGTTTTAGACATCTTAGGTGGTAGAAGGGGAATCCTAATGTGTTTAATAGCCACACTTCCCAATCTAGGGATATACCTAAGTTTCATGAAAATTAATATAAGTAATAACTAAAAAAGTATAACAATCTAAAACCCTACCTAACTTGAAACCCTAGGAATCAGAAAAAAACACATAAATGAGTCAATTTCATTAAATATTTAACCATAAAATCTATATTATGGTGGAATATAGGGTTAAAGGGGTAGAGATAGACTAAGGAAAAATCATGATATACTATCTCTAAAAAAAATTATTTGTGAAACTCAGATAAAATATAAACTAAATTTATTATGCTAAAAGTATAAATATAGAGTATAATTATGCTAGATATTATAATATTAAATGAAATACGATACTTAGATAGTTATGATGATAATATATATCTAGATCTAGAAATGGGTATGAAGTGGAGTAAATTTGGATTCTAGAATAGTCACCTTATTTTGGAAATTTGACCTTTCTATCTATAGACACTTACATATCATGGGATGGTTACATGGACACTGCTATTTATCTTAGACATTGGTGTATAGTATAGAATACCTAATAAATCTAGATGTAACTACCTATATAATTTTGAGTTATTTGTCACCTTGACTTTAGTGCATTTATATCTAGGTCATGGACTTTCTTTGTTAAATAGTAAAACTCTAGTTCTTCATATTCATAGTGGATATGGGAAAAATATGTTAATGAGAACATAGTGTCAAGCTTGCCCAAAGACCCTTCTATCAATAAGCACTTCCTACATATCCAATACTCTGAAGAGGGCCTCATACTTGTGTAGCTATCTACTACATGTTGGATTTTGTGTGAATCATGTAATGTGTGATAATAAAGTACATAGAGTGACATGAATTGTAACTTGGTAAATTTAGCTCATGGGATGATCCTATAATACTTAAAACCTATATATGTGTTATCCCTATGATTTATATGGAAATAGGAGAAAATATGGAACCTTTGCTCACTTGAGTGCTTAATAGAATGATTTTAGTAAGTTACCTTATTAGTTATTTGGTCTAGGATAGATGAAGGATTAATGAGGGTTGGTCTTATATTTATACCAATGCCTTTAGAGAATATCCCATATTAAATCACTTAGGCTAACCCTTAGGATACATTTCATTTTCAAATTGGATGAATTTAAGGCACTGGATACTTTTTTTAGGGTAGGACACTTGTGTTTATATATGTGTCTAACTAGGATTCAAGTGTTCAAGTAATTATAAAATAGGTGAAGGTCCAAAACTTGAAAATATGGAAGATAAGAAAGTTTATAACATTTTGGGAAAGATATAAGGTCTGATTCATCATAATAACATTGGTTGGACCAAGAGATAAATAATTATGCATAGAGAGATAGTGTATGCAAGCCTTTTGGAAGTAGTAAAGGTATAAAAGTTGAAGGTACATCTATGATATGTAGTTTCCAAGTATACACGACCAAGGTGATATAAAAATTAGAAATAGTGTCTATAAAATCGCACATCACTACAAAATCACCTTTTTCATATACAAAACTCAAAATGTGCTAGTAATAATGTGTATATTATACTAATAAAGGATCATTTTAAAAATAAGCATTTAAATAAAATACATTTACAATAACTATTTTACATAATATGGAAAAGGCTAATAGAATTAAAATTTAGATTATAAGGATTCTACTTCGACGTAAATTGATCACCTTACCACCTTTACAACATCTTAATAAAACACAATATTATTGTCAATATTATAGAATGCATGGTCATCACAGAAACCATTATTTGAAACTAAATAAGAGAATACAACATAGCTGATATTGGTGATCCTACACTCGATACCTCTAACTTGGGGAGTTAAAGCTCTCATATATTCAAAAAATACCAAAAATAACCCCAAAAAACTTCAAAACTCTAAAAATATTTGCACTATTTACATATTCTATTATCTCTTTGGCACATATATTATTGGTTTAATATTGGTAGATAACATATAATTTATTTTTATATACACTATTGTTTCATGTATCTTTGAGTGTGATACATGCATAGATAGATATATGATCAATGCACTTTCAGATGTTGGCCCTTCTCTCTATTCATGACATGTGGACAATGAGGGCATATGTTTTTTTTATCATGATACATATAGGTTATATTATTATATTATCAGTTTACATTATCATGTTTGATCTTATATACTTACACATGCCTTTACCCATGCTTATATATTTCATGGTGTAATTGATATTCTATGCACTTAACTTATTTTACTAACACATATTATCCATGGGCTAGTATGATATGCTATGATGGTTTATTATTTTTTATGTTTTAATTTTTGCACTTCTTTGATTGTGTTTATTTTTATTATCCTTCATTATATTACTTGTTTGATAATTTGAATATGATCCATTAATTGTGGTCCCCATGCCTATGTTTGCATATTGTGACATTTTTATATGTCATGGTTTGTTATATGTTGACATTTGAATATGTCATTCCTCACTTTTCAGATTTTTGATTAAGTCATGTCCCTTAAATTGTGTGGAGTTTCAACATGCCTCTTGTTTGAGGTCTCTTTAGACTATTGTCTTTTGATTTACTCTTGAGCGTTATTGTGTGTGTGATTGATTTCTTGTTGAGCTTATACTATTATTATATAGACATTTACATAATTTACACCATGCATCTTAGGACTTGATGTGATCACATTATGTGTGCTTCAGTGACATATCTACATATACATGTTCCTTACATATGCTACATGTTTCATATATAAATTATATAGTTATCTTATACTTTGAGGTAAGGTAACTACTAGTTTCTTCTTCCCCTCACCTCAAAATGGGGATATATTAGTGGGGGCATGCCATAGAGGAATGGCTTCCACATTTTTCATAGTTTACCAAATTCATATATATAATGGGGGAAAGTTTTGGAAACATGTTATCCACACTTACACCAGTTATAGTTTTAGATATACAATGGGTACATTTTATAGAAACATATTTTCCACTCTTAAAAGGTTTTCAAATTGGCCAAAAATCATAGTTATATGATTTATCTACATAGGTGTAGTAGAATTATATACATTGGTACCATTATTATACCCATATTTTATAATGAGACATATATGAGGTGCATATACTATGCAAAGGGAAGATAAATTTCAAAATAAAAATCAATTTAATATTTCAAAACACTTTTATGGATTATCATCTCCTACTAGTTTGGACTTTTATGAACTATATTGAGCCAATCTATTATAGTAGTCGATCCATTTTTGATATGATTAAGGTGATTAAATCACTAAATATTTCAAATTTTATTTTTTATAATTGATTACATCATCCAACCTCATCATATTTATATTATGTATTGACTTTGTTCACTCACTCACAAAATTATATGTATGATTGGGTTGCATTGTTAAGTTGGTATCAATTATCATGTGAAAATTCACCTTTAGCTCTATGTTTGAGGGAAAGTTTTATCCTTAAATATTTTTATATTAATTAATGTTATAGATTTATATATTTCCTAATCTTAGTTTCAATGATTCATAATGATAACTCTTTTCCAAATCAAATTGTCAAAAGGCAAGGCAATTGCATTGATACACATATGTACTCCTAAACCTTTCTCTTTTTAATTTCAATCACTTTGAATGCTTTCAATTTCATATTATATGTACTAATTATATACTATAATATGCTCTTGGTTATAATTTATTCACTAGATAAGCACACAAGTTGGAGTCATGCAAAGATAAGGTATGTTATACACACTCAGGTATGCATTTATTTTAATTAAACTAGAAATTTAATTACTAGATTAAAAGATGGAATATTTAAACATTATTTTTGAATTAAATTTCACCTCAATATTTTATACTTATAAAATACATATCATGGATATACATTCATCATATATAACTTTTCAATGTTGAAAGGCTCGCATACACTATCTCTTTATGCTTATTACTTATCTCTTAGTCCAACCAATGTTATAATGATGACTCAGGCCTTTGATCACACCAAAAATTTTATAAACCTACTTATATTATGTATCTACAAGTTCTATACCTATGCATATTTTCTATCTTTCTAAAAACTTGTGTTCGAGTCAAATTCCTACATCGATAGTAGTGTCTTATTCCAATGTAAGTTTCAAGTTCCTTAAAGTCATCAAATTTAATAATTAATTGTATTCATATAGTAAACTTAAGTGATTTAAAATGATATATTATTCAAAATTATTCATATATATGCATGATCAATCATCATTCATTCTCCACCTAGCATAGACCAAACAACTCACAAGGAAAAATGCCAAAAGCATTCAATCAAACCCTCAAATGAGTAAATCTTCCCTATTTTCCCATATTTTCATATATATATATATATATATATATATATATATATATATATATATATATATATATATATATATATACATATATATATATATACACATATATATATATATACATATATATATATATATGTATATATATATGTATATATGTATATATATATGTATATATATATGTATATATGTATATATATGTGATATATATACATATATACATATATATATATATGTGTGTGTGTGTGTGTGTGTGCGTGTGTGTGATATATATACATATATATATATATATATATATATATGTATATATATCACACACACGCACACACACACAGTGTGTGTGTGTGTGTGTGTGTGTGTGTGTGTGTGTGTGTGTGTGTGTGTGTGTGTGTGTGAATTACTAAAAGAGCATCCCATGAACCACATTTTATAAGTTACAAATTATGTCACTCTATTTACTTATTTATCACACATTGCATCCTTATGCACACATAAGCTAATACGTAGTGAGAACTACATAAATTTTAGCCCCTCTTAAAATTATTTGATATATAGTAAGTGTTCATTTAAATATTGATATTTGGGGAATATGAGCACCATGTGCCCACTAACCCATTTTTTTTACTATCACTATGAAGATGAAGAACTAGAGTTTTTCCATTTGACAAGGAGTAATAATCCATGATCTAGATCTGAGCACACTAGAGTGAATTTGATATAGAGAAAAAAATATATTATGTGTTTACATATATATCCAATAGGTATTTTTTACTAGCCACCTACATCCAAGTTAGACATAATTGTCGATGCAACCATCCAAGGTCAACACAAGTGTCTGGGGTCACATAAGTGCTTAATGTAGAATTTGACATCAATTCCAAAACCCACTTCTAGTATGATTTGTTCTTGTTATATATATATATATATATATATATATATATATATATATATATATAATCATTAGAATTAGACAAGTATAGTATTTTAATTATCATTGAAATATCTAGCATATCTATACTTTATATTTTTAACATATCTCAACATAATAAGTTTTGTATATGTTTATATGAGTTTTAAAATTAATTGGCATGCTATAGAGATACTTTATCACCCTTATTCCCTATTTTATATCTATTCCCTTAACCCTATATTCACTAATTTATATTTTAGGGTTAAACATCAAAGTATTCTCACTTTCAATATTTAAGTCTACCAACAGTCATGAAAAGGTAACAAAGGGATGAAAATGAAATTATTCCTAATTTCTCTCTAATGATTTATAGGGATGATGCCTAAAAATCTATTTTTTTAGATGTATTAGGATATAAGTGTATTACTTTTATTGTGATATTACTCTTAAATATAAACCATAAACACTATTAATACCAAATGTTGCAAGTTGTTTGTGTTTGTATAATTTGTTTATTTTTTCAAAATTTAAAAGAATACTATTTTGGTAATTTATTGTTTTAAAAAATGAATTCCTTATTATGATTAAATAAGTTAAAAATATATTAAAATCATCTTAATTTAAAAACTCTATAATTTTTTTTAAATTTTAAATTTTGAGAGATAAAATCATAAAAAATATGAATCAAAACTATTTTTAAAAATAAATTATCTTCAAAATTTATGACATTATTTACCACTTAAAAGGCATATGAGATCATTTGAATCTTTTAAAAGGTCTAATTTGATAGTTTTAATGCCACTTCAAACTCCATTTGAAAACACCAATAAAAAACTCTTCAATTTTTGTGTTCAAAGATTCTTTGATGCCTTGAAATAAGAAAATAATGATATTTTATAGGTCTAAATTTTGGCTCAAGCATCATGATTTACTATGGCACAATAAAAGGAAGATAAATTACCTCTTTATTATCTGAAATGTAGGTATAAGTTCAAAAAAACACTCCAAACATAACTAACATAGTAAAAAAAATATGCATTAATTAAATTTTTGACTTCAACAAAGGCTCAAACATCACCAAAACATATGGTTAAATTCGACATAGCTATCTTAAATCATCTTATAATATCCAATTCATATCATGTATCATTTTTAATTCTAAAATGAAATTTCATTGATAATTTAAATGCATAATAAAAGCCAATGAAACAAATGACTTCAACCAAAGAAGTATGACAAAAATGGATAAAAAATAACATGTGCTCTATTATAAGATATAAATAATGGAATGAAAAAAAATATAATTTGGTGAAAATAAAATTTATATTTATATTAATAAAATGAAAAAGCATTAAATTATTTATATCCAAAACATGGCTATTCATTTCACCTTTCATAAAGTCTATTTAACTTTCATATATATACTATTCATTTTCTACTACAAAATAAAATATCTCTACAAATAATAACTAAGATTAAAAAATATTATATAAAATAATATTACATCACTTTGTCCCCCCTAAATCCCATCTCCAATTTTGTATTATTTTGGTTTGGTATCTCCCATGATGTGATAAAATTATTGCCACTAACTCTATTTAAGGCCCTACCATGCAATAAATTGATTAATACAATGTTTTATTTTGATATTTGACCAAATTATATCAAAATGAGGTTGAGATCAAATAAAAAAAATCAAATAAAAACCATAATGTTTTTTTTCCAAATATTTAAACATATAATGAAATTATAAAAATTAATATAAACATTATGTGTTATACAATGAATTTAGAAAAAAAACCCTAAAATCATAATACATAATTCAAATATGATACCATAAGGATTAAAATAAGAATGTGGATTCATTTTATAGATGCATGAATATGATAAAAAAATATTATATAAAATTTCTCAATAATTAGTGAGATATGTGAAATTCATAATATAGGTTTCAATCACAACTTAGGTAAAAGGAAGTCTTGTTTGTTATGGATTTTTTTTTTTTTTTCACTTCTTTTTATTATCTTTATGTGAACCAATAGTTTTACCAACTAAAATATATGATACCAATTTTAATAAAAATATTATATAACTAAAATATTATAGAGTATATCACATAATATAAATGAAATCATTATATATATATATAATGATTTCATTATATATATATATATATATATATATTTATTTTGAGGGGGAAACCTCTACAACTATATAATAAGAACAAAACTTGATATATTATTTTATAGGAGATCCATGCTCATCCTTATTTATAGATTTAATTAATTAGGGTCACATCCCTTCATGCTAGACTAAAAAAAAGTATATAACTATGAATTAAAAAAATAAAGGTTTTGCATGTCATAAGTCAACTCACCCTAACCATAGTACTCTTAATAAGATAAAATATTAGGGGAATAACATTTTACCTAAGTGTATAAATAGAGAATTGCATAAAAAGAGTATTTTTATATTTAAAAACTTAGACATTTTATAATTATAGGATTTTGGCTTACTATTAAAATATTTCTTCAAAGGGAGATTTTAATAAAAGACAAAAAAAATTGGGATGAGAATACAATAAAATAAAATAAAATTATAGAGAGGTAGAATTTCACAACAATCACCTTTTAACCAGACGCTTCTTCATAGGTACAAAGCATTTCCTCAAAAAATATATCTTCACACACACTTGCACAACCAGATAGATTGTCTTCTGTGAAATGGGGGTGAAAGGTTGAAGATGAGGTATGGGAAGGTTTGAATCCTTTTTTTTTTTTTGATAGCCAAATCAGCCTTAAAGGGTTAGTATACACCTTAATTTTTCTTATTGACAATTTATCTTGTTATAATTTTTTATGCATCAATATGATTTTTTCACATTTTAAAGATTCATGGGGGTGCCACATAGTAAAAAATACCTTAACATGTTTGATCATATTGAGGCTTCTAATTTTAAGACAAAATCTACCTAAAATATTGTTATGTATTGAGGTGTTTAAGGGTTTAAAAAATATTGCTTATATATTATAGTTAAGTTACATGGGAATATGAGTAGGACTAGATAGGGATATGTGGAGATGAAGGATGGAGTCAAACATATATAAAAACAATCCAAATTTTTAATCTTCTTTTCATTTTTTGGGAGCAGTTACATACAAATATAAGGTTTCTAGTGGTGTAGAAGGATTGAAAAAAAAAGTGAGTGAAGGTAGAATAAAGATGTTAATTGGAAGTAAGAATAAAATAGTTCCAAGGAAATAAATATCAGATCTTTTAATTTTTTTCCCATTAAATTTATTGTTTTTGGTTGTTTCCATGGCATTAGTCCTCTTTATAAATCTATTTACCATAGTTTTTGTATGTGATCATAATAAATGATAAAATAGACAAATAGTATTTCCAAATTATAAAATCGGATTCAACATTATTAGTGAAATATTTTGGGATAGAATATTTTCACTTATTAAACCTTATATAATATACCATATATTTGTCATGCCACTTACTTTATCAAGTTTTAGTGTTATTTGGATCTTGGGTAATTGAATATAGAAATGCTATCATATTAAATCCTAACTGATTGCTAAGAAAGGATGAAATTTTTTCATGGTAATAATTTATCAATTGAATATTCATCTTCCTTAATTTTTAGAAGGTCATGGCAAAATTCTTAAGAAACAAAGAAAAGGAATTTTATCTAAAGGGTTTCTACAATATTTGTATAAACATTTATTTAAAAACGTGAGATAATAAAATGAAAAAGTTCTAATAAATTTTAGAAGAATCTATAAGATAACTTTAATATTTTCATTTAAACTCCAAAATTGTAGGAGTATAGAAAACATTGTTTTTCAAAGAAAGACTTATCCTTGACAACCATATTTTGGCATATGAGCCCATTGCATAGGCTAAAGATATGGGAATATAGGCTTTATTTTAAAATTTATATTTTATAATAATTTTTAAATAGTTGAATTTATTTGTATTTTAATTATCATTTTGACTTGGATTTGGCCTAACATTTGTATCAATGGTTAATTATTTTCATGAGAGATTTTAGTTAAATTATATGTTAATGTAAAATTGGTGTTTTAAATTTAAATTTAAAGATCAACTAGACAATTATTTCCAATCACTCCATTATTTTAAATGTTATTTATAAAAATGTTTATGGTTATTTATCTTTGTCCATAAATATTTAACATCAAATTAAGATATATATTTTCATTACATATGGTAAAGATATGCGTGATGTCTCACCTCATTGATGAATTCTCTTTATATTTATAATTTTAAAAGAATTGTATTATGATAAATTTAGAGTTATTGATATAATTTTATATTTTTTTGGAGCCAAGATGACTTAAAACAATATTTAGTTTTGGATAATTAGAGTAAAGTGTGCTCTTAAGTGGTTAACCCAAGTGGAATTTTATTGAACTATGGTGAGATATATGATTATTATTTTCACCATTAATGTATTTAATTAATTTTGGTGTGATTAGGTTTGAAAAAATGAGTAGGCAAACATGGTACAATAGATACCAATAATGGATCTAAAAAACCAATCCACCTTTCTTTTAGTTAGAAAATATTATCATATTCAAATCTCTTATTAGTATATAAATGGAATTTATATTTAATTGTATCTAAATTCATACATACATACATACATACATACATATATTTTCATAATTTTTAATAACTCCATTATAGTTATTTTGGAACTTCCTAAATAATTTTTTGAAATGTAGATTTTTTTAATTTGATAATTAAAATTATTTAAATTTGAATCTAATTTTGAACATCAAAATGAATTTAAATTGATTATATTATTTATAAACATTCCCATTTTTTAGTGTAGAATCATTATCAATGGTGAAGAAGTCATTAAATTACAGCATTTCCCTCTTTATTAAAAAAAATACTTTCTTATGTAAAAAGTGTGTATAAAAGACAACCAATTTTACTTTGTATCTAATGATACACCTTAACACTCCATTAAACCAATAATTCACTATTAAAATATTCATTAAAAATTAAAAAACCATATAAAAATAGTAAAATAAATTAGAGTCTTACATAAAATAGGAATTAATCTTACAAAGTTGATAACATTGACATCAAATAATTCAAAAATTGGGTCAATAAAAATATCTACAACATTTATTAGAACTAGTATAATTTTTCCCTCTTCTTCCACTTGAGATATATTTTAATTATCTTAATTCAACATATTTTTAGAAATTTCCACATCCTTCAATACATTATAATTTTTATTTTTGGCTAAATTTTATGTTCTTCTAGATAATTCATTAATAATACCAGGCTTTTGTGTATATCTATTTATGGATCATTGATGACACCCGTATCCAAACTATCATCTAAAGTACCTCACATAAACTTACTATGTTTAAACATCCATTTAAATATGATCCAAATAAAATTATTATGTGTAATTCACTACCAATCTAAGCATTTTTTTATTGACCATTCAATTCAAGTCCATATGTGATACATTAAACTACAAATGGGGCTATCAATCCCATGGCTAAAATATTTTACATAGTAATAACTACCATGTTTGGAATTTTTATTGAATAATATTACATCTTTTAATTTTTTTAATAATACTTAATTAGACAATTAAATATATTAACAATATTTACAATCAAATATAATTGATATTTAACTATGTTCAAAATTTTGTGTTTATAATTTTTAATTTGATAATGTGAATTTCGTGGAAGAGATATTTAATCTTAAAAGATATTATCAGTTTTTATATAAAATGATTAGGTTTTCCCTATTGGATTTTATATAAGGAAATCTCATGATTGTTATCAAAATATGACAGAGGCTGGGCTTCTTTATTATAGTCACCCAATGGTTTGGTTGTATGTGTCCCATTAGATCATAGTTATTATAAATGTACAACACCCAAAACCATGTGAAATTGGGTTTAAAAACTTCACAGATGCATACCCTATTATAATCCATTAATTTTTTTAACATTTGGATTTACACTTTTAAATTTGATTTGATTAAAGATGTCTAAAATTTTCAATTTGTTTCCTATTTATATGTCATAATAACTATATTCCATGATATCATATTTTATTGAGGATAATTGACTGAATTCTATATTATAACATAATAATTGTTTCATAATTTAATTTATATATCAATTCACTTTATTAGTAATAATTTTAAAAGTAAACCTTGTGACTTTAAGTTTTTTTAGACCGCATTATAGATTTTGTGTTGGAAGATAGTTTGTAGTAAATTTAAAATTTCTAAAATTATTATAAATTCAAGATTATGGTGCTTATAGACATTTTTTACTATTATATTTTCCATTTTATAATGTCAAATTTTTGGAGGTTTATAGGGAGTGATATTTATAATATGAATTAATAAATTAAAATAAATTTATCATTCTCTTTATATACATAAATGAATTGTTTGTGATTATAAGTAGTTATAATATATTATTGATGGTAGATTAGATTTTTATATGAATCCTCCATGGTTGATTATTAGTGTTGGTGGTTAAACCCCTCATAATGGTCAATAAAGGTAATAATTGTAATATCAAATAATAATATCTCTAATGTACTAGCTAACAAAATTTATTTATATTTACAATTATTTGTAATATGTAATATATATATATATATATATATATATATATATATATATATATAAGTAAATGTTTCTTCCATTATTATGACTTAAAAAATGTTTATATTGTTAGAGAAGTGTTAATTTTAATAAATTAAAAGAGTTTTTATTAAAAATATTTAGGTGTAAAAAAATTTAAGATGGAAACTTATATAACCTTATACCAAAGTTGATGTAAAGTTTAAATTCACATAATGTATTTCCTTATTATTTTCAAATAGAAATAAATTTTAGAATTAAATATAGATGATATTGGTAGTGTCGAAATTAGTTTCCTAATTTAGATCTCTAATATACTAATATGACTAAAAATAATTTAGTTTTAGTAACAATTGATATTCATAATAAAAAAATTATAAATTTTAGAAACTATATATTTATATTGTTATTATATGAAAAAATAAAATTCATAATCACTAAAAGAATAAATATATTTGCTAATAACCATAGTATAATAAACATGGTAGATAAATTTAAAAGTGTTATAAAAAAGATATTTATTTACAATACTAATTCATTATGGAAAGTCATCAAGAACTCTCAATTAGAAAATGTATAACATATTTATCATTTCCTTATCCCATGCATAAAATAACCCATGTCTTACTATAAGGTTCTACCCTAAACCATTGTTAAGGAGAATAAAACAATATGAGCACTGACATGATTACCTGAGAACTTTATCATCCATAACCTGGTAAATTATTTGATAGAAAAATTTAAATGCCTTTAAAATAATTTTTCTCATTCCTAAGAGTCATATATCATATAAACATAGGTTTATATGTTGATTCCTCACATTAATTAACAATAATTCATTAATTTATAATTATTTAAAGGCTTATATACACACACATAATAATTGATTATTGAATCAATTAAAATAATTATTAGAAAATAAATTTAATAATAAAAAAATAACCATTCATCTATTTAGGTAGCCATGTCTTCATAATGTAATATTGACAATACTGTGAATGTTTTTTCCTTAAGCTCTTACTATTGTTTTTAAAAAAAATTTAAAAAAAACTTTTTTTTTGTTTTATCTTGAAACTTGTTTTAGGTATTGATCTAAAATATAATATTATTACTGAGTGTGGGAGTTACATTAATTTTTCATTGATTATTATATCCAACATATTAGACATAATAATCACTTGCATTTTAACTATACATAAGAATTTATAACCATATTTTCACTATCTTGTAATTATAATCAACAAGATAATGGAGATATAAAAAACACATTTATTATTTTTTACTTCACTTAAATTTATGCCAACAAATTATAATTATGAATCTTGTAAAACAAGTACACCTCTAGTTAAACATGGTTGCGAGAGTAAGGGACTATTAAGACTGCCTAGTATTTAAGGAAAGGATTCGTGAATGATTGATTGTGTTATATATTAATTCAACTCATTCTTATGGAATGAAAAAAAATTAAGTGGGTGATCTAAAATTATCCAATAAAGAAATAAGAGAATATTAGGTAAGCTTAAATTGTTGACGATATATATGGTCATAGTAATTGAAAAACTTAAAGATTGAAAAATGAACATGGTATAATTAAATTTATGAATCATGTGTAATATAAATTTAGTTAAAATATTAGTCATATCATTGATAATCCTCAATAATAATTATATTATTAGGTTGTAGTGTTATATGTAATTTTTTTCATGTGAGTATCTTAATACTAAAATTATAGACGACTATTAATTATATTTATTTACACATAAATGATGAGCATTAATGGATTTGTAGTGGGAAGTGAGCTATACAGGGAAAGGGATAGGGAGGGGGAGAGAGATGGAGAGGAAATTTATAGGAAATGAAATGAGGATGCATTCTAAATGATTAAGGCATGAAAATAGAAACAAAATCAATAAAAACACCAAACTAAGTATGGGAATAGTTTATTTTATTTCATAGATATAAGATCAAGTTTAAAAAAGAAATTGAGTGACTACATGACTAAATTTTATGGATAATTCCAAATATTGAAATAAACATTATAGAGTTATAAATAAAAATGGATATTATAAATTCCATATAAAATATGGACAATTTGGATATTTTGTAGAATAAGAGGTATTTTATAATTATAATAGTGTATTAAGATGTGTTAATGATGTTTGGGTGAGTTGTTTAAGTGGTTTGGTTGTTTGAATCCCCACCTAAATTAAAATATCTAGAAAATAATATGAGGTTGGTTGTGTTCATTTGCATCTTAAAAGTTGATTTTGGCCATTATTGTAACTTGGGTCATCCTTGGCCATTAGAGTGACTGTCAGGCCAATTATGGCTACTATTGGAAATTAGGACATCCTTGGACCTAAGTATGATTATTGTATCATTTGAGGATTGATAGTTGTTGGTAATAGCTGGTAATATCTAGTACTTATGGTACTCATATCAAATGGGGATTTGGGCCCTTGATTATGTCCGAGACTAGTTCTAGCCTTGGTCAAAAGATAGTAACTTAGCAAAAAAAAGTGTATTAGGAAGGGTGTTATTAATTTAATATTTATACGCTTATCTTAAAAATTAATATGATATGCTACCAATTTAATTCATGAATCTCTAATTTAAGGAGTGCACAAGAATCAAGGTGGGCTAGCTTAGGGTGATTTATGATAAATTATGAATCATCATCGACTATATCTAGCTCATTCATTCATGCCATGTCATCATATTATCTATGCTTTAATAGTTATTTTTATCCCTTTCCACTCCTCTAATTCCTATTTATGTGTTTATCCCTAATTTAATTGGCATAACTAATGAATTTATGAAGTTTTCTTCCTTGGTCAACATTGTCAACTAGATCGATGAAGTTTGTAATTTTCCCCCTTGGCCAAAATCATAAGTGAGATCAATGTGGTTTTATGTATAATATAAATTTTATAAATTATACATCAAAATTATGACATTATCTAAGTTTGATTTTTTTACTTTCAGGTTTTGAGTCATATTTATATGGTTCTATTTTATCATTTATCATAGGCAAGACATGTAATCAACACTACTAGTATATCCAAATCCACATTAGTAAGAAGAATATGACTTATGGATGAATATATTATACTTTAGGAAACTTTTTATGTACAAAGTATTTTAATATATTAATAAGATAGTCTAAACAAACAAGGTACACCTAGTTCTTGGATTCTAAAACTAAAGATACTTGGGTCTACTTATTTCCATCTTGAGCTTTAAATACACCATATCTCATGAATTTCCACTTAATCCAAGGGGAGATTGATGTGTTGAAATTTAAACCCAAGATAAGTGTTCCTAATCATTAACTCTTTATTTATAGCTTTTGTGGATATATTCTACTGGTATATTATTACCTTCATGCTTATATTTTTAAAATTATAGTTGATAGGATATTTTTATCTTTGCATGATTTATTCCTTCATTTATTCCACATGTCTAACATCGAATGAAACATTAAAAAACTTATACTATATAATTTAATATTAACACCTAATGTATGTATCTTTCCTTTGATTACTTTAGTTTAAGCCTCTTAGTTAATATCTAAGGACACCTCAAATCTAGTCAAATTTATGTATGCCCATTACATGTGTATTTTCCCTTATTACATCCCTTGTAATATACTTCACATATGAAACTTGTTTATATCCTCACACACATTTTTTGGAATGGATTACTATACCTATTACTAAACCTTTAATTCACAAAAATATGCTTTAGACATTATATACATTTAATCTTCCTACTACAATCTCACTTATCAATCAATACCACTAATATATTATTATATAATTTTAAATATTCACTGCCTACCCTCACCTACACTTAATAGCCTTTTCTGCAAATCTTACCACTAACCCTCATCTAACCACCATTAATTAACATAAAATACTTTATAAACCTCAAATCCACGTAGTTACTTATATCATATTTTTTAGGAATATTAAATTCCTAAATCTCACTAACCTTTATTAATCTAGCCACATTTTAGTCTTCATTAATTACCTTGAATAAACTCTAGATATTTATAATCACATAGAGACTCTCACTAATTCCTCTCTAGAATTTTATAGGAATATTTAATTCCTAGAAAATTCCTCTACATTTGTTTGATTCCATCTTGGATAAAATACAACTCTCCATTTTTTTCACCATTATATATTTAAGCATGCACACCCCATACACAAATTATGAACTAATAATTTATGTAATTACATCCTATCAACTTGTATTCAAAGATTCTACTCCATATATGTTGTTGTAAGTTCTTTGAACCAAGTCAAAATCCAACATTGCAAAGCATTTAAGAGGAAATATCCTTTATCAATTTTGGGCACATCATTTGCATTTGGAGGTAAAATTTATTGCAATATTGAGGTATAAATTTTTTATTTCAATTGTTATTTTCATTATATTTACCAACCTTGCCCAATTATGAGTATTTATGGATTTTTGAATTGAATTTATTTATCATTATTGTCACTTTCATTTGAATTTCCATTTCCAAATTTTACCTAATACAAATGCTTCAAACCAAACCTGATAAATACCTATATCTAATATATGGAAATTGGAGTTATTTCTCTAAGCACCACATATGATGCATCCATTGATCCCACATTACATCTTAGACCATTTGGAAACCTCTATAAATAAGGGATAAAAAAATAACACTTATGTAATTACTAACGTTTTATTAAAGAAAACATTAACTGAGTTAAATTAGAGTGGTAAAACAAACTTCCACTTAATTTAGATACTAAGCTATAAGATTTAGTCAGGATCTATTAAAATAATTTTAATAGCATGACATTTTTAAAAATAGTCTTGGAAAATTCACTAAGGATAAACAATTAACTCACGAGTCCACCCATGATTTTTTAAAGAGATGGAAATATTTGGTTCTAAAATATGATCACATGAGTGAATAAAGTATCTTAAAACTATTCACTAATAATTTAAACCCTCAACTAAAATTAAAAGTGAGGACATTCTTCCCTAAGACTTTAGAATAATCATGTGATCAATCTAAATGAAAATATCACCTTATTAACTAATTTGAAACAATAATAAAATTTAGTAAGGAATATTTTAAAATAATAATAAATGTTGTAAACATTAAACCATCATAATATGAACCTCCCCGACATATAAGTAGGGAATATCTTATTTTTAAAATAATCTAAACCTAATCTAACCTCTCTTGAGTCTCCAATTTCTCAAGAAAACTTTGTTGGAACCTTAAACTATGAATTTTGATTATTAAAAGTCTCTACCACCATGGTAAATTATATATATATATATATATATATATATATATATATATATATATAATTTTAGCATGTTATTGTAGGCCAATCTCATGAAAATTGTCTTGACCTAAATAAACTTATTTATGACCTCATATTAGGCAAAAAAATTAAACCATGAATCCATCACTAAATAATGTTACCAATAATATAGAAAAGGTTATAAATACAAATAAAATCAATCTAAATCACAACATCAATCTTAAGAATATCAAAATTAACCCTAAAAATATTGTAATTCTAACATCACACCTATGAACAATTTTGTAGGTACAATTAAAGGAAATTATGAACAACATTTCATCGATATGTTAATACAAGAAAATTAAACTAATGAGTAATATCACTCATAAATATCCCATTATGAAACCTATAAAACCTTTAGAGAAGATATGGTATTTATATGTATGGGATTGGATGACCTAAACTATACTCTTTATCTCAATAGACTAGGACTCAAATAAGGTAAATGAAATAGAGCCTGTGAAACTTGGATTATTGGGTAAAAACAAAATTAATTACGTAGATATAACATAGGGTTACCTAAAATGTAACTGTCAAGAGGAAATGTTTTCAAATCCCAAGCCTATGACATAAATATGTAGCTCTCACTAGATTTCAATAATGGCATACTATGATTGTGAAGCAAATGAGTAAACTAAGGTTGCATTAGAATTATTATAAATGTGTAAGGTGCAATGGTAAACCAAATTGGGTTCCATGAAACTTAAATTTATTTATGGAAAGTATAATAAATTTTATGGTTAAAATAGCTTAGTATAGAGATATCCTAAATCAGGATACACATACATTCATCCACAAAGTAAAAATAAATATCCAATTTTTTAAGTAAATAAAAGAAAAAGCATAGGGTTTGAAACAGTTATTTTGGGGTGGACCCGTTGACTCTTCAATCTCCCCCTTTATCTCAAGTGGAGATTTTCAAGATATGTTATAGGTTGAATACCTCAAATGGTTGGATGAATACCTAAGATATCATCATCTATGAACCCCTAATGACTCATATTGATATTCAATGACACGCAAGACAAGATTCCTTTAAATTAGGTTCTAAGTTAATAAATCTCCCAAATGGTATTGTGATCACATAGTTTTTCCACATGTCTTGATTTTGTAACTTATTATGAAAATACCTAATGATATAATGGAAAAACCTCCAAATCCATGGGACCTTGGAAAATTTAGGTTAATCTCTAGATAAGGCTATCTTCCTTTCACTAAATTGGGTACAACTGATAAATTATCAATTTTATAGAAATTTTGCTACTTTAGTGTTCTTGATCCTAAATTAGGGTCTGAAAGGGTAAAAGAGTTTGAGAATAAAATTTAAAAAATTGAAAATGTTGATTACACAAAATATTATTAGTGTTTTTTAATGATTTATTCATAAACATAACAAAATAGAAAAATATATTGATATTTTGTTTTAGCACTGACTCATGCAAATTTGAAATAAAATGGAATATTTTTTATTTTTCATAGAAGGGACAAGATTCATTTATTTTAACCAAAAAATATTTTATAAGGGTAATAAATACCAAAATTTAATTTCTTGTGATTGAGATAATAATTAAACATCCACAAATACTCAAATAACTCTGCATACACAAGGATTTCTCAGACAAGAAAGGCAAATCTTAAATTTATTTTCATTCTCAAGGTTACAGCTTGTAGAAAATACATTCAAAATGTATAAATATATCACTAATGTCAAAAATATATATTTGTATATGGTTTTTTCCTATCTTTATACAAAAATATACCATAGATGAGATGTATTTATCAAAGCTTCAATGCCCAGTAGAAGAAAACATGAAAATCTGAAGCTCCATGCAAAAAGAGATGTGATATTCTATTTCTAGTGTCCTTGAATTGGTAAAATAGTGCATAAATTAAAATACAAGAGTTGGGAATGATCTTTATCTTGGAATGGTGTGGATGGAATTGGAAGATATTCATACAATGCTTCTCCCTCTTCATGCAGTTGGAAGTGGCTCTTCATATAAATAGGTGGTGCCCAAAATGGAACTCAATGTTTCTTTAAAATATAAATCTGAAATAACTAAAGTTACTTTTTAAAAAACCCTAAAGTATAATTTACAAGTGAGACTTTTACAACTTGCAAGTCATGTCACTTTTTCAAAATAGAATTTATAATTTTTAATACATGCTTTTACACTTTTAGCAATTATAACTTGTCAAAATAGAAAGTGTAAGTTAAAATTATGTTTTTTTACAAATTTCACCATGTCAAAAATATAAATTTTAAGATACATATTTATCTTTCTCAAAAAGAGATATAAAATATAGTTTCAATTTTATAGTATATAACTTTACAATGTTTTTATAATGCTAAAAATACATGGAAATGTTTCAATAGAAAGGACTAATCAATTTGTAAAACTTCCTAAACCTTCTTGTCTTTCTTGGCCTATAACTTCTCAACATATGTATCAAAGGCCTTGAAAATTTCCTATATCCTTTCTTCATCTAGTCTGAAGGAGTAGAGGTTAGAGGTTGCACAATTTGCTACTATTTCAAATAGTTCTCTCTTGAAAGTCTTGATTCTTTACATTTCTATTCTCATCTAGTCTAATGCATTCTGATTCTTGATATAGTGATGGATAAAACTTAGGGTGAAGATTATATTTTTAGTAGATTATTTTTCAACTAAATCCTTGAACTTGATATAAACTTCCTCTACTCAAAATAGGTTATCAATAACCTTGTCATGTGCAACCTTGGCCTTATGAGTAGTATATGTAAGTATCCTTATCTAGAATTGATCTGATCTATGTAATTACTCTTGATCTACCTCATTTTTTAGTATCTTTTTAGTAAGGAGGATGTCCATATTGATTGAATCCACAACTATCAACTTGGGATAATATATATTCAAGGTTTGTATTTCTCCCTCATACTCACTAACCTATCCTCTTAGGAAATTATTTCTCTCTATAATAACTTCATAATGGTTAATTATTATAGAAATAATCATATTTCCTATGGAAATGAGTTATTTTTACCATTATTTGGTAGCCTTTCCCATACTATTAATCTCAGTCACCACATCAATTTCTCCTAATCTAGAGTTTGGCTGATTAGCTATGCTGACACTAATTGTTTTGATGATCCATGGGTATCTATAAATTTGTTAAGGGAAGACCTGAGTTGATCCAACTTATTTTCTAGTTCATATTTAGTGTCCTTATCATGATCTATTCTCTTAAAGAGGGAGTTGATTCCAGATTGAACATTGTGTTTTAACCCCTCCCTTATTGACTATCTAAGGTGAATCGTGGATATCTAAATGTCCCCCACTATAAGATCTTAATTTGGTTTATCTAGTAGGGGGGGCTAAAATCTCAACATATATTTCCTCTTTATTATCATTAAAGATCTTGGAGGAGGTCTGGGGAGTAGACTTGGACTTCTTCTTCACCACTAAAAGGCCAAAGTCTAATGTGCTTGGAGAAATCATTTGATTTCACTTCTTTCCCACTATCTTTTCTAGCCAACTAGGGGTCACATCTTGTTACATGGATAATATCACCTAAGAATAAAAATTTGATGTTGTTATACTGGTAGGCACTATGATAATTGTAGAATCCTAAGTAGATGTTACCATTGGTTGCTCAGGGGATGCCTGTGAAATTCTATCTCCACTAGTTGCTTGCAAATCTACATTTGTACTAATAACTTGTGTTTCTCCTACCTCAATCGAAGGTGTTATGTAAACTATGGAAGTGGAATAGGTGGGGGAAATGGAAACAATTGTGTTTATTATGCGAGTGGAAGATGGAAGTGATACTATTGAGGGAATAAACATAGGGGATTTGAATTTAGGAATGGGTGGAAGCTAAAGCATTAAATGAATAAATCAAATGTGTTGGGATACTCAAGGTTGGTAGGGAAAGGAAGATTAAAGGGGATGAAGATGATATATTACTTATCTTGGGAGTTAGGATAGCTAGTAGAACTAAATTTAAGATGATTGAATCCATGACTTTGTACTGTTGAGTGGTGTTATAAATAAATGGGGATGGAATCAAAGGAATTATTAGTGGAATGGAAAAGGTAAGTGAAATGGAAGGAGGTAGTGAAATTGGAGGAAGGGAAAGTGGAGTGGAAACTTGAGAATCCACTAATTTTGGACCTTGAGTGTCCACATAGACTGATTGCATTTCTTACAATGTACTTATAATGGTAAGTGAGGTGGTAGGCATGAGAGGGGAAGTGGAAACCTTAGATGTAGGGAGAGTGGAGACATAAGGTGGAGGTGTTGAAGCTTCTAAAAAATAAAATATGAGGTGGGTGAATAATAGAAATTAGGGTTGTTAATATTATAGACATGGGGGTAGAAGCTATGGAAATTCATGTTATAGCTATGTCTTATGAAGAAATCTTGATTGGTTGATTTTCTACTAAACCCTCTTTGCTAGATTTCCCCTTTTTGACCTTAGTTTTCTTCTTCTTCTTTTGATGGGTCACTGGTATTTCTACCTATTCTCCTATTATCCCACTGAGACCCTCCATTGAAGAAAAACTCCTTATACTTTAAGATTTAAAATATTTTCTCTGACACCTATTATATCCTTTGTTACTTGAAATCCTTTGCTCCTCAACCAATTGATTATTTTTTTATCTCATGTGTTATATCAATCAACGAGAGATATTCTAGATTTAACCACCTAACTGCTAGTAAGGGTTGAGTGATGACACATTAGTAGTATTTTGGGTCCACTATGGAGTCATCATCCACCAAGTCATTTGGGACTGGTGCCAAATTAGAATATTTGATCTATTTCAAGGTCATTCAAGATAGATCTTTCATTTTTACTCTCTCTTCATCCTCCAAGTCCTCATAATAATATTAAAAATATGGAACATGGAAGTATGTATAAACTCCTACTATGTTGGTGATAGTTCTATAAACATCTAAATATGGCCTAGACTCTAAAGTCCTTAGGGTCATTGGGCACATTTTTGATTCAACACATTTGGATTTGAGGAGGGAGGGACATGTATATCTACCAATAAAAATTAGGAAATGAATTCTCAACTTATGCCTATTGGAAAGGAGATTATGGGTCTCAACCAGTTGCGTTACTAGCTACATCAATGCCCACTTATCACTGGCATATTTAAAGAGTGTGTAGGGGTACCCACTAAATCCAATTGCCCTAATATATGAATAAGTAGGTAATTAAATGAAGTAGGAGCCCCATTTGGTGATATCTATAATTTTTTCTTATGAGAATCTCATTCTCCCTAGTTCTTGATCAAACATGATGATGAAATAGATGAAAACATCATTAAATTTCTTGAAGTGTTGTCTACTAGCCTCTAATATGAGTTTAGGATAGTAGTTGTATGCTCTACTTATCTCTCTAGGTACTATGTTAAGTCCTAGGAAAGATCTCCCTTTGGCCAAAATGTATATAATGTAATATGTCATAAATAACTTTCTAATTGTCTTTACCTTGATCAATTGCTTGTAAAGGGAATCACTAATAAGCTAAGCCCATTGTATGCATTGGGCATTCTATCAAATGACCTAGATGTACTAGTACATCCACTCCTATAATCTATTATCATCAAGACTACCAGTAATCCTATGCAGCAATATTATTATTTCTCTAACTTCTATGAAATCAATCCTATACAAGGTCTTAGATAACCTAGTGGATGTAGCCTTTGGGGATTTTAGCCATTGTCTATTTTTCATCTTCTAACACACTTCTCTATTATCTTAAAAGAATTTATGGGATGTCTCTGGAGTTATGTTGAGATAGATCTTGAACTCTAGTATAACAAATATTGAGTTGATGAAATTAGGGTCTAGATTCAAAATCTTCTCCCCTTTATCACTCACAACTTTTCATCTATCAAGATCATAATGTTATTCTAGTGTCAGCACCAACTCAAGGATTTGGACCATTAGTGTAAATTTTTCTACCTTTGGAAGTATAGAGTCACAAATACCCTAAATCCAATCATTCTTAAACTCTACATTGATCTGGGTCTAGAATTCTCATAGGTCAATTTGACCTAGGTCTATATCATTTATCTTTATTATGATGGTCTTTAAGCTGAGGGTCACCCTAGGGCCCTTTGATTTGAACTTCATCTCTTTTGGAGATATGGAATTTGATTTAATGATTTTGGAAAACCAACTATAAAATTTGGTGGGGTTTTCAAGTGATTGAAGTAGATGTAAAATATGATGGAGATGGGAGGTGATTTGAGCAGGTACCAACTCCATGGATCTAGGAAGTGTTCTAAGTAATGGAATTTTTTATGGAACTAAAAGGTGTTAGGAATAAGTTGGATCTCTGGTGGACAGAAAAGTGTTTGATTAGATGAAAGTTTTGGTATAACTTTGAGGTGCTTAGAATAAGTCCACTATCTGTAATGACTTAGAAACTTGTGGGGGTTTTAGGTACTTGGAGTAATGGTAAAACCCAAATAAATGCAAGGTGTTTAAGGTAGGTCCAATGTTAATAGGGAATTAGAGGATCTCTCAAGGAATATTCTTGGGATTATTTTGGAATATGCTATGGAATATTCACTTAGTTTTGGTAAAGCCCTAAATTTGACTATAAATCCTTTGGTAGAAAACCCTAGTATTTTAATAACGAAATTGGAAAATTTTGTCCTAGAAAACCCTAAACTTTAACCAATGGAAATTTAGAAAAAAAAAACTTTGTAAACAACCCTAATCTATATGAATGCTCATAAAACATAGGGGAAACCTTGAAACTAAGCATCTAAGAAAAATAATGCTAACATTAAGAAATTAAAATTGAAACCTTTCTTCAAGAAAGGAAATATTTTAACAAGTTTCAATTGTAGGAAACTAAAGTGGAAATCACAAGAAGTTCATGGGAATACTATATAATGAGGAAAAAGATGTGGCACCTTGCTTGTATATGTGGCTTGGATACATGGATCGAGGCATGGTTAAGGTACAGGGTCACTGTCAGAGCTCAAATCTTGATTAACAAAGTTAAACAATGAATAAAAAATCCTAATTGGCATTATTTATATAAAAACCCTATAATAAATGTTCTCATGGTAGTTGGTGGTAGAACCTTAAGGTTCTTGGATTAATTCCAATGTCCATATCATTGGGAGTTTGATTTTATTTATAAATGGGAAGGTAGAACTCTAGAGAAATTTGTAAGTTTGAAAAATTACAAATTACACTTAGATTTTAGATTTCATGGCTTGCATAGTTGGTGGGAGGTAGGACTTAGGATTAAATTTACAATTTTAAAATTTAAATTCAAGTTTTGTATCTTGCAAGGGGGTTTGGTTTATAGGATCTAGAGCTCAGGATACAATTTGTAATTTTCAAAAATTGTAAATTGCATCCCAATTTATAGATTCCATCAGTTATGGAAAGCTAGTGTATTAAAGGAGGCAGAGCTTGGGAAGCAATTTGAAATTTTGAAAATTACAAATTGCATCCAAAGTTCTAGATTTTGTTATATAAAGGGAAAGTGCATTATGGGAGGTGGAGCTTGGGAAGCAATTTGTAAATTTGTAAATTTCATCCAGAGTTCCAAATTTTGCAATATAAAGGGAAAGTTAATTTTTGGGCATTTCAATGGATTTTAACAAAAAAATAAGGGGTCTCCCTTAGGGTATTTTATGTTATGATATTTTTGGGGAAAAAATATCAACATTTTTGATGACCTCTATGGGTTGATTTCCTGCTAATCATTTTTTATCTAGTAGCCTTCTAGATAATTGAGCATAGAGTCACTAATCTTAAAAAACTCTAACCTAGAGAAGAACAAATTGAGATTTTCCTAAAAAAGAAAAAAATTAGGGAAAAACAAATAAATAAGACAAGGAAAAATAACACAACTAAGGAAAAAAACTCCTAATGAGTTGACTTGTGCAAAAGCACTTATTTAAAAACATAACTAACCTATTATATACAAAATTTTAACTTTTTGGAATGAATTCCTACCTCAAAATAAATATTTGAGGTATATCCCATTGACTAAGATAGCCATATCTAATACATGAAGATTGGATAGTTTGAATGAATTAGCTCCTTTTCACTGAGTTATAATTTATAGACCACTCCATATTGCATCAAACTTGGTGTGTTTTCCTAGTTTAGCCTTGTTTGCATCCTATTTGAGAACCATGTCTCCTTTATTGAAACTTCTATGAGATGCCTTTTTCTCAAAAGTCTTCTTTGTTTGAGCTTGATTTTCTTCTAATACTTTCATTTATTGGTTCTTGATTTCTTCAAGTTCCATTAGTTCAATCAATCTTACTATCATTTCATCATTATCAATTAAATACAATTGGTGATTAAGCTTTAGAGATGGTATCTCAATTGACAGTGGGACTCTTACTTCTCTTCCATATACCAACATGAAGGGGAAATTATTGATGTCTCTCTTAGGAGTGATCCTATCAACCCATATTGTTGAATTCAACTTTATGTGTCATGTACTTTGGTTATCCTTCATTGTTCTTTTGATAATTGTGATGAGGTTCTTATTGGTAGACTCAGCCAAGCCATTACCCTCAGGGTAATAATTGGAAGAATTACTAAATTACACTTTATGATTTATGGCCCATTCACTCACTTAAGTACCCATAATGTTTTAGCATTATCTAAGATAATGGTGTGAGGAACACCAAACCTTGAGACTATGCCATCCATGAATTCTATAATTGATGCCTCCATAGAATCTTTTAGTGCAACTACTTTAGTCCATCATGTGAAATGTTCTATTTCTATGAGGACCCATTTGTGGCCTATAGTTGATGGTGGATTGATCATACTAATAAAATCCAATACCCATTGAGTAAATGGTTGATTTACTTGAATTGGTCTGAGAGGAAAGGCTGCTAACCTTTGCTTTCCAATAAAGTAAGCAAACATTTTGTAGTTTCTTACCCATTGATGGGAATATTTGAATAATTTAGACCAATAATAGCCACCTCTAATTATCTTGATGGCCATGGTTCTTGCAAATAAATATCCACCTACCAAGCCATCATGAAATTATTTGATCACCATGGGAACTTGATCATTCTGAATACATCTTAGCATGGCTCCATTCATATCCTTTTGAAATAATATTCCATCAATAAGAACATAGGGAATAAATTGGATTCAGAAATACCTTTTCCTTTATTGATAAAAGTCATATGGGTACTAGCTAGTCTACAATAAATTAGTCATATCATGGATATAACTATTTAAAAGAGGTGGATTGGTTGGTTGAGATGTAGTTTAAGCATATACTATTTTAAACACTACTTCAATAGTCTTGATGTCAGAAGCCAGTTGTTCACACAATCCCTTTCCTCTTACCAATTTAGTGATTTTGATATCCACATCATATTCCATGAGCTTTGTGATCCATCCTACTCTTTTTTCATTTATCTCTTGTCTCAATAAGAACTCTTTGACACTTTGATGACTGACCACTAGATGTATCTTATTATTGTAGAGCATATTCCTAAACTTCTTGAGAGCTTTAATCAATGCATACACTTGATTCTCTATAAAATTCTAATTCTCTTCATAATCCTTCAAGGATTTACTAAAGAAAGATATTGGTTTTTACAATTATTCTTGATTGGGTTGAATCAAAATAGCTAAGATGCTTCCTTCCCTTCCAAATACATAGAGAATGAAATCCTTCTCATAGTTTGGGTTGACCAAGGTAGGAGCTTGGGAAATAGCCTGATTGATGAATTCAAAGCTATATTTTCCCTCCTATGTCTAGCTAAAAAGGATACCCTTATTTATCATTACAGTAAGGTTTTTTTTATAGAGGCATAATTTGGAACAAATCTTCTTACAAAGTTGATTTTTCCAAGATCTATAGTCCTTTCTTATGGCTTGGTAGTGCTAATGCAAATATAACACTTATCATTTTTGTGTCTATTATAAGACACTCTTTTAACACTATGTGTCCTAGTATTTTACCTTCATGAACTATGAAAATATACTTCTTGGGATTAAGGGAATCCCCAACTTCTCTGCACATTTCAAAAAACTTTCAAAGGTGATCTAGATGTGCATCGACATGTTTTGAGTAGACAGTAATATCATCTAAGTATACTAGGATTATTTCATTGATCAAACCTCTGAAGGCCATACCCATAGCTCTTTTAAATGTTACACCAGTATTTGTCAAACTAGATGGCATCTTTTTGTATGCATACATGCCCCATTTTATGGTGAAGGCAATTTTGAATTGGTTTGATTCCTACACCAAGATTTGATTATAATTAGAATAACCATCTAGATGAGAAAATATTTCATATCCTAAAATAATTTTTAGAATCTATTCCATGGGGGAAGAGGATAATGATCCTTTAGATAATATTTATTCATATCCCTAAAGTTTACACATAGCTTGATTTCACCATTTTTATTTTTGACAGAGACTATATTAGTAACCCAATATGAGTGCTTGATAGGAACAATTATATTAACCTCTATTAATTTAGAGATTTTACTCTTCATCAAGGGTTCTATGTTTGGATTAATAAGTCTCTATTTCCATCTGACAAGCTTGGTATTTGGATCCGATTCTATTATATGCTGGGCTAAGCTAGAATCAAATCCTCTTTGATCGTGATAACTCCAAGCGAAGCTATCAAATTTTTTTTAACATAACTCAAAAAAGTCTTTCCTTTTAGAATCATTTCATACCTTTCCTATCTTTAATGTTTTACCTTCTAAGATGACCACTGGATCATAGTCTTCCTTCACTATGATGTTATTTTTCTCACCTTTCAACTAATAATCTAAATTAAAAATATTTTTTATTATAACAAGACCCATAGGTAGTTTGGTCATCTTCAATTGAATGATCCAATCTCCTTTTAGTCTTGGAGCCTTAGTTGGTTCCTATCTAAGAATTCATCTTCTTCTCTTAGAAATTTGATAATATGTTGATCATTATCACAGACTTGATAATTAGTTACATTATCAAGAATAGATGGCCTCACTATCAACCTCACATGCCAATTATTTTTCTTCTCTATTTCTACTAGTATGCTATATTGGGATCCTACTGAGGCCATATGGTTAGCATATTTGTTCTATGCTTTTGGTACCACTAGAATGTTTAGAGCATTGAAGTCTTCTAAAAAGTTGTAAACCCTATGTTTGTAAGATCTTAACAAATTATTTTTGGTCACACTTTTAAATATCACTTACTGAACAATCAGCTCACTATCACCAAAAATTTGTAGTAACTTGATTCCTATTTCTTTGGCTAATTATAGGCCTCAAATCAAAGAATCATATTCAACTACATTATTTGTGCAACTGAACTAATGTTTTAAAGAATAGAAGTATCTCTCCTTCCATGTAGAGATCAAGATAATACATGTACTAGCACCATTTTTGCTTCTCAAACCATTGAAGAACAATTGCCACATCCTTTGAAGATATTCAACTAGCCTAACTAGGTTTAGGATAATTGCATCATTTTCATTAATACAATATGTACCCAACCCTATTTCCTATACATAGTCATAAGGATTGAATTGAAGGGTTGTTCACCATTCATCCAGATGAGTGTTTGGAATCTTTTCTATAGGTGTTTCAACTTCATGATCCTACTCCTCCTTTTAATCTTACAATGTACAATTCATTTCTACAAGGATATTATTATATGGTTCAATATTATATTTTGATATTGGCTCATCTCTTATTGTTACTCTAGTTTCATATCGTATTCTAAGTAACAAGTGAGAAATTAATAGATAGATATCCTCCCATATTTTTAGTGAAATCTCATGAAAGAAAAATGGAAAAGTAAAGGGGAAGATCTATAAATGATATATCTTGAGTGATGGAAAAGATTGGGAAAGCATGGATAGTGAGGTTTAGTTATTTTATTATTCTTATTATTTAAATAATAGTTCCATCCAATTTCACTACTCCTTTCTTGATGGGTGTATATTTTATACCCAGGGCATTAACTATTTTATTAGGCATCACTAAATTAATATCCCCTAAATATACCATGAAATTATGAATGAGATGCTTACCTACTATAAGTGAAAGATAGAAAGGGAAAGGCTTACTAATTTTGTTTGTTTTAGTGTCAGTTTTTGGTCAACATAAATTAATTACAGTTTTAGGTTCCTTGGCTAGAACTTTTTCTGATATCTAGAAATTCTTCAAAGCCTCTTGTAGCAAATCTCATTGTGAGAGAATAGATAGTGCTTACCACATGGTAACATTTAGATTTGTCTTCTTAATTTTCTCAACAATGCTAAAAGGATTATTACTAACCTTTGCCAATGCTTTTGTAAGAGCTATGTCTTCTTTTATAAGATTTGGAGTTGTCATCTTTGCATTGGGCTGCCCTATAGGTACAAAGGGTGGATTTTGCACTATGTTGTTATTTATAGGCTCTAGTAAAAATTTAGAAGTTATAGATTTTGCCATCATGGGGGGATAATCACTATCTATTTATATTTTATTCAATCATGTATTGGCTACCACTGGACCTTCACCATTGAAAAATGATTCCTCTTGATTTACACCACAAAAATCAACTTCTTGCCAGTTTATAAGAGTTGCCTCACCTTGAGCAGGTTCTTGTGTATCTACTTGTTAGGAAGTAGATTCTTCTTATTGTCCTTTTGTACTTGATGTGACTTACACCATCAAAGCTTAACTGATAACATTTTTAGGACAAGTGTTTTGGTTATGTGGATGTGAACAAGGATAACACCACTCATACTCTTGAGCCAAGTTGTTTTGAATAGGTAAAATAGATTTAAAAGAACCTAGTATAGGTAGAGCATAGATGTTTGGAGGTCTTGCTTGCATACCTTGACCTTGTGGCTATGAATTACTTTGATATGGCTACCTATATCCTTGATATGGATACATATTTGATTGGTATGTTGGGTTATCCTATTGAAAAGGCTTGTATTTCTCGGATTGCTACCTCTTAATTATTATTAACACATTGCCAAAACACTTGAGTAGTGACTTAACCTCATATAGATAATTTATAGGTACAAGAGTTAAAGCTAGTGATTTAATTGTGGTGGGAATTATAAAAATTATAGGTGGTGGAATAAGAGGTATTTATAGAAATAGAGGCATTGGTGGTCTTGGGTAAAATTTTCCCACTTGAATTAAGCATTTTTTTGATGGAACACAACTAGATACTAAGGGGAGGGGGTGAATTAGTATATGAATTAAAATTATTCCTTTAATACCTTTTATAATAGATCAAAGATTTATGTAGATCAAATCAAATATGCAAAGATCATACAAACACAAATACACATGACACAAGATTTATAAGTGGAAAACCCAAAGGGAAAAACCATGACAAGAATAGCTACTAAAAGTTTTTGTTCTAATCTAGCCTCATAGTTCAAATTCTCAATGGAAAACCTCACTAGTTATAATGTTTAAGAACACCAATCCTAAGAAGACACCAATCCCATGATTTAAGAGCACCAAATCTAAGGAATCATCTGCTCCCTAATCTGAGCACCCACTTAGTTTATCTAATGGCACCAACCTATCAAAATCTTCTATGGAGATACAACTCCAATTTACAAATCAGATTCATACATGAATATAAATATCTATTCTTTATTATAGGTATAATCTACAATTGATCATACTCTACACATTCTCTTTGTGCCTTTCTTCCTCTCTGCTCCTCTCTCTATAACTAGTCCTATGTCTAGACATGTCTCTATTCGACACACTTCATTAACTTCACCAACCACTCTACTCTTCTCTACCCCCTCTACTTCTGTGTTTTTATGATTTAATAGTTGACACACATTATTTACTTTTTCTCTCTGCATCTATCTATATTCAATTTGGCTTAATATCAAAATCAATTATTCCAACAACATTTTCCTTTGTCCTAGATATCATATATATAAAAAAATGATCTAGGATTCCATATCTTCTATGTTTTCACACCTAGACTATTAACACATCATATCAATTATAGACTTTGGTTCATTAAGAATTGGACTGTAAGTTTCTCACATCTCGATTCCATGCATCACATTATAATTGTAGGTATCTTTACTATCTATAACATCTATTAGACTCAAGTTTTGATTCATAGGCTCTTTAATGTAGATTTAATAGATTATATTGATCAATCGCATTATCTATATCAAGATATAGAGCTTATACACAAGTTCCTACATGTTCTTACAATTAACCATTTATCTAGACATGACTTTAAATGTTAGTCATTGATCTTACCTTTAGTGTCATGATCTGATGGTCTCTATTAAATTAGATCAACTTTAAAATGTATCCATTTGATTAATCTCTAACAAGATTATATTAACTATCTAATCTTTATACACTTATTAACTTTAGGTTTATCACCTACAAACCATGCCCATCAATCTTCCTAATCCAAGATTTATCATGCCATTCTATCTTCAAAGATGCATGATATTTACTTCTTTCTTGATCTTAAAAATTGATCTCTTTATCCCATCTCATTTCTTCTTATATCTTTGCACTAATTTTTATTTGTTAATCTTCTCAACTTGCTCAGTATTTAACTTGCCACTATGTTGATAAACATCAATCACTTGATTCTATCTGAGTCCACTCACTCCATTGGATATTTCCCATCCAAGCTTTTGCATGCCATTAGATCATTGAACTTACATGAAATTTTCCTTGACTTGGTCGTTAAAATTTGACACTTTGACCTCATCTCATTGATTTCTACATCTTTAAATCACTTTTTCTTCATTGATATTCCTAAACATGCTTTGATTTTAGCTTACCACTATATTGATAAAGTTGGAGCACTTTATATAATTATATTCCATTCACTCCATTAGATCTCCTTTGCATGATCACCCATGCACTATCAAATCTTCTAATAAGCTTGATCATTAACTTTGACAAGCTTATGCTCATTGGGTCTCTATCTAAAAATATTTGTGAATGTGACACTTGTCACTTACATGATCACTTGGAGCTCCTTTTGATAATTTGACTTTTCTTCACTTCATTGGATCTTCTACGTACGATGAAGAATGGGATGTTGATCAAGCTAGGACATATATTAAGTCTTAAAATTAGGAAAATATAATGTCTTTTGATCATTTCTTAGAGTAGGTAATTTCTAGGTTGAGGGGCCAATTTTACAATGATGATAAAGGCTTAAGTTATAACTTAAGCTACTAGGTCTAGGCTATATCTAATCACCATCAAAATAGAAAGTCTTTGTTGACACCATGACTAAACCCTTAGGATTTTACTATGAAATATTATAAGGTTGAGAGATAAATAAACCAATTATGAGCTCATTCATTCTCTTATAAACCTATGGACCATATTTCTAGAATATATATGAAAAATCCATAATGAATCTTCTATCTATTTGACTTTAAATATCCATAAATGGTCTTTATAAAAGTATGAGAACTTTTCATAGTGCAACTATGAAACATGTTCTTCTCTCCATCAATCCTTCCTAATCCTTTTAACATTAATGAAAATCATAGTGTCTTTTTTGACATTGATGATAATCATATTGCCAATAATTTTATGCTCTTATAGAAATCTCATAAGCATTAGGAAGTGTGGTCCCATCCATTGACTGAATCATAATAGCTATATCACAATTGATGGATCTTAAGTAATATAAGAAAGCATTATTTAAAGTTGGATTAACCAATACTAGAATTCTATTCCATGTCTTCTGGAAATGGAAATTGAAGTTAACCATGTACTCATGAGGAGATCATTGAATAATAGTTAACTATTCAACTAGGGAAAGGTGGTCATTCTTGTCTTCAAATTAGATACATAGTGTAATGCCTAGCTCATTCCAAACTTGGATGGAGTTAGGAGAAATAATTTTATACCATTTTAAGGATTTAAATTTGAAAGAGGAAACTAGGAGTTTGATTGCAATATTGTCTTGTACCACATTATGGACTAAACATAGATTAGAAATATTTTGGATGTGTTTCATAAGAGTGGTTGAAGTTTCATTAATAAAATATGGTAGGATTTTTAAATTTGAGGTACATATATCATCATACAAGGCCAATTGGAGTGGGATGCCTCTATTGATAGCTATAAAATTCAGATATATAGCCATTATGGGAGGTTTGAAATTGATGGGAGTAACTGATGTATATGTAAATATAATTATAGGATATACTTTGGGGATAGGGACAATTGATTTTAATCTCTTTTTTGAAAGAAATGATAATTCTAAAAAATCAATTGTCTTACCTTTAGTATATAATCTTGTTTGTTTACTTGGCATACCTAAACCTTGAAATTATGATGCATAATCTAGTGGAGTTATTAAGTGATTTTTAAATTCATATGAAACTCATATAACACTTGTTAAGAATAGGACCAATACCTTTTTAACTTTTATGGTCCCACTGGGCATGCCAAAAATTGTTATCACAAAAGTTTTGCACCTATCTTGATTTTATAGCTTATTATGCAAATACCTACTGATAAAATGGATAAAACTTCAATGTCATGAGACCTTGACAAATTAAGGTTAATTTCTAGATAAGGCCAACTTCCTTTCACTAAATTTTGTGTAATTGATAAAATATCAATTTTATAGAAATTTTATTTATTTAGTGTTTTTTAATCCTAAACTAGGGTTTGACTGGGGAAAAGAGTTTGAGAATAAAACTTAAAAAATTAAAAATGGTGATTACACTAAATATTATTATTGGATTTTAGTTCTTTCTTGATAAGCACAGTAGAATAGAAAAATAGATTGACATTTTGTTTTAGCATAGATTCATGCAAATGGGAAATCAAAGGCAATATTTGCTATTTTTCATAGAAGGGATAAGGTTCATTTATTTTAACCAAAAAATATTTCATAAGGGTATTAAATACCAAAAATTAATTTCTTGTGACTTAAATAAGAATTAAACATCCACAAATACTCAAATAACTCTACATACACAAGGATTTCTCATACAAGAAAGGCAAATCTTCAATTTGTTTTCATTCTCAAGGTTATAACTTGTATAAAATACATTCAAAAATTCAAAAATATATCACTAATAGTAAAAATATAGATTTGGATATGGGGTTTGCCCATCTTTATACAAAAATATCCCATAGATAAGATGTAGTTATCAAAACTTCAACACTTGATAGAACAAAACATGCAAATTTGAAGCTCCATGTAAAAAGAGGCATGATCTTCTATTTCTAGAATTTGCAATCATATAAAATGTAAAATTTGGTTACTTGACTATGGCTAATGACACCAAATCCATAGGTCCTCCTACTTACTTGCACAACCCTTTTAGGCCCTTCTTTCACTAATTCACAGTCATCCATAGCCTTCCAGACTTAACCCTTCCAGACCTAGGTAGCTCTCTCAAGACCAGATCCATCCCCCTAGGTCTCATTCCCTCTAGAAAATAGTGCCCAATTTGGACAAGAGAACTAAAACCCAAGGGGTCCAATTTTCAGCACTATTGTTTAAGTGTAGAATAGGTTCTAATAGTCACATTTTTCTAAATATTTATCCTAATTCATGTCATCCTAATGCAAATTAATTTAACCCACAATAATTAAATCCCATATAAAAGGCCATTCAAAGTCCATTTAGAAGGGTTGTAACTCATTTACAATAGAGAAGCAAGAATACTAGCAAGATCACTCAAGCACTTATCCCTATTCTCTACATACAACCATCTAATAGTATTTAAAGCTTATTCAAACCCTTATGCCAGTCCCTAGTCATTCCAAGTACTCCTAGTTTTATATTTACTTACATTTTCATCACACTATTTCACCAAGAAATTCAATGGTAGAACTACATATATCTTAATCCCTCCTTAGATTATTGGTATGTAGGTAGCATGCCCACACATGAGGTGTGAAGTGCGTCTAGCATATCCTTTACACACTAACCCCTTTTCCCTATTTTCAAAAGTTTCATTTAATTGCATAAAAAACACAAACACATGAAGAATCATATCTATATGGAGTTACATTGACAACAAGGATCTTAAATTTGGTACATAGGCTCACATAAACACTACAAACAAAACCCAGAAAAATCATATCTTTGTGAGTAGTTTAGATAATAGTGGTAAGACCAAGATTACAACACTAGACAATAGGGTGTCTTGTTTTTGGTAGTCCTATCCAACTAGGAAATGAACTCCAGATCTTAGTTTGTGATAGTATTCTAGTCATGTTCCTCCAGTATCATACTCTATCTCAATCACAATAGCCCAAAATAAATTAAGTTATATTTTCTCCCATTTATTATTATTTTTAGAAAATACAAAAATACAATTAAATAACACAAATAAGTAGCTTAATTATGCATATTATTTATTTATTTTATCATATTCCATACCCTTCGTTATTCATGAATAAAACACTTAATTTCCTAAAATTAATAAAACATTTGGTGAACCTGACTTACTTCAAATTTTGCATAAAAACACTATAAGCCCTAGGGTAAATTCCTACTTGATTTTCCAAATTAATTTTTGAATTTTTATTTGAAAATTAAAATTAAAAAATCCTCTCAAAATTTTAAAATTTGTAGTAAAATTTTTTTTTTTCCAAAACCCTAGTTGCATACAGTAGGGCACAGTAATTTTCTAGTATTAATCCACTAATTTCTTGATTTTTTGCTTGCATATATAAATTAGAAATTTGATTCAAACTCTCAATTTCAAAATTAATTTTATTTCAAACTCTAGTTGCATCAACTAGCTACTAGTAATTTTATAATTATTTTTTGAATTTTTAGTTGCATATTACAAGTAGAAAATAACTTCAAATTTCAAAAATTCATAATAATTTTCAAAAATTTATTTTTCTCAAAACCCTAGTTGCATCTACTAGGTCCCATTAAATCAAACACTTTCCCATCAATTTTTGAATTTTTTTTGAATACTTAACTCAAATATTCAATTTCAATTTCAAAAATTCATAGTATTTTGCAAAAATACTTTTTAAAAATCTTTAGTTGCATATACTAGCACCTATTTGCTTCTTGAGGTATCACCTTACACTTATAATCAAATTACAAAAATGATGCTCATTTATTTACAGAATTTTCTTACATTTCTTTCAAATAACAAGGAAACCATAATGGGCCCTATCATGTACATGAATGATGAAGTCTATCATATGTTAGTACAAAGCTTCATCCTTTGCATTTCATTCTTATGTTTCATTATATGGAATGATATTACAAAGAACATTCCCAAAAATTCACAAAATTTCAAAATTCTTTTTTCATATTCTCTTTTACTCATACAAAATAATTAAAAACTCCATTTTGCTAAATGCATTCAAAATATTATGTTACATGTT
Source organism: Torreya grandis (assembly GCA_037957365.1). Classification (NCBI taxonomy): domain Eukaryota; kingdom Viridiplantae; phylum Streptophyta; class Pinopsida; order Cupressales; family Taxaceae; genus Torreya; species Torreya grandis. Next base: position 798,571 of record JARHVA010002349.1, read on the forward strand.
AAAATTTTATATTCCTTTATGCACAAATCCATGCTCTTAACCCTTTGATTTTTATCTCTCATGTGGAATTTTTTTCAAGTTTATCATGCTAAACACATTATAAATGTCATATCATATATCAAAGTTCTAAATGTATTCATGCATAATGTCATGCTCTCTATTACATAATTTATCTCTCTCTCCCTCATGATAAAAATTTTGCAAGTTTATCATGCTATACACATTAGACATGTCATGATTCAAGTTAATGTTTTATATGCATTAATGAATAATTCCATGCTCTCTATCCCTTGTTTGTTATCTAACATGTTGAATGTTATTTATAATAATATTTCTATACATGGTTTCTACTTAGATGTATCTAACTCTTTAGATACTTTTAAGTATCTCCCTATCACTACTAGACACCAAAAAATACTAACGGTTATATTTATCTCTCCTCTTTTTAAACTTGGTTCATCTATCTTTCATCTCACACCTATTACCAGCTCTATGCCTATATTGGATCATGTGGTACATGCTATCACCCAAGTTTACAAAGATAGGTAGGTTGATTACACCCATGGTTATAGCTTTGTCACTCAAGCTAGCACCCCTTCCCATCTAGTTGCATCTCATCCACCTATTATAGTTATTCTTCCAATCCATATTCAAACATAGTTGAGGCATCCATCACTAGTACAAAAGGTTCATACACCTTCACCACTTTAGGATTCTAGACATCTTCTAGCTACAATATTTACACCCAGAGTAGTGTCATTCATATCTCATGTGTCTACACATAGAGCACATGTTCAAAGAGCTTATCCTACTTGCAGATGGGTCTCTAAGAGCCCTATAGTTGCATCCACTTCTCAGAGTTACAAAGGGACCCCATAGTTGGTTTCCACTATAGAGATTTTAGAACATTTAAAACATATACAACTTTTAGAGCCATAGTCTTAGCATTTCCATCATGCTTCATGATCATGCATGATCCCTCTTCTTGATACAAGACAACATGATAGGGAGTATCCCATTAGACTCATCAGTTAGTATCATCTCTTTTCAACCTTTCTTGTACATAATTTTTCATAATTACTTGTATATAGCTTCTTATCAATTACTTGTACATAGTTATTTATGATTGATTGTGCATAACTCAAATTTCAAAATACAAAAACAATATAACATTTGAAAAATTTAAAAAAAAAAAACATTTAAATATGTTAAAACACAAAAACATTATGATTGTACTCATCATCCATGCCTTACATTACTACTATCATGTTAGACATACATTTGTTATTCTATGTTATTATTTGTTGATTTATCTACATTAACATGCTTCAGTTGATCTTCTTTGAATGTGTACAATGATTTCCAGCTACATGATTGCTTCACTCTACCCATTAATGGGGTATCCTACTTATACATTTGAGGCACACATAGATATACATACCCACTAGAGGCATTTTTTACATGATTGCATCATCTAGGTTATGTCATTCCTATACTATACACTCCAAGTTATCATGTTGTTGTACATTACTTACTAGAATACATTGATTATTATATCAACATTTCACTAGTTTTTAGAACTTGCATATATCTTTAGCATATAATTAGTCTTGTAATAAACTATCTTGAATACTTTCACTCTTGCTTTGATTAGTTATATGTAATTCTATCTTTTCAGTTATTACATGCTTTCTCTTCTTGCTTAGCATAGCTTGTTAGATTGCATTTCTAGTTCATGCTTATCTCTTATGTGTGCCTTAAGAAATTTACCAATTTCCTTTGATTCTATTCATGTGTATGTACCTTTTGACATTTTCCAATGTCCCTTGCTTGTACTCTTCTATGTGCCTATGGCCCTCATTCCAATTTTGTTTCTTTCTATTATATGTGTATGTGGCATTTGAACATGCCTTGTATGTTTTTTTTTTAAATTTTGAGTGACATGTGCCCATGTCCCTTATTTTTTTGGCTCCTTGACCACTCTTGTATGCTTCTTGCTTCTTGCTCTATGTGCTTGTTTTTTTATTATTACAATGCCATGATCCATATCATGCATTTTACTTGCTTTCTTGGATGCCATGATGGACATCATGCTCCATCCCTCATTGAAAACTAAAAATTAACAACTAAAAACTAACAAATAACATCTAACATTTTAGATTATAAATACATTACACATGTTATTACATTGTTATATCTATCTAGGCATACCCTTATTGATCTAACAATCTCTCAATACAAATATTGTTATATCTTGAGATATCTTGTTGATTATCATTGATATATCATGTATATTTCTAGCTTAACACACTTTCAGGGCTTCTTCTTCTAAGGGTAGTCATTACAAGGTACTTATTCCTACCCTCAAAAGAGGGGGAAAAAAATAGGGGTTTTGTCATTGAGATCAGAGCTCTTAAGTGGTCAAAATAATAGTTTTCAAAACCCTCAGAATAGAAACTAGACATCAGACTAGGTAAAAAATTAAACAGACATCAAATAATCTAGAATAGCCATCAGATTTGGCCCAGGACAATAGCACCAAAGCTAGAATACAATGGTAGATATCATGGTGTCCTATTTTTGGTGCTCATGTCTAGACAACAAAAAAATTAGTTTTTCCAAAAACAAATAGAAAGGTGATTTTAGTCATGTGTTCATCAATATAGTATAGTTTAGATTTAGCATGTTTCAGTATAATTTTACTCAAAGAATCCATATATAGGGGGAATCATGTGCAGCATGATGGATCTCACTTTCAGTTTTAGATTAGGTAGTTGATATAACTTCTAGATTAGAATCCATGTTCTAGACACCAATTGTTGGGGGCAATGTGCATGGCATATTGGTCTTCCCCTTTTCTAAGTTCAATTTATCTTCTAGGAATTTCTCATTAGTTATGTGCCTTACTTCATTTGTAGGTGGTTGGCATCCTTTTTCAATTTTATCTTTCATACAAGCTTAACTTCTTGATTACCCAAGTTCTTGATTTGGCTTCCATATAAGCCTATTACACTAGTTTCGAAGTGGCTTTCATACAAGCCTAATCTCTATCTTTCAAAATGGCCAAGAGTGGCCTAGGCATACATTCAGTTATCCATGTCAACATTGTTATATTATAGTAAATTCACAAGATTCGAAAGTCATCTCATATGCCATTTATTCCATATCAGTATCACTTCATAGCTTCACTTCATAGGGCAATGATGGAGCCAAAGGTCTAGCTATTATTTATATTTTTAAGCCACCTATTTAAAGGGATTGGACACACATTCCAAACATTGATTGAAACACACATGATTCATTAGCTTCACTTAGTAGATGATGATGGAGCCAAAGGTCCTACCTTTGCATTTTTGAGACACTTTTTGGGGAATTGAGCACTCAACTCTATTCACAATATAACTTTTGATACAACACACACCCAACACAATATATCATCACAATAGGTTTTGTATTAGTTTTCATACCTAGTGAGGTGTATTCATTCCTTTCTCTTCCTCTCTCTCTTACCCAAATTTTATACATTCTTATTTTAGATATAGTCTATCTAGTAAGAACTGATCTACTCTATGTTTTTCATTATAGATTCACACTTCACATCATGCTCTCTACGCAAATCTAGCATCACACAACTTCATGAGCTTCACTTTCACAGGTAAGTTCAAGTATGATTTCTTGTTATTTTTTCACTTTATCCTAGTATTTCACTTTTTTAATCACTAGAATAAAGGGGGGGGATAAATTTAGTCATATAAAATGTGAAATTTGGCTACTTGAGTATGGCAAATGACACCCAATCCATAGGTCCTACTTTCTTACACGACCCTTTTAGGCTCTTCTTTCACTAATTCCTAGTCATCTACAACCTTTTAGACTTAACCCTTTTAGACCCAAGCAAATATCTTAGGCCCAGATCTATTCCCCTAGGTCTCATTCCATCTAGAAAATAGTGCCCAAGTTGGATAGGAACACTGAAACCTAGGGTGTCTAGTTTTCAACACTATTGTCCAAGTGCAAAATAGGTTCTAACAATCATATTTTCCTAAATCCTTATCCTAATTAATGTCATCCTAACATGAATTGATTTAACCCACGATCATTAAATCCCCTATAAAATTCCATTCAAAGTCCATTTAGAAGGGGTGGCACTCATTTACAAGAGAGAAGCAAGAATACTAGCAAGATCACTCAAGCACTTATCCTTATTCTCTGCATACAACCATATAATAGTATTTCAAGCTTATTCAAACCCTCATACCAGTCCCTAGTCATTTAAATTACTCTTAGTTTCCAATTTAATTACATTTTCATCACACTATTTCACTAAGCACTTTAGTGGGATAACTACATATAGTTTGATCCCTTTTTGGAGTATTGGTATGTAGGTAGTGTACCCATACATAGGGTGTGAAGTACATCTAGAATATCCTTTACAAACTAACCCATTTTCACTATTTTCCAAAGTTATATTTAATTACATAGAAGGCACAAAAACATGAATAATTAGCTCTACAAGGAGTTCCATTAATAGTGAAGATCTAAAATTTGGTACACAGGCTCACACAGATGCTATGGATAAAACCCAAAAATATCATATCTTTATGAGTAGTTTGGACAACAATGGAAAGACTAGGAATACAGTGTCAAATAATAGGGTGTCCTATTTTTTATGGTCTTATCCAACCAAGAAATAAACTCTAGATCTTAGTTTGTGATAGTATTTCAATCCTGTTCCTCTAGTATGAGAGTTTGTCTCAGTCGTAAAATCCCATAATAAGCTAAGTCATATTTTCTCTCATTTACTAATATTTTTAGAAAAGGCAAAAATATAATTAAATCACACAAATTATTATCTTAATTATGCATATTATTTACTAATTTTATCATATTTTAGACCCTTTGTTTTAGATTAAGGTAAAAATAGGTTTTGAAGGGACCCCGAAACCCAGAAACAAAGGATGAAGGATATAACAATAAAGTCCACAGGTGAAACCTATAACCTACTTCTAAGAAGTATCAAAACCAAGTTTTATAGGGACCTGAAACCACCATTCAAGAACATCAATAGACAGACCCCAGGTTTTATAGAGACCTAGAAACTCCAATTTGATAAGAAAACAAAAAACTAGAAAATGGAACCAGTTATTACAACCAACTAAAAGAACCAGGACAGAAAGAACTCAAAGAACCTATTCTTCTAGCTCTAAAATCATATTTACCACTTCCTTTCCAATCACAACAGTATCCTATAAAGATATAGCCGCCGACATAGCACCCTCTTGCATTGCCTTCTTCTTTGAGCTCTGTCTGGTTCTCTTGCTAGGCCCCTCCAAGGATTTAATTTCCTCATTTGCTCATTTTCCAATGTTTACAGCAGCTGCACATATGCTAGAGGTTACCTCCTCCATCTTCATTCTACTTTCCTTAATGAGTTCCCTTAGATTGTTCTCATAGTCTTTAAGTTTGATAGGGATATCCCTCATCTGCTTTTCCATATTATTGATTTTATTCTGATCTGCTTCCTAATTCCGTTCCAATATTTCCATTTTCTTCTTGAGGCTCATTATCTCCTTATACATCCATGAGTCAAATTGAAGGATAGCATCTGCTTTGCATTTGGCCGAGGTCATAAAGGGATGCCTCCCATCATTCTGCCCTATATCACTTAAATCTTCTGTGTTCTCTTTTGGATTGTCTTCATCCTTTTCCATATGATCCTCCCTTTCCATTCATTTCTTTTCCTTAGTTTCAATAGGGCTTTTGTTATGGATAAGATCATCCTTTACTTGATCTTCAGTTTCCATTGCTTGATTGGCATCCTTAACTAGATGTTCCTTCTCTATTTTCGAAGAAGGATCCTCAAATAGAATGTCCTAATCTTTTTTAATTTCCCCTAGCACTTGCTGATTTTCCTCAAGATCATAGTTATTATTTTCAGTTTTTTCCTCTGTAGTGACCCCTTCTTTCTCATTCTTACCTTTATCTTCTCCTTCCTCGCAGGATCTGGAATCCCCGCTTTTTGTTCCTTCCTCTTCCTCCATACTCTCCTGCTCAGAACTTTTAGTGCTTTACCACTTTGTTTCCTCATCAAAAATCTATTTTATACCCTTTTTTATTGAGGAATACAACACTTAATTTCCCAAAATTAATAAAAAAGCATCCTTGACTTGGTAAAATGGTTTGGAAAGTAGCATGAAAGAGTTGGGTGTGATGTTTAGCTTGAAATGGCACTGATGAAACTAGAAGATCTTCATGCAATGCTTCTCACACTTCATGTAGTTGGAAGTGGCTCTTCATGTAAATAGGTGGTGCCCAAAATAGAACTCAATGCTGTTTCAAAAGATAAATTTGAAATAACTAAATTTACTTTTTGTAAACCCCTAACTTTTAATTTACAAGTGAGACTTTTAAAACGTGCAAGTCATGTCACTTTGTCAAAATGGAATTTATAATTTTAAATACATGATTTTACACTTTTAGTAATTATAACTTGTCAAAATAGAAAGTGTAATTTTTAATTATGCTTTTACAACTGTCACCCTGTCAAAAATATAAAGTGTAAAATACATATTTCTCTTTCTCAAAAAGAACTATAAAATATAGTTACAATTTTACAATATACAACATTACAATGTTTTCATAATGCTGAAAATACAATACATGGAAATGTTTCAACAATAAGGAATAATCAATTTGTAAAAATTCCTCAACATTATTATTTTTCTCGGCTTGTAGCTTATCAACATATGCATCAAAGGCCTTGAAAAAAAATTATATTTTTTTCATCTATTTTGAAGGAGTAAAGGTTGGAGGCCACATAATCTACTACTATTTCAAATAGTTCTCTCTTGAAAGTCTTGATTCCCTACATTTTTTTTCTCATCTGGTCCAATGCATTATAATACTTGATGTAGCGATGGATAGAACTTAGGGTGAAGATTATAGTTTTAGTAAATTCTTTTTCAAATACCTCCTTGAACTTGATCTAAACTTCCTTTACTGGAAAGAGGTTATCTCAATCATCTATTAGTTGGCATGATAACTTACTCAACATTCCTTCAATGGCATACATCATATCAATAGCCTTGTCATGTGCAACCTTAGCCTTGTTAACAGTCTCTATAAGTATCCTTATCTGGAATTGAGATTCTCTATGTAATTCCTCTTTCTTTACATCATTTTTAGTATCTTTTCAACAAGGATGATGTCCATATATATTGAATCCACAACTATCAACTTGGGATAATATAGATTCAAAGTTTGTATTTCTCCCTCATACTCATTGACCTATCCTCTTAAGAAATTATCTATATCTCTGATAACTTAATAATGGTCCATTATTATATAAATAATCTTATTGCCTTTGTAAATGAGTTCTTAGAACCATTATTTAGTAACCCTTCCCATATTATTAGTCTTAGTCACCAAATCAATTGTTGCCTGATCTAGAATCTAGCTAATTAGATATGTTAACTCTAGCTATTTTGATGATCCACTAGGCTCTATAAATTATTTAAGGGTAGTTGTGATTCGATCCACATTATTTTTCAATTCATCTTTGGTGGCCTTATCATGATTTATTCTCTCAAAGAGGGAGTTGATGTCAGATTAAACATCATGTCTTAACCCCTCCCTTGGTGGTCATCCAAGGTAAATATTGGATATTTGAAAGTCCCCCACCACAAGATCTTCTTTTGGTTTATCTGATGGGGGGAATAAAATATAAATATATATTTACTCTTTATCATCACTCAAGATCCTAGAGAAATCCAAGGGGTAGACTTGGACTTCTTCTTCACCTCTAAAACCCCAAAGTCAAATGTGCATGGAGAAATCATTTGTTTTCAATTCTCTCCCACTATCTTTGTTAGCTAACTAGGGGTAGCATCTTGTTGCATGGAAACTATCACTTAAGAATTAGTAGTTGATGTTGCTATAATGGTAGGCATTGTGACAACTATATAACCCTGAGTATATGTTGCCATTGGTTGCTCAAGAGATGCCTGTGAAATTCCATCTCTATCAGTTATTTGTAAATATACATTTATAAGAAGAAATTTTGTTTCTCCTACCTTATCTAAATGTATTGAAGAAGTTGTGGAAGTAGAAGAGGTGGGGGTAGTGGAAAAAATTATGCCTATTTTGGGAGTGGAAGATGGAATGAATATTATCAGGGGAATATACAAAGGGGCTTTGAATTTGGGAATGGGTGGAAGGGTGGAAGCCAAATAATTTAATGAATTAATAAAATGTGTTGGGCTTCAAGTTTGGTAGGGTAAGGAAGATGAAATGGGATGAAGATGATCTAACACTTATCTTTGGAGTTAGTATGACTAATAGAACTAAAGTCAGGATGATTGAATCTATGGCTTTGTATTATTGAGTGGTGTTGGAAATTAATAAGGATGGAATAAAAGGAATTATTAGTGGAATGGAAAAGGTAAGTTAAATGGAAGGAGGGAGTGAAATTATAGGAAGGGAAAGTGGAGTGGAAACTTGAGAATACACTAATTAGGGACCCTAAGTGTCTACATGGACTGATTTCATTGGTTGTAATGGACTTATTATGATAGGTGAGGAGGTAGGCATGAGAGGAGAAGTGGAGACATGAGATGAAAGGGGAGTGGAGACATGAGGTGGAGGCATTGGATATTCTATAACAATATAAATAGGAGGTGGGTGAATAATATAAATTTGGGTTGTTTCTATTATCGACATGGGGGTAGAAGATATGGAAGCTCCTATTGTAGTTGTGTCTTATGAAGAGATGTTGATTGGTTAATCTGTTGTTGACCCCTCTTTACTAGATTACCCCTTTTTGGCCTTAGTTTTCTTCTTCTTCTAATAGGTCACTAGTTTTTTTTCCTATTCACTTGTTATCTTATTAAAACCCTATACTGATGGAGAAACTCCTTCTACTTTGAGTTTTAGAATCTTTTCTCTGACACTCAACTAATGGAGAAACTTTACTAATGGGACCCTCTAATTCAAGTTTTAAAATATTTTATTTTGCCTATTCACTTGCTATCCTATTGGGACCCTATACTAATGGATAAATTCCTTCTACTATATATTTTTTTTACTTAAACTCCTTTACTCCTCACTAATTGATTGTTCTATTTATTAGATGTGTCATTCTATCAATCAAGGAGAAATATTCTAGAGTTGACTACCTAACTAGTGGTAAGGGTTGAGTGAAGACATGATGCTAGTATTTTGGGTCCACTATGGAGTCATCATCCACCAATTAATTTTGGACTAGTGCTAATTCATAATCCTTGATCTGTTGCAAGGTAATTTGAGAATGATCCTTCATTATGAATCTCTCTTCATCCTCTAAGTCCTCCCAAAAATCTAAAAAATATGGAACATGGAAGTATGTAAAAACTCCCAATGCTGGTGATATTTCCATAAACATAATAATATATCCTAGCTTCCAAATTCATTTGGGTCATTTGGCACATTTTTGCTCCAACACATTTTGCTTTTAGGAGGGAGGGGCATGTATATCTACCAATAGAGATTGGGAAATGAATTCCTGACTTGTGACTATTGGAAAGGAGCTTATGGGTCTCAACAAATTACATTACTAGCTCTATCAATGCCCACTTATCATTGACATATCTAGGGAGTGTGTAGGGGTGGCCACTAAATACACTTTCCCTAATATATGAATAAGTGGGGAACTAAGTGAAGTAGGAGCCCCATTTAATGGTCTTTGTAATTGTGCTTGTGAGAATCTCATTATACCTAGTTCTTAATCAAATATGATGATGATGCAATATATGAAAGCATCATTAACCCTCCTAAAGTGTTATATATTAGCCTCCAATGTAAGGCTAGGATAGTATTTGTATACTCTATTTATCTCTCCAAGTACTATGTTAAGGCCTAGGAAATATCTACCTTTGGAAAAATTATATACATTGTAAGAATTCATAAAGAACACTCCAGTTGTTTGCACCTCCATCAATTACTTATGAAGGGAATCACTAATGATTTGAGCCCAATGTATGTATTGGTAATTCTATCAGTTAACCCAGATGTACTGGTATGTCCACTTTTAGAAGCTCTTAGCATTATGACTACCAGTAATCTTATGTAGAAATATTATAATATCTCCAGCTTGATCTATGGAATCAATCCTATATAAGGTTTTAAGAGACCTAGTGCATACATCCTTATGGGATCATAGCCATTATTTTTTTATCATCTTTTAACACCCTTATTTGTTATCTTCAAATAATTACTAGGATGTATTTAGAGTTATTTCAAGGTAGCTCTTGAACTCTAGTATAACAAATATTGAATTGATGAAATTGAGGTCTAGATTCAAAATCTTCTCCCCTTTGTTACTCATAAATTCTCATCTATTGGGATCATAATGTTGGGCTAGTTTTAGCACCAAATCAAGACTTTGGACCATTAGTGGAAAGGTTTCTACTTGTGGAAGTCCAGAGTCATAAATAACCTAGATCCAAACATTCTTAAACTCCACATTGATTCAGGTTGAGAAGTCCCCTAAGTCAATATGACCTAGGTCTGTATTAGTTATATTTTTGTATTAGACTCTAAGTTGAGGGTCATCCTAGGTCCCTTTGATTTTAACTTCATCTCTTTTATAGACATGGAATCTGAAGTTAATTCTTGTGGAAAACCAATTATAGAATCTAGTGGGATTTGTAGGTGCTTTAAGTAGATGTAATATTTAGTGGAGATGGGAGGTGCTCTAAGCAGGTGACAAATCCATGAAGCTAAGAAGTGTTATGAGCAATGGAAAATTTCATGGAAGTTTAATTGAGACATCCTAGCATCTTTACCAAGTAACATTAAGCCATTAATAAGAAGAAAGAATTACAAACATAAAGTATAAAAGGCTATTACTATTACAAATATGACACTATTACCAATATCAACTAAGGAATCTAAATTAAAGGATCTTTATCTTCCAAAAGATGCATTTACACCAAAATTTTATATTATACTAAAAGTGGTGAATTTTCCAAAGTTTTCTTAAGCTCATATTTTTATATCCTTATCAAAAGTGAATGAATAAAATTCTTCCAATGGTCCAATATATTCAAATGACATACCAAATTTATCAAAATTTAGAGATACATTACTACTACCAAAGTATCCTAAATTCAGTGATCATGAACTTGCACTTGTTATCTATGAGGATGATGATACTCATATGCCTATATTAAAGAAAGGTTGTGGATTATAACGAGTTATATAACCTATGAAAAACACCACCATTCCCATTTAATATATTATATTTAAGATGAGCACTATTGGGGATCTTTAAAAATAGATTTCTATACTTCAAATGCAAATGGATTTCCATAATACTAATGCAAATGTTAACTCATTCAATAATTAGCCTATTTCAAAATGTATACTTAAATATCCTTATCCGTAAGATTTTGAACTACCATATTTACCACTCTTTTTAAGTCATAAGGACCCATTCAACCACATGATTAACTATGTGCATTGTTTTTGTCAATGGGTAAAATAGGACAAACTATTTATAAAAGTATCCATATGAGCATTTATGATGAGGCTCATAATTTTTTTTATAGCATACCAAAAGGTATTTTTACCACTTTTACACAATTATAGGATGTGTTATTCATGGCTTCCAATATCCACAAGGTGACAAAAATTGCATTAGAACATTTGCATTATTTTAAATAACATGATGTTGAATCCATTCAAGATTATACCATTCAATTTAAAAGTACATCATATGAGCTAGCATATAGACCTTCAAATTTGGAGTTATAATTCATTTTTAGTAGAGGGATTCTTTCCCCATCAAAGAAAAGAGCATTGCATAAACAATATGAGTTATTTACTCTTTATCATATCAATGTGCATAGATATGCTTCATTCATACTTACTCATCCAAAGGATCACAACATATCTCCCTCAAAATACCAAAGTTTTATCCCTCCCACAAAAGAGGGAGATGAATTACATAAGGAGCATTATGAACAAAAATGTAGTGTCCCTAATATTTATTTGATTGGTTTGTAAATGTTAATATGGGACCAATTCAAGGACCACATCCTATGCAAAATACTCAAGTTAAACATACTGAAAAACATCAATATCATCAAGATTTAACAATTACCTTATTCATGGGTGGTGCTTACTTTTGGCATAACCACATTGATACTACAAAAGAAAAAAACTATTGTAGTGAAATACATTTTTTATAACTTGGGTACCATGCCAAAGATCTATATGATAATGGGCAATAAAAATATTTATTGGGTTTCTATGTCATTCCTATTGCTTGTGGGCCTTATGTTTGTTAGAGTGGGCCATGACTAAGGATTGATTGGAGAGGATCAAATACATGATTAAGAACTTGTATGGAGTAGTGAAATCTAAAAAAACAACTCAAAAGGAAGAAGCTTGTCTTCACAAATAAAATTTGCATTAATAAAAATTAGACAAAAAATACATAGGAAGGTAAATTATATAGGTGGAAGATAAACATTTTACAACATCCTCATACATGTGGGATTATCTTATCAATTTTAGGTAAAAATACATAGTGGGAAAAAACCCAAAATAACACCCCACCTTAATCATAGCTTAGGTGTGTAGTAGAATTGGTACCACCATAAAGACCTAATTAGGTACCTAGGTACATAGAAAATCCCCTCAAAGGAGGATGTCAAAGCTATTCAAAACCTAAGAAGAGCTCATAAATAAATAGACTTTCTCTTAGTGAAAGTTTTGTTGAATATATCATCAATTTGCTCCATTGAATGGATGAAATGAATATCAAATAATTTCTCATGGATGAGCTCTGAAATGAAATTCATGTGAATCTCAACATGTTTGGTCCATTGATGGAGGACCAGATTCTTATAAATCTAGATTATGTTTTGATTATTGTAGAAGATGACTATTAGTCATCAAAACTAGATGCCAAATTTAGTAAGAATCCCATGAGGCCAAATAACCTCATTGGTAACATTAAATAATCCTCTATATTTTATGTTTTTAGAAGATAAAGTAATAACATTCTACTTATTACTTGAATAACTAATCAGACCTAAACTAAGGGAAAAACTATAGCCTGAAGTAGACTTATGATTCTAAATATCACTGACCCAATCAAAATCTATTTAACTAATTAGTTAGATGTTGATTCCTAATCCATAATGAATATTTAAACTATAAGTAACATAAATATAGTGGGTGATCTACTTAGTTAATTTCTAGTGAAGCTCATGTGGTTCTTGTTGACCAAATTTGGTCTACATACTAAAATGTGCCTCATATAAGTTGGACTAAGAAGGATCTTGATTAAAGAGTGACCCAATGTCACGAGGAGAATATAGACCTCAAGTGAAGATCATATATATTATGAAAATCTTTTAAAAAATTGTAGGCAGGCTTAAAGTGTGATCTAATTGATCTCTAAGGGACATGTCTACAATTACAAATAAAAGGTCCAAGAAGGTTTCATGGTGTCCAAATAATTAATGAGCATGAACCAAGTTACACAAATCCTAAGAATCCATCAGAGCCTTGAAATATTGAGCAAAAGATATATTATGTAGGTTTAAAGAACTAGGTCATCTTGCATGTCACATGAAATCACACTGACCAACTCGCTTGAACATCTTATAAATGCACCTCAAGAACTCTCATGAGCCAAATAGTTACAACACCATAAATTTATTTATGCCAGGATCATATCCTAAAAATTTCATGTTTACATGAGATTTCTATCCTAAGTTATGAACATTCAAAGTTGGAATTACAACATAAGACATTCATGCTAATGTCAAGTTTGAGTTCTGTGAAGTAACCATTTAGGTTCAAAAGGGATTTAAAAGTAATGGTTTACATGAGATCACATACTGAGACATGAAATCTAATGGTTCACTCTAGAGTTAAATAGGTTAAAAGGTTTTTAGGTTATAAGCCCTTAAAAACTTGCAAGTTGGATAAGATCTGATGGTACAAGTTCATTGAGCAGAGATCTGATGGTGCACATTCATTGATAAGAAGGTAGGTTTGAGCTAGATCAAATATTAGTGCTCGTTCATACCAAAGATCTGATGGTGTAAGGTTCCTAATAGGAAAATGGGCCCAATGCGATCTATTGTATGCATTGTGAATATAAGATTGAAAAGGGGGAGATTAGTATGGTGTTAGTGAATGAAATCAAATCCAAATAAACAACACACTAAGATAACACCCTAAGCCTATCTAAAGGTGGAAACATATTAACAAAACCAAATTAGAAACACAAATAAAATTCAATGACAAATAAATCCTTCACCTTCCTTGGATGCTCTAAATAGCTTGTTGGAGTGGCTTGCTCGGATTGTGCTCAATGAGTCTTCATCAAAGGAGGCTTGGCTATCTCATCTTATCCTTGGCACCTTTGTGATGACTTTAGATTTGGCTTGGCTCAATAATTTATAAATATAAAACTAATTGCAATTTCCTTTTAAATTATTTATGCATTATAACGTTGCATTATTTAAGCTTAAAATAATGTTCATGACTATTCTATTTATAGATTTTCAAGATGGTTCAGAATTAACCATGACCATCCATCTCAAGATTGAGATGTGTGGCCATGAATAAATCCAATTATGTAATTAAATTTATAAATATACCCCATAAATATTTGGGATAGAGGGGAATTTAAGAGGAATGGAGGGTCTTAATGAGGTATGGGGTGGTTTAATCTTGATATTTTGTACATTTATGGTCAAGGGATGTTTTCCCAAGAAATGATGTCATTTGGTGATGCAATTATTTAATATCAATTTCAAAAAATAAATATTCAACAAGTTTCATATAAAATCAACTTAATCTCTTGATTTTATTTAATTTGCCTTAATAATGATTAGTCAACTTTGATGCAAACCTTGGTAACCTATGCACAAATTAATCAAATTGATCAAAATGTCAGATTATTGGCTCAAAATTTGAATAGATTAGAATTGGAAGTCAATGTTAGATGTTTTTGAATCATATTCCCATTTAGGATGTTTTCAACACAAAATAACAAAGGCACGTGTCTTATGCAAGAAATTTGGTAGAAAACAACAATCTAGAGCACCTAGGTGCGAAAATGCCATTTTGACTTGAAATGATTTGATCAAAGTTAACTACTTCATAGATTGCATTACCTCATTTAGTGACACTCTAGACAAAATAGGAACTTGAATATATCAATTTCAACTCATTTAATGTGTTTTAGTGTTTTTAGGCCAAATTTTGCATTTTAATATAAATTGGTCAAAACCCTGGTTGGAGGTCATTGGTTGCCAGTTTTAAATGTCTTGGATTTGCCCCTATTTTGGAAGGCATTGAAAGGTATAAGCATAATAACATATTATCAAAGAATGAAAAGGTCTTGTATGCTTACAACTTCAATGGCAATTTATGAACTGTATGATGCCCCCTTGAGGGAATGGTTGGCACATGTAGGTTGGTAAATGGTCCCATGAAAAGAAAGAATGAAATGAGGAGACCAAAGAAAGGAAGATGATGGGGTAAAAACACAATGAGTTTGAAAAATTAGTCAAAATCACTGAGAATTCAAGTGAGATGGTGTATAATGGTTTGCCTAAAGGTGGTTATAATCATTGTACCTCGATAGTGGCATTATGGTATGATAACACAATGATTTGCCCAAAGGTGGTTATAATCATTGAGAAATACAGGTGGGATGGTGTAAAATGATTTGCACATAGGTAGTTATAATCATTAGACCCTGATTATGGAAAATATGATTGATTGGTTGATGATGATGCTAAATTAACATAGAGGATAATGATTAATTAGAATAACTTGATAGTAAGGAGATGCTCATTTGAACTAACAAAAGTTGAAATCATTTCATGATTAATTACTCTATTTGGGATATGATTGGGATGCCAGTGCCAAGCAGATGTTGATACCACCCTTACTAAGTAGACTTATTGAAGCTTATTTTTGTTGTATCACTTTGATGGTAATAATCATGATAGAACACCATGAGGACTAGGCCAAAATATGCATAGGGATTGACTCCTAAGATCTAATACTCAATATAAAATAATTCACCAATGTTAAAAACCATGATGATAATGTAAACATATGAATATGGATGAATTTAGGTATAAATGCATAAGGAATCACCCAATGAATGCACATAGATTGAATCAAGGCAAAAGTGTTGAAAGCAAACAAATAGGCACACAAACAACAAATAAATAAATAAATAAATAAAGAAATAAATAACAATTAGTCCTAATGTTAGTATAAACAATAAAACTTAAACAAGACAAATATTA
This sequence comes from Torreya grandis, assembly GCA_037957365.1. Lineage (NCBI taxonomy): Eukaryota > Viridiplantae > Streptophyta > Pinopsida > Cupressales > Taxaceae > Torreya > Torreya grandis. Next base: position 814,896 of record JARHVA010002349.1, read on the forward strand.
CCCCTATAAAATAGGTGACAATTGAGCAAACAAACATGATGAAGGAATAGAAGAAAAGGAATGGGGTGGCTGAGCTATCTTCATATGTCCTAGGCAAGTGGATTTGGCCTACATAGTTATATGGATGTAATATCCAATAAAAACTTTAGGCCAAATGTATTTCTCCCAAGAAATGGTAAGAAAATGATAGTTGATGAAAATAAACATGATCGATGAGATAAAAGAATAGAAATGGTCTTACAAAATGGCAAGCGCATGAGAAAAAAGGGCCAAAAAAGATGGGGAAGCTAACTGACAAGTGATTTACTTGTGACTTAGTAAGGGTTCCCAATCCTTAAGGCAAAGAAGTGGTCAATTTTTTTGGTGTTTTTAATGATTTTATAAATGTTTTGAGAATTTTCAAGTATCTCAACTCAATCAAGAATGAAGAGATACTAATGGTCTAAGTTTGCAAAATGGTGAGATCAGTGTTGAAGGATGCCCATAAAATAGTGAGTTCATGGCTTAATTTGCTCATAAAATAGAAAGAGCATGGCCTAGGTTGCTCAAAAAATAGAGAGAGCATGGCTTGATAGAGTGACTAAGCTTACTTAAAAAATTATCAAGCACTGCCTACATAGTTCCATAGTAGGACCTCAAGTAACTATAGTTCTACCTTACAATGGAGAAATTTGATTAGTGTAGTAGCTAATTCAAACAAAATAGGCATACTTGGTATGATGGCATATTATGACATAGAGAATGGCTAGTTGGTATGGTCAAGGCACAATAAACAAATGTTTCCCCTAGTTTTCCATAGGCAATTATAACTAGGATACAATGGCATAGGTTAAAGATACTAATTTTACCATAGGTGGTTATATTTAGGATCAAGATAACGAGAGAAAATGAAAAATAAATGAAGGATGCAACTACCAAAAATCTATCTGACTGCTCCAAAATACTGCCTCTATCTAGAATGTGTGAAATAATTACTAAAATTGAATATGAATCCTCTTGTTGAAAGTAGTGATGGAACCAAATAAAATAGAACCAAGGTCACATGGTTGGGTAGGGAGGGAGAGATGAACTCAGTTGATAGGGAAGGTATGGTAAAACAAACATGTGATATAAAAAGTGATAGGTTGGTAAGATGATAAGATGATAAAATGGTATTATTACAAAGAAGATTGATAAAATGATAACACTTTAAATGGTCCTTATAGACAATATACCAAGTCACTCAGGCATAGTACCACTTGAGGTGGATAATATTCATCGAATCATCAATTTTATAGTCATCGAGTGTGGAAATCCTATATAATCCTATTTCAAAGTTTGTTATAATGATGAAAGGACCAACCCAGTTGGGTTTAAACTTACCTTTATATTTATTTTTAGTTGAGGTATTCTTTTGGTTTTCTTTAAGGACAAGATCACCAAGTTTAAATTATCTATGTTTCATGTGCTGATTGTAGTGGCCTCAAAGTTGATTCTAATAGGCTTGGATATTATTCACCGCATCCATGCATTTCTCATCAAGTAACTCTAGTTCTTGTAGGTCAGTTACTTGATAATCATTGCCATCTAGGACATGCTTAAAAGAGATGCATAGAGATGACAACTCAATCTCAATGGGAAGGATGGATTTTGTACCATAAAAAAATCAATATGGAGTGGCTCTTATGGTTGTATGATGATTAGTATGATATGCCCAAAGGGCACAAAATATCTAAAGGTGCCAATCATGACTAGCATCATTGACAATATTTTTGAGAATGTTGACAATGGTTTTGTTCGATGCTTCACCCTAGTGATTAACTTAAGGGTAATATGCCATAGAAAATTATTGTGTGATGTTGTATTGGGCACATAGCTTATCAACATCCTTCTCCTTGAATGATCCTCCATTATTAAATATAATGCCAGAGTGGATATCATAGCATAAAATGAGATGGTTAAAGATGAACTTAGAAATTTGCTTTCTAGTCATGTAAGTGAGGGGTATATCTTTAAACCAATTAGTAAAATATTTTTAGGTGGTAAGGATATTTTTATGGATATCAGATGAGGTAGGATTGATCTTACCAATGAGATCAAGGCCCCATATAGCAAATGGCCATGGTGTCAACATTGATTTTAGAGTCTTGGTTGGGGCATGAATCAAATTGGCATGCCATTGACATTTGTCTCACTTCTTTACATATGTAGCTACATCTACATCCATGATGGAACAATAATAACTAGTACATAATATATTTTTAGATAGGATAACCCCACTAGTGTGGGTTGCACATACACCTTTGTGAACTTCTTGTAATGATAGTTAAGATTATATCAAAGTTAAATAATGAAGTAGAGTGCCATCAAAACTATGGTGGTAGAGGGTTGATCCAAGTAAGGTATAATGAGTGGTTTGGTGAATGAAGGATTTTTATTGTTATAAGGATAGGTCAAGTGGTAAAAATTGGTCATGGAGGTAGTTATAAAGGTTTGAGTACCATATAAAACTAGGACTAATAGTATCACAAATCATCACAATAGTTGAAGGTTCATAATCTAGTGCTAACAAGTTCTTGAAAAAGAACTAATACTCTATAGCTATGTCTATTTGTCAAATCAGAGATCCAATAGTGGCCATAACATCTATGGTTCTATTATTTACCCTTGGTATATGTTTAAACTGAATGTTGATAGTCTGTCATTTGAGAGTGTTAACCATGGCCTTATATGAAACCAACTTGTCATCTTTGGATTGGAAATGGTCTTTAACCTGATTGATGATTAACTAAGAATCAACATAAACCTTGAGATAAGATACATTCCATTGGACCACCTAGAAAATCCCTACAACAAGTGCTTCATATTCAACCATGTTGTTGGTACAAGAAAAAATGATCTTAAATGATTTAAGGATTAGATCCCCCTATGGTGTAATAAATAAAAAGCTTTCCCCTAATCCATTTGCTATGAATGATCCATAAAAATGTAGCTTCCAATGCTACTCCTAAAGAGGGTGTCAATGATGATCATTATGGATTCATTAAGAATTTGGAATGTTAGTGGATATGTATCAACAAGGGGTGTTTCAACAAGTTGATCTATAAGAACTTACCCCTTAATGGATTTTTGATTGATGTATTCGATGTCAAACTCACTGAGAATCATGATCCACTTAGCCATACAGCCTTGTAAAGATATTTCATATAGTAGATACTTGAGTGGATCTACTTTTGAAATAACCATGGTCTTATTATTTAACATGTAATGACATATTTTTTAAGCTACAAAAACCATGGCTGAACTAGATTTTTCTATGGGCATATATTTATGTTCATATATGATCAATATATGGCTTAAATAGTACCCAACATGTTCTTTTTCATTGTCATCATGCTGACCAAAAGTGACCCTAGGGCATTGTCAGTATCTGATAGATACAACAAGAATGGCTTTCTCAACATAGGTGGCAATAAAACATGTGGATTTGTTAAATAGTCTTTTAGTTGTTGAAAATATATTTGGTAGTGATCATCCCAATGAAATGTGAGTCCTTTATTTATAAGATGCATAAAAAGATGACATTTGTTAGCCAATTGTGATATGAAGCATTAGATAGATTGGATCTTGATTTGCAAACTATAGAGATGCTTCAAAGTAGTTGGTGGTTTCATATTTGTTATAGCTTGGACTTTGGATGGATTAACTTCAATGCCTCGATGAGACATAATGAAGCCTAAAATTTTTACTGATGTGACTCTAAAGACACACTTATTAGGATTAAGTCTAACTTTATACTCATGTACTATTTCAAATATTTTATGTAGCACTGTTGGGTGATTGACCCTGGTCTTTGATTTACCAAGAATGTCATCGACATAGTCTTCAACAATATCATGCATCATATCATGAATATGATAGTCATGGCTCTTTGGTAGGTGGACCCTATATTATTAAGGCCAAATGGCATAACATGATAACAAAATGTTCCCCATGGAGTAGTGAACACTATTTTATGTTGGTCTTCTAGTGTTCTTTTGATTTGGTTGTATCTTAAAAATCCATCCATTAATGAAAGCATTTCATAACCCACTATAGATTTGAGGATCATGTTAATATATGTCAATGGAAGGTCATCCTTAAGGCAAGCTTTATTTATCTCATATAAATAAGTATATATTTTTATTCCTTCTAGCTTTTTGCTAACTAGGACAACATTAGATATCCACTCTAAGTAGTCAATGGATCGAATACATCTTTCTTCTAAAAGTTTTTCCAACTCTTTCTTTACCAATACAAAAATGTGAGGATGTATCTTATGCAGATTTTGCTTTACTAGTTTGGCATCAAGATTGACCACAAGGTGGTGAAAAACTAAGGTAAGGTTCAAACCTAGCATGTCAAAATATACCCGTGCAAATATATCTACAACTTCCCTCAAAAGGGATGTAGGGACTTCATGCTCCTTCTCAGTAAGGGAAGCACCTAGCTTGATCCACTTTAGGTCATCTAAAGACTTGATGTTAACCTCTGTCATATCTTATACTAGAAGGGTTAAACTATCTTCAAGGATAGTGGGTAAATATTTGAACTGGTTGGCAACATTAGAGTCCTCTGCTAAGACTAGCTCTTCAAGTTCCCCTAGGAATGATGAATTAGAGTCCCCCAATGGAAGGTTTGACCATGTAATAAAAAATATTAGAAAATCCTAAATGATTTGATCAAAATCTTTTTCTTCAAAACTAAACTCAAACTCATAGACAAGTTCATTGTTGCTGGTATATTGAGCTATGGTTGAAGAAGGTTGAACACCCTCATTTAATGGTTCTAGAAATAGGTTTTCACCACTAGATTGTCCTTTTTCTTTACTTTTACCCTGGTCAGAAAGCACCTTGAAGAGGTTTTCACTTTGAGACCTCAATGTTTTAATTATTTTATTTTGGATAAGGGTGATCACCCACTCTCCAAAATAGGCTTCAAGATCCATCTTGATTGAGAACCTTGACTTATGGTCTCCTAATAGAACATTATCTCTAAGGTTGAGAAAATCATAGAAAGCCTCATCATTTTGGAATGTATCAATTAGCATGTTAGACTCTTATTGGTCTTAATCTATCAAATAGGGATAATATTATGGTAGAGGGTTGTGACGAATGACTGGGATAAGGGTATAAATGGAATGGGTGTCAAATAGGTTGGTTTTGACTAGGTCATCAAAAAGGCTTTGATCAAATTTTGCTTCAATACCGACATCTTCATCACTATTTTATGGTGATGGAACATGAGTAATGTATATGGAGTCACCCCTCGATGGTTTAAATTGAAATTCATATGGTCCTTCATATTTGGTCATGTAAATTGGATCAAGTGTTCCTTTTTTATTAGGTTTGAGGCCTCTTCCTTCATAGTCTTGATTCTTCATTATCCTATTGGGAATAGGATACTTTACATTATCATAAAAATTAGCTTGGTTGTCATCGTAAAACCATGATTCATCCCCTTCATGAGGGTTTGGTTCTAGGACAAATGATGATACAAACATGACATGTCCTTTACCTTTGATCTTTTATTTCCATTTTGGATGAAGTGGATTAGCTTTAGGTTTTCCCAAGGAATTTAGATTCTATGTAAGGTTTGTAATATGAAAGGTATCATGGGTCACAACTCTCTTGGGCCATTAGGAAAGATAGTAAAATGATTAGATATTTCAGGAGGCATTATGTGGTTAAGGGAATCAAGGGTATTAGGATCAATATAGTTATCCTCTAATGGATCAAGGAGTATTTATTTTCCCTTATCTTGCTTGGCAATTATATTTATGCCAAACTGATAGTTATAACTCTTGAACCCAGCCTATAGGCACTTGTAGTGCTCATATGGATGTAAATTTCTTAGTATACAAACTTCCATCCCTGAATGGGAGAACTTGATACATTGGTGCAACATCAATAGGACTACATAAATTTCATGTAACTAAGGTCTTTCCAAAGCATATTATATGACAAATTGAGATCGAGCACATGGTAATGTATATCATGGGTCAAAGGCCCAAAGATTAAAAGTAAATAGATGGTGCCATATGATTCTCTTTCCTCATTGTCATAGGATTTGATGGTTATTATATTTGCTTTTAAGATCTACCATTATGTACCCATGAAGATTGATGAGCTTAAGAGACGCTATGTTTAGACCTGATCCATTATCTATAAAGACACATTTCACTTTATGCCACCTTCTATAAACTTCAATGTATAATGGGTTATTATGCAGTGGGTCAAGGGATGACATATCACTTTTGTTGAAAGTGACTTGTTAGGTTAGAGCTAGATGTCTAACCAAAGCTTAAAATTTATAAGTGGATGTGTCACTTGAAATAATGGATTGGATTAAGAAATCATTCAAAATATCCTTGAGGATTGTTGATGTATGCAATAAATATAAAATGGATATTTGTGTGGGCATATTTTGTAATTATTCCACAATGTCAAATTTCTTCTCTTAGTCAGTGTTAAATGGCTTACTCCAAGGTTGAATGGCTGGCTAGATAATGGGCAAAGTGGAAGATGGATATGGGCTTGGGATGGTAATCTTTGACCTCTGAGTTGTGATTGCACAATTGGGATTAAATACAAGACCATGATTGATAACAAATGATGGTGATGGTGTAGGACTAGATATGAAAAGTCTTGATTGTCAGTGCACTTGTGTATGGTCATAAGGTAAGGATGAGTTACCGATATAAGATCCAAAACTGGGAATACCTATTTGCTAGTTTGCTTGTGTGCTATCTTAGGTTAAGGAAGGATTGTTGAAGTGATTGGATTGGTTTTTTATGGTTAGCAATGGTCTCATCTGATTAAAATTTGGTCTAATATTAATATAGATGGTATTAAGATGACCTCCTGCAATATGACCTAAAACTCTATTATAGTCATATGCAATTACATGGTAGGTCTATTGGTTATTACTATTTGACCTTGGTTCTATCCATTATTTATGCATTTTTGGTTCTACTATTTTTTTGGTTTGGCCTTTAATTTTGATACTGTTGATTTTATTGTTGTACAAGATGGTGTTGTTATTGTTTTTGTTTTTACTAGTTGGTATGTTGGGGAAATCAATTTTGATAGATTCAAAGGGTCTAATTGGAAGTGGAAGCACCACCATCTAATAAAATCTCCCCATTTTCCAAAATATTCTTAATCAAATGCTTCATTTTCACACATCTTCATAAATTGTGCCCATTGACCTAATGAAATTCACATAATTCATTTTCATGGTACCAATCAAGATAAGGAATGCCCTGAGGATAATGTTTTGGTATAGGCTAACTATTTCGATTAGCAGTGGTGAGTTTATGAAACATATATTTAATAATCTCTCCAAGGTCACTAAAAATGTAGTGAGTAGGCACTATTCTCCTTAAAGGAGGGACTTGTAATGGCAAAGGTGGTTTTGTCTATTATAGGGGCTTAGGCTATTGCATTTATGGCACATGATAATACCACTAAAGAGGTTGTGTGGTAGGAGTGATATGAAAAGGTAGTGCTAGCTAAAAATATGGTGTTTTCACCATTTGTACATGACATGACTTAGTTACTCCATTTACCACAACATTCTTATTGTAGTTGAATTGCTTTAGTCTATCTTGGTTATTCGCCCATGTTGATTATGATGATTGCTCTTGGATTGGATGTTGGTTTTGACCATTTACCTAATTGGTACCTTGATTATAATTAGTTGAAGTAAGCTTGATAATTCCCTTATTAATAAGGTCTCATTCGATCAATAAACCTTTTTTAATGATCTCCTTAAAGGTAGGTGTACACTATAGTTCCAGATGATAGGATATCTCACTATGAATGTTTTTGGTGAATACAGTAGCTAATTGTTTATTTGGTAAAATATGGGTGAATTGGATTGAAAGAGATCTCCATCACTATAGATAACTTAAAAATCTCTCACCATCCTTATACTTGGCTTGCATTAAGTTGACTAGAGAAATATCATGCTTGAGATTGTATGAAAAGTGCTACACAAACTTGTCTGTAAGATCATCAAAATTGGATAAAAAATTCTTGGGAAACTTTAGAAACCACTCCAAGGTTTGTCCTTTTAGACTCTTTAGGAACACTAATAAAAGTTATACATCACTATATGCCACTGAATGACATGTAATAAAGAACTCCATCAAATGAGCTTTGGGGTCACCTTTCCCTTTACATTTATAAAATTTTGGTGGTTGGTACCTTGGAGGAAATGGTATCTACAAGTAATCCATGTTTAATAGATAATAACAAACATCATCTAATTTGTTTCCCATCTTTTATGGTAGCAATTTCATCTTTCATCTATTGTAATTCTTCGGATAGGAAACTAGAGGGAATATTGGCTTGAGGGGGAATATTGGCTTGGGTAGATGGTTGAGCCATAAGTGGAACACTTTGACTGGAGTATGATGGAGGTATTTATTGAGGTATGTTTTTTTGGTTGGGAAATAGACTAGAAATATGCATACATCGATTAAGGTTTAATTGTTGGAATTGTATTTGCAATTGTGCAATATTATGGTTAGGGTTGGATATGTAGGCTTAGTTTTGGGGATTTTGAAGTTGGGATAGAGGGATATAACTATACTATGATTTTTGAGGTTGAATAGGGACATGATATAGACTAATAAAACCTTTTTTTTAGGGGGTACTTGTGAACCAAGACCCTATCTTTGAACTGTTGACATGTTTTACATAAAAGGCAAATGTTGCCTGATCGATACTTATGGAATATTAGAACTTATTTTTTACATGAATCCCAATTAGGAAGTGGGTGTATGTTGGAGATTATGGATTTTATAACCAATAGTCAGATGGCATTGACTAGACATCATTTGGATTTGAAGTGGCACATTGGTCTATGAGGAAAAAGGTATGTTCCCTATTACTTGGTGAGGTGGAATATTGGTTGCTCCATATTGAGGTGGAAATGTATTCAACCTTTATTGCATTAGTATGTTGGATTGTGTTTGATATTATGAAATACTACTTTTGATTAGAGTATTATTCATCACATTTTATTATTGAGGCATGGCATTAGTCACTGGTTGGATACCTAATCCTATTGGTTGAGCACTTGAAAACGTAGTTTGTTGAGGATTAGTGGTAGTATTTGGTTGAGGTTAAGATGTAGAAATTCATACTCCTTGATTTTGAGAACCACTCATGGTGTTAAATAAAGGTACACTTGCTTGTGTATTAGTTGTCTCTGTATTTACACCACTTTGGTTTGGATTGGATGTTACTTACACATTGTCCACTACATTTTGACCACTATTCTATGTAGAAGTAAAAGACACTTCTATGGTTGGGGTATGAAATAAATTATCAATAAAAGTGTTCTACATGAAGGGGTCTACACCTTGATTGTCTTGACTAGTCAACTCTATTAACACTCCAGTTGAGGGAACTAAATCCATGAGAGGTCTATTTGACATGGTCATATGGTTAAAATTATGTGCTAGGTTTAAGTAGGTTTGGTATGCTATCTAAATCTATACAAAGTGATCCTCAATGGGGTCCTTACATTTGAAAAGCATACTAGGGTCCTGATACATTATTTGGACAAGAGCTAATGGATTGCTAGAAGAAGCTTATTGATATGTTATGAGGCATTCTTACTAGACTTGGTAAATTCGCTTGGGGGAAGTTTACCAAAAACTTGGCCCCTACCTCTATGGCTCTAATTAAAATATCATCTTTATTATCTAATAATTAACACTAAAATAGATAAATATCATATGTGGATGGTGTAATAACATAGTAAGATTGTTGAGAAAAAGGTTCTTCAATAGTAGGTATTGTAGCTAGGTATTGCTCTATTTGTGCTTAATCCTGCTCTGAGTAAGGAGGCATGTTACTAAGTAATAGCCCAATGGGTCTTGGGTGTATGCCCCTATTTGAGTGTTATAAGATGGACAGACATCTGTCTCATATGAAATATTATCCCCATAAGAGTCTTGAACCATTTATTCTTGTGCAATCATATTACAAAATCCCAAATTGTACATGAGACCACTATGAGTGTAGGAAGACATGTTGGGATCCATAGTGAATGTTTTATGATAAAATAAAATAGAGTTATACAAACTTTGAAAATGGGATGTCTAAAAAGATGTTCAAATTAGGTCTAACTTGGTCAAAAGGATAGATAGGTACATCCAAAAAGGTTGATGCCATGACTTGTGACAAAACAAGATAATGTTAAGTGTCCAATGTTTCACATCTCACACAAAAAGGTAAAGTAAGAGGACCATAAATTGAAATGCTAGATTCTAGGACAAAGTGTTAAAAATCAGTCTAATCTAGAAAAAACAAAAGTTACTAGGTCTTTTGGCCAAACACAGTGTCAAAATCTATGCTCAATTAAAGTGTGTGTGCTAGGAATTTAGGCCAAATGGCATCAAAAGCTAGACTTTAAAAGATGAGATATTTAATCTAATAGATTTAAAACACTTTAAACAAAAACTAGGCATTTGACTCTTGGTCATAAAAACTTGATCGATAAGTATGAGGTATGAAACAAAAGGCACTTGGAGATAGTTTATTTTCTCCTAAATAATGGAACAAATCTAGGTTCTTCTAATGAATAAGCTAGACAAAGGTGAATGACGTAATTTTTCTAGACAAATATTATCAAAGGAAACTAAAGAATGGTTGAAACTTGGACAAACTAGGATTCTATGCAAAGAGGTATATGAATCAAGTCTTAAATTAATTTGAGAAATGTAAGAATGCTAAACTACTTAGATGGTGTGGAAAATCCTTGTTCTAAAAACTCTAAGGAAAAATGGTTCCAACATAATTTTGGTTGTGTAACACTACCCTCTTCAACTCAAATGATACCTATACACAAAGTTGTGACAAAATCTCTAAGGCATGAATGTGTTATCAAATGGATAAATGGAAAAATAGGGTGGGTAGTCAAAGTCTAGGAATTAAAGCATTAGTAAACATGAAAGATGACTTGAGTCCTAAAAAATGATGATAATGATGTTGAGTCTAAAAATGGCCCTCAATTCAAATTAGAAATTGAACTCAAGTTAAAACAAGTCAAGTTAAAAGTGGTGGACTCAATCTAACACATCAACCTTTAAAACTTGGAAGAGTCCAATTTTGAATTTAAACAATCAATGAGGGACTTAAACAAAATGTGGCAAAATGTCTAGACTCAAATGGGCAATATAACTATGCCAAATTGAAAGATATGATGCAAAGTGTATGATGATGAATTTGAACAAGGAAAAATATGTTTTCACTTGGGTAGCATAATGCCTCCTTTTTTTGAACAAATTTGAGGATAATGTGTTTAGTTATGTTATTTTGTTAACACTAAGTTTTGACTCTCAAACAAGATCAAGTAATCTAAGACAAAAATAAAGCAACTAACTAATAATCCTAAATCCTAAATGGACAAGGTATGGCAAAGTGGGGTTAACTAAACTAATTTTTTTTAACATTTCTAGATGGATCAAATTCATACAACTTTCACATTAGCATACAAAAGAAGCACACATCATTTGGGTCCGTGTTATATGGCTTATTGTAAAAAGGTCTTACCTTTTTTATAACCACTACATCCATAACTTGCTCAATGTAGTGTGATGTCCAACATGCTCAAACATCTTGGGCTTATCCTCTACTAACGGAGATGGGTTAACCACTCAAACCATCATCCTAGTGAGGGGATCCTAATTTATATACCTCCTCATATAGAGGGGTTGAAGATGATGCTGGGAGATGAAGTCCCATGTCAAAGCTTCCATAAATAACTCATGGGAGGTAATGAAGTCCCCCTCATTAGCCAAGATGCATGAATTAAATGACATAATAGAAAGACTTTATGGTCCCCTCAAGATCACCCAATACTATTATGAGTTTTTAGGGAGTGTTGTAAAAGACATTATTTATATGCCTTAGACTAGACTCAAAGTGAGATGAAATGGTAATTTTGATCCCGACATTTCCCTAAAGGAGATGGATGGGAGAACATACACACACACCTCTTTTCACTAAAACACACAAGAAGCAAGTTTACAAATAATTGAATTGAGGTTAATTTCTTTGCACCAAATTAAAAGTGTTGATTAGATTTGTTACTATCCCCTTAGATTAAAGATATGAAAATAGAAATAATTGTAAACCACTTGAAAATAAATTGGTGCTTTTGATCCCAAAATTTCCCTAAAGGGGATGTATGGGAGAGCATACACATATAACTCTTCTCATGAAAATAAGCAATAAATAAATAAGGCATGATAAATGAATGTTTGTAAAAGAAATGAAACTACATGATGTTATGTACATTTTAAGATACCAAATGAAATGTGTTGTTAAGTTTGGCCCATTTTGCATTTGATTAAACTTGTAAAAACTTGATAAATGTCTATGGAAAAAAACAAACTAAGTTCATTTTAGACCCCAAATAGAAAATTTGAACAAGATTGACAAAATGTTAAGATTTGATTAGGTTAATTATTTAAAAACCAATTGAAATGTTTAGATTATGTTAATAGCCAACTTGAAAAATTTGAAAGATTTCTGATAAACAAAACAAAAAAAAACATAACTATGTTCATTTTAAAACCAATAGTCTAAATGTGTATGTTTTGCATGTTTGTTTTAAGCCTAACTTGTAGTGTTTGATTAGACTAATTCATCATAAATGCCCAAAATGAAGTGTATATCTAGTATAAACAAGTGAAATAGTGCTCAAATGATACCTTGACCCTAGAAAAACAAGATTATGACTGCCTACTTTGAATCACTTTAGAGGATGAGACAAGGACTTTTGAAAAATGAGCTCTTGTGTTTCAAACTATCAAGTCGGGTTACATAGGTGAGTTGGGGTGAGTCAGGGTGAGTTGGGGTCAAGTCAGTGTGAGTTGGGGTTGAATTAGGGTGAGTATGGGTGATTTAGGGTTGATTTGGGGTCAATTTGGGGTCAAGTTGGGATGAGTTGGGGTCAATTCAGGGTTGAGTTATGGGAAATCAGGGTGAGTTGGAGTGAGTTGGGGTCAAGTTGGGGTCGAGTTAGGGCAAGTCAAGGTGAGTCAGGGTCAAGTTGGGGTCAAGTTAGGGTGAGTCAGGGCAAGTTGGGGTTGATTTGGGTTTGATTTTGGGTGAGTTGGGTCAATTTGAGGTGAGTTGGGATCAAGATGGGGTGATTTGGGTCATACAGTCCAGCCAAGTTACACAGTCTTGAGAGTAAAATCATGACTTACAAAAAAATGTATTTTTGCTAAAATTTATACCTTTTTTACTTCTAAACTCCAAGATCTTATATTAAAATGGTTATTATGTTGCTTTTAGGTGAAATTTAACCAAATTTGTGTGTTAATGTCCCACTAAGTGTGCCATTTGTAAACATAGGATTGTAATAGGGGGAGATTAGTATGGTGTTAGTGAATGAAATCAAATCCAAATAAATAACACACTAAGTTAACACCCTAAGCCTATCTCAAGGGGGGAGCATATTAATAAAACAAAATGAGAAACATAACTAGAATGCAAAGACAAATAAATTTTTAACCTTCCTTGAATGCTCCAAATATCTTGTTGAAGTGGCTTGCTCAGCTTGTGCTTAATGAATCTTCATCAAAGGAGGCTTGGCTATCTCCTCTTCTCCTTGGCACCTTTGTGATGACTTTATATTTAGATTGGATCAATAATTTGACATTATAACACTAATTTCAATTACCTTTGGAATTATTTATGCATTATAACTTTGCATTATCTAAGCTTAAAAATGATGTTCATGGCTCTTTTATTTATAGATTTTTAAGATGGTTCAGGATTAACCATGTTCATCCATATAAAGATTAAGATGTGTGGTCATGAATCAATCCAATTATGTAATGAAATTTATAAATATACCCCATAAATATTTGTGATAGAGGGGCATTTAAGAGACATGAAGGGTCTTAATGAGGTATGGGGTGGCTTAATCCTGATATTTTGTGTAATTATGGCCTAGGGATGCCTTCCCAAGAAATGATGTTATTTGATGATGTAGTTATTTAATATCAATTTACAAAAAGTAATTTTCAACAAGTTTCATAGAAAATTAACTTAAGATCTTTATTTGGTTTAATTATTCTTAAACATGATTAGTCAATTTTGATGCAAACCTTGGCAATTTGTGCACAAATGAATCAAATTTCAAAATGTCATATTATTGGCTCAAAATTTGACTGGATTAGAATTAGAAGTTGATGTTAGATGAGTTATAACCATATTACCATTTAGCATGTTTCTAATGAAAAATAACAAAGGCACATGTCTTGTGCAATAAATTTGGTAGAAAAGAGCAATCCAAAGCACCTAGGTGTGAAAATGCCATTTTAACTCAAAATGATTTGATCAAAGTTAGCTTCTTCATAAATTGCATTACCCCATTTAGTGACACACTAGGAAAAATTAGTACTTTAATATATCAATTTCAACTCATTTAATGTGTTTAAGTATTTTTAGGCCAAATTATGCATTTTGGTATAAATTGGTCAAAAGCGTAGTTGGAGGTCATTGGTGGCTAGTTTTAGGTGTTTAGATTTTGACTCTATTTGGGAAGGCATTACAAGATATAATCATAATAACATCTTATCAAAGAATGAAAAGGTTGTGTATGCTTATAAATTTAATGAAAATTGATGAATAATATGATGCCCTCTCAAGGGAATGACTACCATAAGTAGGTTAGCAAACCGTCCCACAAAAAGAAAGAAGCAAAATGAGGGGACCAAAGAAAGGAATATGATGGGGTGAAAACATAATGAGTTTGAAAAAGTAGTCAAAACATTGAGAATTTAAGTGAGATATTGTATAATGGTTTTCCCAAAGGTGGTTATAAGTATTATACCTTGATAGTGGCAATGTGGTATGATAACATAATGATTTGCGTAAAGCTAGTTATAATCATTGAGAAGATGGAGCTACCCTAGTTAAGATAGTCAAACAAGATAATAAAATGCCCCTATTTAGTAAAAATAAATTAAATTTCATGAGAACACAATGATTTTCCCAAAGGTAGTTATAATCATTGATAAATACAAGTAGGATGATGTATAATGATTTTCCCATAGGCGGTTATAATCATTAGACCCTGATTATGGAAAATATGATTTATTGGTTGATGATGATGGTAACTCAACACAGAGGGTAATGATGAATTGGAACAACCTACTAGTAGGGAGATGCTTGTCTGAATTAATAAAGGTTGAAATTCTTTCATGGTTAATTACTCTATTTGGGATATGATTGGGATGTCGGTACTAAGGAGATGTTGATACCACCCTTATTGACTAGACTTCTTGAAGCTAATTTTTTTTATCACTTTGACGATAAGAATAATGATATAACACCATGAGGACTAGGATGAAATATACATAGGGATTGAATCCCAAGATCCAATACTCAATATAAAATAATGTACCAATGACAAAAACCATGATGACAATGTAAACATATGAATATGGTTGGATTTAGGTATAAATGTGCAAGGAATCACCTAATGAATGCACATAGACCAAATCAAGGTAACAGTGTTGAAATCAAATAAATAGGCACACAAAAAACAAACAAACAAAGAAATAAAGAAATAAACAAAAAAATAAATAACAATTAATCCTATTGTTAGTATAAACAACATGACTTAAATGAGATAAACATTGCCCAAGAAAATAGGTGATAACTTAGCAAACAAACATGATGGGGGAATAAAAGAAAAGAAAGGGGGTGGCTGAGCTATCTCCATATGCACTAGGCAATTGGAAGATACCTACATAGTTCCATGGATGTAATATCCAAAAAAAAATTTAGGCCAAATGTAGTTCTCCCAGGAAATGGGAAGAAAATGATAGCTGATGAAAACAAACATGATAGATGAGATAGAAGAATATGAATGGTCTTGAAAAATGTCAAGTGCATGAGAAAAAAGGGTCAAAAAGGATGGAGAAACTAAGTGACAAGTGATTTACTTATGACTTAATAAGGGTTCCCAAAATCCTTAAGGAAAAGAATTGGGTAATGTTTTTTGGTTTTTCTAATGATTTTATAAATGTTTTGGGAATTTTTGAGTATCTCAACTCAATCAAGAATGAAGAAATACTAATGGTCCAATATCACAAAATGGTGAGAGTAGTGTTGAAGGATGCTCACAAAATAGTGAGAGAATGGCTTAATTTTCTCATAAAATGGAAAGAGCATGGCCTAGGTTTCTCACAAAATGGCAAGAGCATGGCCTAGGCTGTTCACAAAATGGCAAGAGTGTGGCTTAATAGAGTGACTAAGCTGACCTCAAAAAGTATCGAGTGCTACCTATATAGTCCCAAATTAGGACCTTAATTCACTGTAGTTTTTCCTTATAATGGAAAAATATGATTAATATAGCAGCTTATTCAAACAAAATAGGTGCAGTTAGTATGATGGCATAGTAAAACATAGAGAATGGCTAGTTGGTATGGTCATGGCACAATAAACAAGGATTTCCCCTAGTGTTCCATAGGCAATTATAACTAGGATACAATGGCATAGGTCAATGATAGTAATTTTCCCATAGGTGGTTTTAATAAGGATCAAGACAATGAGAGAAAATGAAATAAGAAATGAAAGATGTAACTACCGAATTTCTATCTAAATACTCCAAAATACTATCTCCATCTAGAATGTGTGAAATAACTACTAAAATTGAATCTAAATCCTCTTGCTGAAAGTAGTGATAGAACCAAATAGAATGGAACCAAAGTCACATGGCTAGGTAGGGATGGAGAGATAAAATTAATTGATATGGAAGGTATGGTAAAATAGACATGTGATATGAAAAGTGATAGGTTGGTAGGATGATAGGATGATAAAATGGTATTATTACAAAGAAGATTGATAAAATGATACAACTTGAAATGGTCCTTATAGATAATACACTAAGTCACTCAAGCATAGTACCACTTGAGGTGGATAATGTTCATTAGCTAATCAAGTTTGTGGTTATCTGGTGTGGCAAGCCTATATGATCCTATTCTAAAGTTTTCTATAATGATGAATGGACTAACCTAGTTGGGTTTGAACTTACCTTTATGCTTGTTTTCAATCATGGTATTATTTTTGTTTTATCTAAGGACAAAACCACCAAGTTCATATTTTCTCTATGTTTTATGCACTAATTGTAGTGACCTCAAAGTTTATTTTGATAGGCTTGGAGATTATTAACTGCATCTATGCATTTCTCATCAAGTAACTTTAGTTCTTTTAGGTGAGTTAATTGATAGTCATTATCATCTAGGACATGCTTAAAGAGAAGCATATAGATGGAAACTCAACCTTAATTTAAAGGATGGCTTCTTTATCACAAACAAGTGAATATGGAGTGGCTCTTGTTAGTGTATGGTAAATGGTATGGTATGCCCAAAGGGCACAAAATATCTGAAGGTGCAAATCTTAACCAATATTATCGACAATATTTTTGAGAATATTGATAATGGTTCTGTTTGATGCTTTAGCCTAGCCATTACCTTGAGGGTAATATGCCATAGAAAAGTGATGTGTGATGTTGTATTTGAAACTTAACTTGTAAAAATCCTTGTTCTTAAATGATACTCCATTATCAGATATAATGTCAGAGGGGATACCATAATGGTAAATGATATGGTTGAAGATGAACTTGGAAATTTGCTTTCTAATCATGTAAGTGAGGGGTATAGCTTCAATCCACTTAGTAAAATATTCATTGGTGGTAGGGATATGTTTATGGCCATCATATGAGGTGGGATTGATCTTCCCAATGAGGTCAAGGCCCCATGTAGAAAATGGACATGGTGTCAACATTGGTTACAGAGTCTTGGCTAGGGCATGAATCAAATTGGCATGCCATTGACATTTTCACACTTCTTTACATATGTAGCTACATCTACATCCATCATGGGTGAATAATAACTAGTATGCAAGATATTTTTGGATAGGATGGCCTTGCTAGTGTGGACTCCACATACACCTTTGTGAAATTCTTGTAATGTTAGTTCTACCACAGTCAAATAATGAATCAAAGTTCCATCAAAACTACAGTGGTAGAGGGTTGATCAAAGTAAGATATAATGAGTGGTTTGATGTATGAAGGATTTATATTATTCTTAGGATAGGTTAAGTGATAAAAATTGGTCATAAAGGTAGTTATAAAATTCTAAGTACTAGATAGAACTAGGACCAATAATATCACAAATCATCACAATGGTTGAAGGTTCATGAGCTAGTGCTAGCAAGTTTTTGACAAGGAACTAATATTTTGTAGTTGTGTTTATTTATCAAATCAAAGATCCAATAGTGGCCATAAAATTTGTGGTTCTATTACTTACCCTTGGTATATACTCAAATTGAATGTCAAAAATCTATCATTTGAGAGTGTTAACCATGGCATTATATGGATCTAAATTATGATCTTTGGTTTGAAAATGGTCTGTAACCTAATTGATGATTAAATAAGAATCACCATAAACCTTGAGATGAGACACATTCTATTAGATTACCTGGTGAATCCCTATAATAAGTTCTTCATATTTTACCATGTTGTTAGTATAAGGAAAACTGATCTTGACAAATTTAGGGATTAGATCCCCTTGTGGTATAATAAATAAAAGGCATGTCCCTAGTCCATGTGCTATGAATGATCCATCAAAATATAGCTTATAGTGCTTATCCTCAAGAGGTGTGTCAATTATGGTCATTATGGATTCATCAGGAAATTGGAATGTGAGTAGATTTGTATCAGCAAAGGGTGCTTCAACAAGTTGATCTATAAGAACTTACCCCTTAATGGATTTTTGATTGATGTATTCGATGTAAAACTAATTGAGAAGCATGATCCAGTTCACCATGTGTCCTTGTAAAGATATTTTAGATAGTAGATACTTGATCATATCTACTTTTGAAATAACCATGGTATTATTATTTAACATGTAATGGTGCAGTTTTTGAGATACAAAAACCATAGATAAACATGCTTTTTCTATAGGTGTATAATTATGTTCATACATAACCAATGTACAAATTAAATAGTACACAACATGTTCTTTTAATTATCATCATTCTGAGCCAAAAGTGCCTCTAGGGCATCGTCAGTAGCTGATAGATACAAGAAGAATGGTTTTCTTAACATAGGTGGCAACAAAATAGGTGAATTTACTAGATAGTCTTTTAATTATTAAAAATTTGTTTGGTAGTGATCATCCCAATGAAATGTGACTCCCTTATTTAGAATATTCATAAAAAAGATGAAATTTTTTATCCAATTATGATATGAAGCATCAAATATATTGGATCTTGCCCTACAAACTACAAAGCTACTTAAAATTAGTCAGTGTTTTCATATCTATTATCACTTGGACTTTGGCCAGATTAACTTCAATGCCTTGATGAGACATAATGAATTATATAAATTTTCTTGATGTGACTCTAAATACACGCTTCTTAGGATTAAGTCTATCTTTTTACTCATGTAATCTTTTAAATAATCTATGTAGAACTACTGGGTGATTAGCCCTAGTCTTTGATTTGCCAAGAATGTTGTTGACATAGTCTTCACCAATATCATGCATCATATCGATAAATATGATGGTCATGGATCTTTGGTAGGTGGCCCCTACATTATTAAGACTAAATGACATAACTTGATAATAGAATGTTCCCCACGGAGTGGTGAACATTATTTTATGGTCTTCTAGTGCTATTCTAATTTGGTTGTATCTTGAAAATCCATCCATTAATGAAAGAATTTCATAACCCACTATAGAGTTGATGATCATGTCAATGTTTGGCAATAGAAATTCATCCTTAGGGAAAGCTTTATTTATATCATAGAAATTAGTATAGATTATGATTCCTTCTAGCTTTTTTCTAACTAGTACAACATTAGATATCCACTTTGAGTAGTTGATGGATTGAATACATCCTACTTCTAATTTTTTAAAACTCTTTATTTACCAATACAACAATGCGAGGATGAATCTTATGTAACTTTTGATTTACTATTTTGGCATTAGGATTAACCACAAAGTGGTGCAAAACCAAGGTAGGGTCCAAACCTAACATGTCAGAATATGCCCATGTAAATATATCTATAAATTATATCAAAGGGGATGTAAGGAATTCATGCTCCTTCTTAGTAAGGGAAGCACCTAGCTTGATCCACTTTGGGTCATTTGGGGACCCAATCTTAGCCTCTATCATATCTTCCACTAGAAAGGTTGAACCATATTCAAGGATAGTGGGTAAAGATTTGAATTGGTTAGAAACCTTATAGTCCTTTACTAGGACTGGCTCTTCAAGTTCCCCCTGGCATGATGAATCAGAGTCCCCTAATGGAAGATTTGGCCATGTAAAAAAAACTATTGGAAACTCTTGAATGATTAGATCAAAAGCTTATTGTTCTTTCGACTCATAGACAAGTTCATCATTGGTAGTCTCTTAAGTTATGGTTTAAAAAGGTTGAACAAACCTATCTAATTACACCTGAAATAGGTTTTCACCACTAGACTAGCCTTTTTATTTACTTTTACCCTAGTCAAAAATCACCTCAAAGAGGTTTTCACATTGGGACCTCAATGTTATAATTATTTACTTTCAGATAAGGGTGTTCACCCACTCTCTAAAATAGGCTTCAAGATCTAACTTGATTGAGAAGCCTAATTTATGGTCCCCTAATGGAGCATTATCTCTAATGTCAAGAAAATCATAGAAAGCCTCATTGTTTTTTAATGTATTAATTGGCACATTAGACTCTTATTGGTCCCAGGATGGGGACAATACAATGGTAGTGGGTTGTGATGAATGATTGGGCTAAGGGTACAAATGGAATGGGTGTCAAATAAGTTAGTTTTGGCTAGTCATAAAAAAGGCTATGATTGAACTCTGGTTTACAATCATCATCTTTATCACTATTGGATGGTGATGGAACACGAGTAAGATATATGGAGTTAACCCTAGGTAGTTTAAATCCAAGTCCATAGGGTCCTTCATATTTGGTCATGAAAATGGGCTTAAGTGTTCCCTATTGATTAGGTATGATGCCTCTTCCTTCATAGTCTTGATATTCATGATCATGTTAGGAATGTGATAATTTCCATTCTCATAAAAATTATCTTGGTTATCATTGTATAACCATGATTCATCCCCTTTAAGAGGGTCTAATTCTAGGCCAAATGCTGGTACAAGTATGATAGGTCCTTTACCTTTGCGATTTTGTTACCATTTTGGATGAAGTGGTTTAGATTTAGGTCTTCAAAAGGACTTTGGGTTCAATGGAAGGTTCACAATATGAAAGGTATCATGGGTCACACACTCTCCTTAGTGATTAGGTGAGATAGTAAAATGATTAGATATTTTAAGAGGTAGCATATGGGTAAGGGAATTAAGGGTATTAGGATCAATGCAGTTATCCTCTAATGGATCAAGGAGTATTGATTTTACCTTATCTTGTTTGGCCACTAGATTCATGTTAAATTGATAGTTATAACTCTTGAACTCAACATCTAGGTGCTTGTAATGCTTTTATGGATGCAAATCTCTTGGTATACAAACTTCCATATCTGAATGGGATAAATTGATAAATAAGTAAAACATCAATGGGGCTACATGAATTTCATCTAATTATTGAATAATTTTGAACACCCTCATCTAATGGTTCTAGAAATAGGTTTTCACCACTAGACTGGCCTTTTCTTTACTTTTACCCTAGTCAAAAAGCACCTCAAAGAGGTTTTCACTTTGAGACCTCAATGTTTTAATTATTTGATTTTAGCTAAGGGTGTTCATCCACTCTCCAAAATAGGATTTAGGATCCAACTTGATTGAGAACCCTAACTTATGGTTCCCTAACAAAACATTATCTCTAAGGTCAAAAAAATCATAGAAAGCCTCATCATTTTGGAACGTATCAATTAGCATGTTGGACTTTTATTGGTCTAAATATATCAACTAGGGATAATATTATGGTAGTGGGTTGTGAAAAATGAATGGGTTATGGGTATAAATTAAATGGGTGTTAAATAAGTTAGTTTCAACTAGGTCATCAAAAAGGCTATGATCAAACTCTACTTCACTACCAGTATCTTCATCACTAGTTGATGGTGATGGAACACGAGTAAGGTATATGGAGTCACCCCTAGGTGGTTTAAATCCAATTTCATAGGGTCCTTCATATTTGTTCATGTAAATTGGTTCAACCATTACCTATTGATTAGGTCTGAGGCCTCTTCCTTCATAGTCTTGATTCTTCATAATCCTATTGGGAATATGATACTTTACATTCTCATAACAATCAGCTTGGTTGTCATTATAAAACCATGATTCATCTCCTTCAAGAGGGTTTGGTTTTAGGCTAGATGCTGCTACAAACATGATAGGTCCTTTACCTTTAATCTTTTGTTTCCATTTTGGATGAAGTGGCTTAGTTTTAGGTCTTCCAAAGGACTTTGGATATGGAAGGTTCATAATATGAAAGGTATCATGGGTCACATACTCTCTTGGGCCATTAGGTAAGATAGTAAAATGATTAAATATTTTAGGAGGTAGTATGTGGGTAACATAATCAAGGGTATTAGGATCAATGTAGTTATCCTTTGATGGATCAAGGATTATTGTTTTTCCCTTATCTTTCTTGGCAAATAGATTCATGCCAACCTGATAGTTATAACTCTTAAACTTGGCATGTAGGTGCTTATAGTGATCATATGGATGAAAATATCTTGGTATACAAACTTCCATCCCTGAATGGGAAAACTTGATACATTGGTGGAACATCAATGGGACTGCATGAATTTCATGTAACCAAGGTCTTCCCAAAAGCATATTATATGACAATTCAAGATCAAGCACATGGAAATGTGTATCATGGGTCAAAATCCCAAGGTTAATTGGTAAATAGATGGTGCCCTATAATTCTCTTTCATCATTATCATAGGATTTGATTGTTATTTTCTCTACGTGAAGATCTACCATTATGTACTTGAGAAGCTTGATGAGCTTAAGAGACACTATGTTTAGACCCAATCCATTATCTATAAAGACATGTTTCACTTTATGCCACTTTATGAAAACCTCAATGTATAATGGGTTATTATATAGTGGGCCAAGGGATGCCATATCACTTTGATTGAAAGTGACTTGTTGGGTTGGAGCTAGATGTCTAACCAAAGCTTGGAATTTATCAGAGGATATGCCACTTGAACTAGTGGATTAGCTCAAGAAATCATTCAAAATATCTCTATGGATTGTTGATGTATGCAATAAATATAAAATGGATATTTGTGTAGGAATGTTTTGTAATTGTTCCATAATGTCAAATTTCTTCTCTTTGTCAGTTTTAAATGGCTTACTCTGAGGTTGAATGGCTGGTTGGATAATGGGTAAAGTGGAAGATGGATGTGGGCCTAAAATGACCTCTAAGTTATGATTACATAATCAAGATTAAATACAAGAGCATGATTGATAACAAATTATGGTGATGATGTGGGACCATATAGGAGAAGTCTTGGTTACTGATGCATTTGTACATGGTCACAAGGTAAGGATGAGTTATCAGTATAAGGTCCAAAAGTGGGAATCCCTATTTACTAGTTTGCTTCTGTGTGGTCTTGTGTCAAGGAAGGATTGTCAAAGTGATTGGATTGGTTTGTTATGGTTGTCAATGGTCTCATCTAATTATAATTTGGTCAAGGATTAATGGAGATGGTATTAGCATGACCTCCTAAAATATGACATACAACTCTATTGTAGTCATATGCAACTGCATGGTAGGTCTATTGGTTATTGTTATTTTGACCTTAGTTCTATCCATTATTTAAGCATTATTGGTTTTGTTGGTTTTATTGGTTTGGACTTTGATTTTGATACTATTTATTTTTTTGTTGTATTAGCCAATGTTGTTGTTACTAGTTGTTATGTTGGGGAAAGGTATTGTAATAGATTCCAAGGATCTAATTAGAAGTAGAAGCACAACCATCCAATGTGACCTCCCCATTTTCCAACATATTCTGAATCAAATGATTAATTATCACACATCTTCACAAATTGTGCCCATTAACCTAATGAAATTCATAGAATTCATTTTCATGGTACCAATCAGGATAAGGAATGCCCTAAGGATAATGTTCTGATATAGGCTAGCTAATTATATTAGCAACAATGAGTTTATGAAACATATATTTAATAAGCTATCCAAGGTCACTAAAAATGTGTCAAGTAGGCACTGTTCTCCTTAGAAGAGAGACTTACAATGGAAAATGTGGTTGTGTCTATTGTGGGGGCCTAGGCTATTATGTTTGTGGCACATATTGTTGTTGCTAAAGAGGTTATGTGGTAGGAGTGATATGAAAAGGTAGTATTGGTTGAGCTAATAGTGTTTACACCATTTGGACATGATGTAAATTAATTAATCTATTTCTCAAAACATTCTTATTGGGGTTGAATTTCTTTGGTCTATCTTGGTTATTGGCCTATGTCGATTGTGATGTTTGTGCTTAGATTGGATGTTAGTTTTGACCATTTCCTTGATTGGTACCCTGATTTTTATTAGTTAAAGGAAGCTTGATGATTTCCTTATTAATAAGGGATCACTCAATCAATAAACCTTTGTCAATGATCTCCTTAAAGGTATGCACACACTGTAATTCCAAATGATAGGATATCTCATTATGTAAATTTTTGGTGAATATAAAAGTTAATTATTTATTTGGTAAACTATGGGTGAATCAACTTGAAAGGGATATCCATCACTATATTTAAATTGAAAATCTCTCACTAGATTCCTACTTGGCTTGTGTTAAGTTGAGCAGAGAAATCTCATGCTCAATATTATGTGAAAAGTGCTATACAAACTTGTCTAAAAGATCATCAAAATTAGATACAAAATTATTGGGAAACTTTAAAAACCATTTCAAGGCTTGTCCTGATAGAATCCTTAGGAAAAACAATAAAATTTATGTCACTATATGCCAATGGCTAGCATACAACAAAGAACTCAGTCAAATGAGCTTTGGGGTCACCTTTCCCTTTGTATTTATCAAATTTTGGTTGTTCACATCCTAGATGAAATGGTATCTTTAATTAATCCATGTTAAATGGATAAGAACACATGTCATCTAACTTAAAAATTTTAATTTATTTCCTAGCTTGGATGTTATCAGTTGCATCCTTAATCTTTTACAACTCTTAGGATAGGAGACTAGAGGGAATATTGGCCTGGGTAGATGGTTGAGTGATCACAAATGGTCACAAGTTGAGTAGCCACAAGTAGATGGCTTGAAGTACTTATGTGGGAATAATCTTCTTTGGTATTTAATGTGTCTCATAGTATGTCTTGTGAAAAGCATAAATGTTCTAATTACTGGTACATCACCCCATTTACATGCTTTCATATATTGTTGTTATTGTCTCTACCCTTTTCTAAGCATGTGCTAGATTAAGTCTAGTTTAGGTGATAGATCTAAAAGGAATTTGACCTTCTCTAGAGGTCTAATTCATTATTAGGATACCCATAGCCTAGGATCAGTCCCATGTTGGACAAGATTTGAGTAATAAGATTTGAACAATCCCCTTCTTAGCTAGGGTGAAAATCTAGAACACCAATAGTTTTGGCATACCCATTGAGACCTAATTTCCTTGGCATAATTGAAGTTTGAAGATTAAAAAGAAGAATTTTTAGTACGAGGAGATTTCTACCATCATTAAAAGTTGAATATATTTTAAGTTGTAGGGTTCATAACATCATCTAGACAATGCTTTCATCCCAAAGGTTACAACAAGGTCATCAAGTAAAGGTATTCCTTTTGAATTCATTAAGCTACCTTATACTCTTACAAACAATCAAGATTTAATAGGACTAGACCTTATGCTCAAAATAAATTTTCACCCCCTGGTCATCCTATTATTTTAGTGCAATCTATTGTCCCCATAATCCAAATCCCTTTTGCTCAAATGGTTATCAAGAATCAAATTTTTGTTCCATTCAATAAGGGTAGTCCCCTAAATTTGGCCCAATATAATGACAACCCTATGTCTCACTTAAAGAGTATCCCTTTCTTCTTAGGAAAATGGGATAAAACTACTACTATTGATCATATTTAGGATGTTTCCAACCTATGTTTTGTTCACAATGTTACTCAAGGTAATTTGTCTATCAGATTACTTGTTGCCTCCTTCAAAGGAAAAGCATTACAATGGTACAAGAATATTCCGTTGACCTCTATTGATACTTGGGATGACTTAGGTACAACCTTAGTTGGATATTTTGAAGATAAATCTGATCACCTATCATTGGTTAAACAACTAACTACCATAGAAAGGTATCCCCATGAGTTCATTTTTGATTTTAACCTTAGATTTTAAAAGACATAGACTAGAATCCTTGCATTGGTCAGACCATCTATAGAGTATGCATTTTTATATTATTTAAAGGCCCTTAATTTTGATATTAGTGTCATGATATAGTCCATGGGTGGTAATACTTTTCCAAATGCCTATGAAATTGAAATAAGAGTAGAAAATAGCTTGATACAAGTTGGTAAAATTGATCCAAGGCCTTTAATGCAAACATTCCCAAAATTACAACTTATTTTTCCTCCTCAAGTTACTCAGATTCCATCTATAATTTATATCCCATCTCCAAAAGCCCACACTGTAGCCCCTTCTAATCAAGCTAGTGAGATTGGAGATCTAAAAAGTATACTACAAGTTTTTGGGAATGAGATTGTTCAACTCAAGAGACAACAGTACCAAGGTAGACTTTATTAACAACAAAAATATAACACTTATCAGTCCTTCAATAACCAAAGACCTCCTTATCAAGGTTTTAATGACAATAGGTGACTTTACCAAAATCAAGGAGCCATAACCCAAACTAAGCCATATGCAGCTCTTGATCCTAATATACCTTCTAGTTTAAAAGCTATTGTTCCTCAAAACAACTTGATGCAAGATTTAGGTTGGTAGATTTTTAATCCAAATGACATCCAAAATCAAGCCTTAGTATCATAAGATATCTCTATGCGACAAATGACACAAGAAGAATTCTCTCTTCAAGGTGGTTAGTATCAAGACATAAATATGGAATTCCAAGGAGAGGCTCAACAAGTTTTAGGTCACCCTGATGCTATCAATGTTAATTAGCAATTGGATGATCATATTAATTTCAATCAAGTTGGTGAGACTAGTAACATAAATGGTCAAGTTGTAGCTCTGACAAGAGATAAAATAAGAGCAGTTGATGAAACTCAAGATGTGATTAATACTTATAATGTTACTAAAATTGTTCCCAAAAGTGTCAAAGGTCAAGTTGTTATTAATGACAATAGGTGACTTTACCAAAATCAAGGAGCCATAACCCAAACTAAGCCATATGCAGCTCTTGATCCTAATATGCCTTCTAGTTTAAAAGCTATTGTTCCTCAAAACAACTTGATGCAAGATTTAGGTTGGTAGATTTTTAATCCAAATGACATCCAAAATCAAGCCTTAGTATCATAAGATATCTCTATGCCACAAATGACACAAGAAGAATTCTCTCTTCAAGGTGGTTAGTATCAAGACATAAATATGGAATTCCAAGGAGAGGCTCAACAAGTTTTAGGTCACCCTGATGCTATCAATGTTAATTAGCAATTGGATGATCATATTAATTTCAATCAAGTTGGTGAGACTAGTAACATAAATGGTCAAGTTGCAGCTCTGACAAGAGATAAAATAAGAGCAGTTGATGAAACTCAAGATGTGATTAATACTTATAATGTTACTAAAATTGTTCCCAAAAGTGTCAAAGGTCAAGTTGTTATTCCTATAGCATAGAATATTTAGAATGCAGAGGTAGTGAAGGTTCCCCAAATGCCTCTAATTTGAGAACAACCAGTGGCTCAAAAGTTGTAGCCAAAGGCTAGTGGAACATAATTTAGCATAATAAATAAAATGAATAAATAAAATGTTAGAATTATCATATGGGATTCCCTTGATATTATAGGTTAAAAATACATGCTCATTCAATATCTTTCAACTCTTAAGGTATCTAAAGAACTTGTTGAGAAATAAAGAGTTGTATTGGGTAATTCAGACCAGTAGATCAAACAGCCTAATCAATAGGCACATAACATGACAAAGGTGGAAAATATTAATTTTAAATCAAATAAAAACCCTCCTTTTTATCTCTCTTTAATTTTTGGTGACTGCTTAGTCCATAATTATATGGTGGATAGTGGAGCTAGTAACACTGTCACACCCAAGGTAAAGAACTTGCTCCTTACTAAGGAGGATTTGATCAAGCCAAATTGCCTGAGCTGTGAGATGGCATGTGCTTCATCCTCATGAAGTATTTCACACTAGAAGGATGTTTCACCAGGTTTTATAATTATCATCTCCCCCTACTAAATCATTTTAGGCGTAATGCTCTCATCAGCTTTCCATTTTATCTGCTCTCTTACCTAGAGCATTCTGTCCTTAGGGTGAGAGAAAAATTGGCAAAAAAACCTGATATGAATCCTATCCCCCTTCATTAAGGTCTCATTTTCTATTTGTATAATTTCCACTGTGCCTTTGAGCCATCCAAGACTATTAGAATTGATAGTGGGGAAATTTCTTCTAACCCTTTTGCTGATGATGCTGTCAAAGAGCCCTATCCTTCCCCTATCTCCACTAAAACTAAAGAATTTTCCTTTTCTACTCTGGAGGAGACTCCCTTAGGCACCTCTGGATCCTTTGTGAGTATGAAGGGTAAGAAGAGGAAGTTTTATGCTGGTGAAGAGGGAATTGGGGGGACCACAATGTGGACCCCTTAAAATCCTTATAGGACCCTTGGGGGTCAAGGTAGTAAATCCCATCTATCCAATAAGGTTAGTAAGGAGGGCCTCTCCTCAAGAGTTTGACGATCAGGGTGGATTGCTAGTAAACCTACTCCCAAGGCTAGGCTTATTGACTACTCTGAGAGTGCCTTAGAGGAAGCCACTCACGATGAGGAGAACAAGTGGAAGTTTAGGAAATCTCTGAAGATACTGAAGGTAAGTAGGAGACAAGAGAATTTGAGGCTACTAATGAGGACATTATTGACATTATGGAAAATACTAACAGAGAAAGATTTATGTGGAGGAAGCTGTTGAGGAAACTAAAATTGAGATTGGTTTGAAAGCTACACTTGCTACCTTGAAGGGTCGCATCCAGAAACTAGAGCAAAACTTTACCACTAGGCTCTAGAATTCTATTATTCTGAACATGTGTATGCTACAGGACCTAGGTACTACTTCTTCTATTTTCAATGTGGAGAACATTGAGAAATTGGATGACCTCATAAAATCTATGTTTATGTAAGGAGAGTTATGGCTGCTTTAGCTCTTGTTTTTCTAGTTTCTCTGTCTCTCATTTTTCCCTGTTCTAGTTTTATTTTAGTTTTGTTGTGTCTGTTGGTTCACTGAACATGTCATTCTTGTTGTAAGGCATCATTTATGCTGATTGCCTTCATAGTTTCTATGCTTCTATAAGGGTTTATCCCCTAGTTTTCCACCTTATATAATCAAAAACACTGTCACACCCAAACAAATCATAAACAAGCTTGGCATTGTTTATGAGATAAATACCAAAGGAGTGTTAAGATTGGATGGGTCACAAAAAAATATAGTAGGCATAATCAAGGATCTAACATTGACATTACATGATTTCCCCAATGTTACCATTCAACAAGATGTAGTAGTAGTGGACTTGCCTCCTTATTTTTCCTTGTGTCTATCAAGATACTTTACCTCAAAGATTGGAGGATATTTGTCAGTTGATTGGAATTATTTAATGTTTAGAACCAAGTATGGTACTAAGGTAAAAATATATTCTAAACCTATTGTAATATTTCATTTAGAGCTATAAATGCTAAGTATGGTGAATGCTAATTGTGTTATCTCAGATAAGGTACTAAAAAATAGTTAAGTGGAAACTAAATCACCTTTAGATGGAGTTTTAGACATTTTCCTTAATAAGTGGGCATCTAATTTTCATGATAATGATCCCTAAAATTTGATTTAAGAAGGACTTGGTGTCTATTGCCTTCATGAAAATGATACACCAATTCTAACATTGATGAAAGATGATCATCCTAGTGATGGCCTGTGGCAACTATACTTTGATGGATCTAGGAACAAACATGACACTGGGGTTGGAATGATGTTTAAATTATCTAGCCAATCAAATTTATTTCTCTTATCTCAAGTTTTAGTTTGGTTGTTCTAATAATGTTTTTGAATATGAAGCCCTAGTGTATGGCTTGTAATGGGTAAGAAAGATGAAGGTTAGTAACTTACAAGTCTTTGGTGATAGTGAAATAGTAGTTCACCAAGTAAGAGGAATTAATGTATGTAAAAAACCACTAATTAGGTCCTATAAGAATAGATTATGGGACAAATCTTTAAGACTTTAAAGATTTCAATATTTGTGCCATATCAAGAAATAAGAACAAGCATGCAGATAGGTTGGCTGCTAATGGGTCATAATTCAGTATCCCAGATGATGTAAAGAATAAAAGTATTCAATCACATATTAAGGTGATTATAATGCCTTTTGTCCCAGACAACCATGACAATTGAAAAGTATTTGAATATGATAGTTAGATTTTTAGGTTCTTATAAGAGGAATATAAACTCTCCTCAAGGAACCAAGGCAAACACTTGTAGTAGTATGGTGACCAAATTGTGCAATTAAATAAAAATAAGTTTCCTAAAAGTTTGGTCACCCTTGCAAACATATTCATCAAAGATGATGAATTGAGAAAATAAAAGTTTTCTTTGTCAACCAAAGAAGAACACTATACAAATGTGGAGATTGTCACTAGAAAGAGCTTAAATTTGGGCAAAGTTTTCACATCTTTAGAGAAAATTTTATTAAGTTATGTTCAAGTTTTACAAATGCCTTTGCATGGAAATACAATATCATGTACATACTATAGTTCTAGATGATAGGATATCTCATTATGTAAATTTTTGGTGAACATAGAAGTTAATTGTTTATCTGGTAAACTATGGGTGAATCAACTTGAAAGGGATATCCATCACTATAGATAAATTGAAAATCTCTCACTAGCTTTCTACTTGGATTGTGTTAAGTTGACCAAAGAAATCTCATGCTCAATATTGTATGAAAAGTGCTACACAAACTTGTCTAAAAGATCATCGAAATTAGATACAAAATTATTGGGCAACTTCAAAAACCATTGCAAGGCTTGTCCTAATAGACTCATTAGGAACAACAATAAAAGTTATATGTCATTATATGTCAATGGCTAGTATACAACAAAGAACTCAGTTAAATGAGATTTGGGGTAACCTTTCCCTTTGTATTTATCAAATTTTGGTTGTTCGTATCCTAGAGGAAATGATATCTATAATTAATCCATGTTGAATGGATAAGAACACATGTCAGACCATAAACTAACATCAAAGTGGGAGAAATTTACATATAGAAAGATGCCTTTTGGTTTATCTAATACTAGAGCCACTTTTGAAAAAGCTATGGACATGGAATTTTAAGGTCTCATTAATAAGTTTATACTTTTTTATTTTGATGACTATGATTCACCTTAGATATGTGTTTGAAAGGTGAAAACAATTTAGGGTGTCTTTAAATCCCAAAAAGTGTGTTTTCTATATTCATGAAGGTAGGCTTCTTAGACATGTAATTTCAAAACATGGTGCAAGCATATAACCTAATAAGATAGACTCAATTCTTTCATTTTCCTTGACTAAACACAATAAATCCTTACAAAGCTTCTTAGGCAAGATCAATTTCATAAGGAGATACATTTTAAATTTTGCTACTTTAGCTAGGCCACTCATAGGCATGCTAAAGAAGGGTCAAAGTTTTAGTTATTCCAAATAAAGAGTAAGAAGTTTTGAAGAGATCAAGAAACCTATAGCCAGTGCTCCTACACTCCTAAACCCTAATTTCACCAAATATTTCTTCTTGTATACCTATGTTAACATTGACACTATTTCAGGTATTCTCATGTAGTATAATAAAGAGACATTAGAGTAGCCAATATCCTTATTCATTCAAGGCTTATAAGAATATGAAACAAGGTATTATTTTTTTGAGAATCATGTGCTTTCAGTTATAAGGTCTCTAAAAATGTTTAGGTACTTGTTATCCAATAATAAGATACATTTGAGGTTAAACATCCAAATGTCAAGGCATTCCTCTTGAACAAGGATATAAATGACAAGAGAGCTAGTTGGATAACCAAATTCATGAAATATTATGTTGATATCAAGGTCATAAAGCTGGTTAAAGGCAGAGGACTTTGTGAACATCTAGCCCAGGACTTTTAAAAGGCTAATGGGGTGGTTATAGCATCAAATGAAGAAGAAGTTACCACTGATCACACTCCATATTCCATCTAGTTCCAATATATAGTAATATACTTAAAAAAATGTATTTATCCTTCTCATCTAACCCTTTCAAAGATGAGATATTTTAGATTGCAGTCAATTCCTTTTCTTCTTGTTGATAATGTGTTGTTTAAAAAATATATCAATGGCATGCTACTAAGATGCATAAAGCCAATTCAAACATAGAGACTACTTGAGAAATTCCATGATGGACATGGTGGATGTCATTATTCATCAAGTATCACAACCTACAAGATCATGAGAGGTGGGTACTATTGGCCAATTTTATTTGGTGATTATCATGCATGGACTAAGAAATGTAGATGATGTGTTATTTTTATTGGGAAAGTTAAGCTTGAAACCTTACCTCTCCAACCAATTTTATTAAATCAACCCTTTGTCCAATGGGGATTGGAATTTATTGGTCTCATTAACACCCCTTTAAACTTAGGACATAAGTAGATCTTAACTACCACATATTATTTTACTAGATGGATAGAAGTAGTAGTATTAAAAGTATCTAATAAAACCAATGTTTTGGACTTTTATGAAGGTTTTATTAAAATATTTGGAGTCCCTTCAATTATTATTTTTGATAATGTTATGGATTTTGTAGGGTCTAAGATTGGCTAATGAGAAGTTCAACATAGTTTTTTTCTCAGTACCTCATCAAACTATTATCCATAAGGCAATGGCCTTGCTGAGTCTACTAACAAGAATTTATTGAAGATCATCAAAATAAATATTGAATAAAATTAGAGGTGATGGCATCTCAAATTAAATTAAGCTCTGTGTGTTGACATGATCACCTATAAAATGTCAATAGATAATTATCCATAAAATCTAGTATATGGTAAAGAAACAAGAATGCCTATTTTCTTAAATTCCATCCTTTATAACTAATACATCAACTTGAGCATTTGGATAATGATCCAATGGTAATAACATATGATGATCTCATGGAACTAAAAGAGATAATAAATCAATCCATGTTGACCATGGGGGCCCATCAAGTAATGGTAAAAATATCTTTTGACAAAGGAGCTTCTTCAAGAAGGAATTTAGTCCTCAAATAGGATGAGGAAAGAGCTAATATAGGAAGGAATACAAAGTTTAAATCTCTTTAGAGTGGTCCATATACAATTTTTATTTGAAAATCCCACAATGCTTTCTAGCTTACAAGGATGAATGGTGAAGAGCTTTCTATCCTAGTCAATGGAATACATCTCAAGCACTGTTATTAAGGAAGCTAAGTTCCCTATAAATAATTAGTTGATCTTGATTTCTATAAGTGTTTTTATAACACATTAATTTCTTTTATTATTTCCCAAATAAGTTCTTTGTTTACATAGTTATTCAGTAGATTAGTTGCCTTTATTTTATTAGGTTAGTTTCCCCTTCAAGTTTGTTTCTTTCCCTATTTGTTGGAATTATTTGTCTTTGTAAATCAAGAGGATATATTTAGATCAATTTAAATGGTCCATGTATCATGTAAATGGTCCAAGAGTCATATATATGTTCCAAGTTATCAAGCATAATAGGCATGCTACCCAGCCAAGTTACCAAAGATGTTGACCAAATATGGTCTACATACCAAAATGTGCCTAGTAAAAGAGTCTAGAAGCTAATCAAGATCCTGATCAAAGAGTGAGACAATGTCATGGGGAGTAGATAGACCTCAATTGGAGATCATATAAATTTTTTAAATCTTTTGAAACATTTTAGTCAAACTTAAAGTGTGATCTAATTGATCTTCAAGGGATAGGTCTACAATTACAGATAATGGGTCCAAGTAGGTTTTCTATTATCCAAAGCATTCATGAGCATGAAAAAAGTTATAAAAATCCTAATAATCCATTATATCCTTGAAATATTGAGTAAAATATGGACTATGGAAGTTTAAAAAACTAGGCTATCCTATACATCACATGGAATCAAACTGACCAACTCACTTGAACATTTTATAAATGCACCTCAAGAACTCTCATGGGCCAAATAATTTAAGCACCATAAATTTATTTGTGCTAGGATCATATCTTTAAAATTTCATGTCTATGTGAGCTTTGTATCCTAAGTTATGAGCATTCAAAGTTGGACATGCAACATAAGATGTTCACGCTAACATCAAGTTCCAGCTCTATGAAGTAACTATTTGGGTTTAAAAGGGACTTACAAGGTTTAAAGTTGATCAAGATCTAATAGTTTATGTGAGATTTCATATTTACACATGAGATCTAATAATTTACATTGGATTCAAATAGGTCAAAAGGTATTTGGGTTAAAATCCCTTAAAAATTTGAAAGTTGAATAAGATCTGATGGTGTGGGTTCATTGAGTAGAGATATGATAGTGCACATTCACTAATAAGGAGGGTCTGAGATAGATCAATCATCAATGCTCATTCATACCAAAGATATAATAGTGCATGGTTTCTGATAAGAAAGTGGGCCCAATGAGATCTATAGTATATGTGAGCTCATACATTTTAATCCAATGGTGCATGAGCAAGTCAACATGTCAAAGGATATTTATGGTAGGAAATCAAGGGATCATGTGCATTCATACATTTTGATCTAATGGTTCATAGGAGGTTAAAAAGACAAGGTATGATAAATAGGATCCTATGGGATCAATAAGAATAAATATAGTTGCGCATAATGTAAATGGTCTGAGTAGGCAATTGATGACCAATGAAATTAAAGGTTAAAAAACTAAGGGACTTACTAGAGATCAAACACATGACCAAATTTGAATCAGGTTAAGATTTTCAAAGGGCACATGCTACAATTAAATCTCATTTGAATGTGATGAAAAGGGCATAATATATGTAATCATGCAAGTAAGATGGTTAAGACTAAGGCCCCATTTCCATTAAATTTAAATAGGATATTTCGTCAATAATTTGGAACCTATTGACCTTATTGCAAAGTCATTCCATTAACCTGATAATTGCTTTTAGAGGGAGGATCCTCATTGGATTTCATAGGTTTTAAATGCAAATCATATCTCTTATGGCCTAATATAGAGTTTGAAGATGGACTAGTGATTTTGAATCAAGGTCAAGAAGTTTGCAAGTTTTCATGAATATTGTCACTATGTGAAAAATAATGATTGGATTTTTTTAAACCTATAATATACCTGTGTTTGATGTTGGAGTTAATATAAACATAAATGTGATCATGGAGGGGTGTCTTGCCTATCATTAGGGTCACATTTTCTATAAAGAGGTATTGAGGGCCACCCAACGTAGATGTGGCACAAATTTGTCAATTCCAAGACATGGTCCTCATCAGTGGATTAGATAGATAATGATATGGAGTTATAAAAAGGACACTGGGTAGATGGATAAGGAAAAAGATCATTCAATTCTTTTAAAAAATTTATTCTTTATTGATAAGGTCATGAGTCAACATCCTCAAACTTATGCTAATACATCATAATTCCCTCTCTCTCTCTCTTCCTATTTCTATATATGTTCCAAATTCTACCACATGTAACACTCTCTAAAAGTTTTAGACAAGAAACCTCTAATATTTTTAGAGAAAAGACTCTTATACTTTAGCTTGCTTAGGCTATGCCAAAATTTTTACTATAACACCTTTTGATGCAATAAAGACTAAATCCCATCATTTTTAAAGCTATATTAAAGTGTGCCCTATGAATTCATGTAATGTAGTTAAGTTAATGTATGTTCTTTGTCTATGTTTGAGTTTTCTTGCCTTCATGAAATGCTTTGTAGTTCTCACAGATTACTATAAGTTCAGCTTATAGTTTATTTTTTAGCTTGAAATTTATTATATGCCCTCTCATGCTATTTTGATAACTAATCAATTCCTTATTTTGAAGTACTTATGTGAGACTAATCTTCATTGGTCTTGAATGTGTATCATAGTGTGTCTTGTGTTCCAATTATTGGTACATAACCCAATTTACATGATTTCATATATTGTTGTTATTCTCTCTCCCCTTTTCCAAGCAAGTGTTATATTAAGTCTAGTTTAAGTGATAGATCCAAAAGTAAGCTAGCCTTCTCTGAAGGTATCATCCATTATTAAGATACCCATAGCCTAGGATCAGTCCCATGTTGGACTAGATTTGAGTAAGCAGAACTGAACAATCCCCTTCTCAACTAAGGTGCAAATCTAGAACACCAACAGTTCCTACATGAATT
Organism: Torreya grandis; assembly: GCA_037957365.1. Taxonomy (NCBI): domain Eukaryota; kingdom Viridiplantae; phylum Streptophyta; class Pinopsida; order Cupressales; family Taxaceae; genus Torreya; species Torreya grandis. The sequence continues at coordinate 851,480 of JARHVA010002349.1, forward strand.
TGAATACCATGCCCACTACATATGAAATATTAGGTCTAGTGTGTGTAAGGTATATGAGACTACCAATAATTTGTCTATATGAGGTAACATCAACCAAAGGAGATGAACAACTAGCCTCAAGGTTCACCCTAGATTGAAAATGAGTCAAATCTAGCTTATAATCAACTATGGTGAATTATGTAGTAAATCAAGAGCATACTTAGATTATGTAATAGTGATCTTGGAGTCAGACTGAGAAATTTAAATCCTAAGGAAACAATGTAACAAACCCAAAATAATCATTTATAACTTGTTAGACAAAGGAGTTTTCCCTATTGTTATGGTGGATGAAGAACTCCTTATGATCAATAGGTCATCCATGTAGAGAAACATAGTCAATAATGAATCATCTTGATATAAAATGTAGACATTTAGATTATAATGGCATCTAGTGAACCAAATTAAATGAATAAAAGAGTCCATTTTGGAATATCAAGCTCAATGTGATTGTTTGAGGCCATAGATAGATTTTTGAAGTTTACAAACTAAAGAGGAATATTCCACAAATCCTTATGGTTGCTCCATGTATATTTCCTCTTTGAGGACACCATGAATAAATACAATCTTCACATCCATTTGATGAAAATTCTAGTGATATGTTATGACTATAATAAGAGTGAGTTGAATCGAGTTCATTTTGGAAACTAAGGTGAATATCTCTATATAGTCAATGTTAGATACCTGAGAAAAACCCTTTGCTACCAAACATGATTTGAACTTATCAACAAATAAATCTAATGTAAATTTTATTTGGTATATCCACTTATATCGAACAAATTTTCTTCCCTTAGTAAGAGGGACTAAATCCCAATTATTTTTTCTTAGAAACAAACCATATTCCTCTTTCATACTAATATCCCACTCAGTTGTTCTTGATGCCTCATGAAATTATTTTGGATCAAAATTAGATGTAATGAAATCATGTGGGGCATATTGTAATTGTGAATGGGTTCACCTATTATCCAATGGATCTCCAAACCATTGGCAAACATTTTTTAGTTTTTTCTAGCCCATATAAGACCAATGCTCAGAGAGTCAAGAGTGGATTCCTCATTCTCTAAATATATTATATGAAAAAGAGGAGGGGAATCCTCATCACTACTATCATCATTAGAACTAGAATAATAATTTAGATAATTAGGAAGTTACTTAGGTAGATCTTAATCAATAAAAATATCATCAAATCTTAATGTATCTAAGGAATAAAGATACATGTCAAGTGTGGATTTTGAAGGACTCTATTAAAAATAAACACTCATCTCAATGAACAACTCATTAGTGGTGGAATGGAGAAGTTTTTATCCCTTAACACCCTCAAGATATCCAATAAATATGTAATGCTAACTATAAGGTTACATTTCCTTACATTTCTTCTTCAGAGTGTGGGACATAATAAGAGATCCAAAAACTTCGAAGTGCTTTACTAAGGGTTTTAAACAACTCCAAGATTTAAAAGGAGTGAATTCCTTCAATGTTTTATGATGAACTTGGTTTTGAATATAACAAGCACAATTGATGGCCTCAACCCAATATTGAGGTGAAAGAGACTTAGAGTGTAGCATATAATTGGTCATTTCCTTCAAGGACATGTTCTTGTGCTCTACAACACTATTCTACTGAGGAATATATGGAACTATATGTTGTATTTAAATCCCTTCTAATGTATAGAATTTCTCAAAATTCTTATTGACATACTCACCACCATTATCAGTACACAAAATGTTTATGGATTTACTTGACTATTTTTATAATAACACATTGAAGTCCTAAAAATGATAAAAGACCGTAGATTTTTATTAAATAAAGTACGCCCAAGTATACCTTAAAAAGTCATCAATGAAAGTAAGCATGTATTTAGTCAAGTTGAATGAAGGTTTTGAAAATAGACTAGTAATGTCATTGTGGATAATATCTAATATTTTTTAAGCTCTTCATGATTTACCCTTGTCATATTTCTCCTCAAAATTATTACCAAGTATGAAAATCTAAAAAACTCTATTAGAAAAATTGACTCGTGGAAACCCTAAAACTATGTTTTGATGTCTGAGTTGCTCCAAGTAGTGATAGCTAAGATGGTTGAATCACTCATGCTATAATTTATTTACCCCATCTGAATGAGTGATCAATGTAGTAGAGGGTTTATAAGGAGAAAAATGTGAGAAAATATAAAATTGTGATTGGTGATCTACTTTCCAAAATGAAACAATGGAGTCACTATCTACTTAATAACCACTAAATTAGGTGTAAACTCAACTCTCTAACTATAATCTATGTGAGTGATTTGGTAAATAGATAAGATACTAGTGGATAAAGTGGAAACACATATAACATCATGAAATGTCCCATCATTAACTTCAATAGATCCACTCCCACTAACTTCTATATAAGTATCATCACCCAACAAGATGGAAGGCATAAAATAAGGCTCCAAGGATGAGAACATGTCTTGTGATGAAGACATGTGGTGCAAGGTACCAAAATCAATAACCCATGTGGAGGGTTTAAACACAACTACAATAAGTGATTTACCCCTATATTTATCATTATTACTATTTTTGGACTTATAAGACTCATGTGTTAATGAAATATGATTGGATGAATCATGGACACTGATATTCTACTTCTTGAGTATCTTAATCAGTTGGTTAATTTACTTCATGCATTTGGATTCATCATGCCTAGATTTCTTGTATAAGGCAAATGTGAGTCTCTCTTTCTTAGGTTTCTCATCTAAAAAGGAGGACTTTTTTGATGTTTTAGACATAAAATTAGATTTTATACCCTTTCTTTTCTTTGGGTCCTTCTTATTCTATTTATTCTCCTTGCTAATAGAAGCCTTCTATTTATCATGACTCATAATTATGGAAAGTAAAGGACTTCAATGTACCCTTTGAATAAGCTTGTCTTACTCTTGAGTAAAGTAAAAAATAAAGTCATCTAAGGATAAAATGGTCCTTATAGTTCCAATGGAATGTTTGGTGGTGTGGAAGGTAAAAACAAAGATAGAATAGTCAGATCCCAACTTGGCATAGATGGAAAAAATCAATTGATCATATTTTTTGTCAATGTCACACAATTTTAATTGCAACTTGAGTGATTTAAACTTTGTGAAGAATTCTTTTATCGTATCAAAATCCCTTGGGCTCAAAATAATGAGATCATTCTCCAACTCATGACCTCTCATTATGTCTTACTTCTTAAAGAGTTTTCCTAATATATTCTATATTTCATTAAGATTAATATAAAATTCATTATGAAAGAGTACATCGAGAGATATAGATAGACATAGAAGACCATAGGCTTCATCAGTTTTGTTAAACCACTTCACCTTCTCTAACTAAAGCATTAGGTTTTCTATACCCATCATGATTTGGTGTAAGCCTTTGCTCATCAATAGGCTTTTCACTTTAAATTTCAACTCGTGATAGTTTAATGGTGTAAGAATTGGAACTAAATTCTAATTCATGGTGTATAAAGAAGGTATGTCTTGAACTACATGTGTTGAAGGAATAGGAATATGAAACCCCCCAAAATCTATATAGGTTAAAATTTAAGAAGAATGATGATATTACCAATGCTAAGAGTTAAAAAAATCTTTCACTTTTAAAAAATGGTGCCTAAAAAAGAGAAACAAGATGAAAGTTATGTGCATCTGAAGTTTTGGATGTTAAGGGAAATCTCCACTTTAAAAAATTTGAAAATAATCTAGGTGTGCAAACTTTTGGGTTAATTTTTTTTATAATTAAATTGTTAAAGAAAAACTCAAGCCCTCTTAGAGAAAAGGTTAAGAAATTTTGAGTTGGATGAGATTAGGGGCTTAACTCCCATGTGACCATGGGAAAAGAGATAAAATGATCACTCCTCCCTTGATTGGTTTGATTTATGGGGGAGTGATGTCACCCTCAAATTGCCTCAACTTTGCCAATGAATAGTTCCACTTCACATTAGCATAAATTTGATGTTAGTATGAACATTACATGTAAAACAAATGGAAAGGAGTAGGAGAAGCATGTGGTCATGGACTGGGAAGTGGGGTGGCATGGTAGAGGGGTTAAGCATGGTGCGATGAGATGATGTGATGTAATGGGACAATGCAATGTGGTAGGATGATGTAGTGGGGTATAGTGCAATGTGATAGGTGGGTGTACAATCATCTCACATATGCATAATTTATGGGGATGTGGGGGTGTGTCACACATTAGTGTGTCTACTATGAACATTTAGACTCAAAAGAGTAATTTTTTTTCTAAGTTTCTAAAACTTTGCATAAACCATGAAAACAACAAAAAATGGTGAAAAAACCAACAAAGAGAACCTTAGATCTTAAAAAATGCGTATGGTTTCCTTCAAAATTAGTAAAGACCCACTTCATATTTTAAAAAATATAGAAAAACATAGAAATATTTTTCTAGTTTAAGTAAAATGTTGTATGGAATCTATAGATTTGAAAAAAATGTCTTTCAAGCCCTCAAAAAATGGTGAAAATTTTACTATCATAAAACTAGGTCATGTTTATAGCCAATCATAGGGTTTTGATACCTTCTAAATACAATGACACTATTTGTTTTTTATTTGGAGACCCTATATTTCTAGATCTCACAATAGGAATAATGACATTTAGCTACCAACAATGCTCTGATACCATGTCAGAGTGGGCCATAATTGAGGATCAATTGAATATGATCGAATGCATGAAGAAAAAACCATATGGAGTAGTGAAATCCAAAAAAAAACTCAAAAGGAAAAAGCTTGTCTTCAAAAATAAAAGTTGCATTAATAAGCATCAGCCAAAAAATAAACAAGGTAAATTATATAGTTGGAAGAAAAACATATCCAAACATCCTCATGCATGTGGGATTATATTGCCCAATGGTCTTTATTAAACTTAATCAAGCTAAATAAACTATATAGGTAAAATCATAGTGTAGGAAAAATCCTACACTAACATTGTTATCCTTACAAAAGTGTGGGTCTTATCCCATACTCTTTTACACTCCTTTACATTGGGTATATTTTGGTTATATTAAATGAAAGATAAAATATATCCAAATTATCAAGGTATTTCTTTTTCTCATAAAATCAAATTGATCCATATTCCAAATGATAATGTTAGTTCTTCTACTACACATGTAAAATGTGAGGAAGAACATGCTATATACCATTTAAACTTATCCAACCATGATATAGTCAATTAAAAATATGTGGTGTGAGTATGTGAGCTATCACAAAATTCAAAAATATGCAAAAAATAAAAAACATTCAAAAATCCAAAAATATTTTTGACATCTACATACTCTATTATCTTATTGCCATCTATGTGTTAGTTCCATGTTGATGGATAACATATTAATTACTTATACATTCACATGTGTTTCACCTTCTATTTGAGTGTGATACAAACATACACAAATATATGATCTATGCACTTTTATGGATGTTGGGCTTTCCCTCTACTCATGTCACCAGGATGTCGGGGGGAATATACCTCTATGATCATGATAATTCTAAGTTATATCATTATATGGTCAATTTAAATTATTATGTTTGAGATAATATGTACTTACAAATGCCTTTATTTTTAGTAAAGGTTCTTATAATTACACTAGAACATGCTAATTATAGGGATAATGTGTGCAGTGGAGAGTACAATAAGGTATAAAAGAGATTGAAATAGTACATGCCATGTACATCATCTTCAATTAGACCAAAGAGAAATATGAATTAGATATATAATAGAATGAAACCATAACTTGTATTGCATCAAATTACATAATAAATAAAAATGGAGTACTTAACTATGCATAAATCATACATAAAAGAATATAAGGGAAACCTATAATAGGATAATTTCTATTAATCTCTATCAACCTATCAAACCAGATTCTATTACATCAAAGTACTATTTATATCCTTTTATAATCCTATTGTCTCTTCACCATCCAAACTTTTGAGATATAAAATGAAAGAATCTTCATGTTCCCTAATTATCATATTAGACTTTCAAGGCCAAATACCTATAAAACTATATAAAAGACAAAATCAAACACTTCACACATGTGTTTATCTTATATAATTCATGGTTTTAGAAAGCCCCATTATAAATCCAACACTTTCCTAGACTTGATTATTTGTCTCATCCCAAGACAATGGTGTAAGCTAAACTAAATTGAGCTAGAGAGATAGGTCATAAACATAAGTTATAGTAATCACTCTAGGTACTATTTACTAGTTTTCACCCTTTGTGCACTATTTAGCTACCCTTTTAGGTTTTCAACTAAGTAGCACACTAGCCTACCACCCTTTTGGGTTTTTAATAGACTAACATAGCTAGGTGGCTACCCTTTATGAGTTTTCAACCAATATATCCCTGATCCTAATGTTTAAACTATATTACAAAAATGGGAATCTATTGGAAGTTACAAAATTCTAGAGTGCAAACCTTACTACTATGGATGGGAAGTTGGTTTGCTGGCTTAGTGGATCTTGATGTATTCACTATTATAAGAAGATTGTGCATGTGCCTTTGTCTCCTTATCCTATATGAGTTATAGAAGTTGTTGTGGAGGATTGAACTAGGGATCATCTATTATATATATATAATTATTGGATTCACTTGAACTAGATCTTACTTGAATATTTTCTAGTCAGTAAGTACTTTGCATACCACTGCAAGTATAATAAATAGTGGTAATTAAATCATCATCATGTTTTTTAGGTTATCATCTTCTTTGATTATAAGTAATGCCTTAGAATTAGATTATTTCTATTGAATGTCCAAAATGAGCTTGTCTAATTTGTCTACTATCCTCTAGGCTTGAATGGCTACAAAAGTGTTGCACATTGTTTCATGATGAGATACTTGTAGTTTTTATACAATATCATGTCAAGAATCTAGAATTAATTTGATTTCACTTCTCATTTTCTATATAGTTTTCATTTGATCCTCTATCACAACTTTAAATTTATCAATAGTAGAAATTGTAGGTTGCACAATGGTCAGGGACTGATTCAAATTCTATCTCCAATTAGGCATATCCTAGGCTAACTTTTTGGCTTATGTTGTAACAGTGTCTAGGACCTTCTCATATTCCTCTAGGATTTGGCACATAGTATTTATTTTTAACCTAAGCACTTTTCCTTGTGTGTGTAATGTCAATTTTTTTTCATAGGTCCCCAACTCTTTCTAAGTTTTGTCAATAGTTCTATGAATTTTTTATATTCTGACATGACCTGATCACCTAGTACTTGTATAACTAAGGTGGGACATGTGTTATTGATAAACTGACCCAAATTTGTCTACCTCTCTTTTACTTCAACCTTTTTGTCCTATAACCTTTGGACTTCTTGCTCCAAATCTGAAGCCCTTTGTGTAATAGATTATAGGAAAATGACTAATCCTTCAATCTATTTAAAGAGTGATAGCTGGGTTACATCTAAAAATGTTTCCATCATAGTGGTGGAAATTTATATGGATGTAGGTATGGATTTCATAGGATTAGGTGTAAACTAATCAAGTGAAAGCAGGGGCATTTCATAGCCATGACTAGGGATCTACACTACTTCTCTAGCACCCTTAGTGTGACTAGTGGATGCTACCTTTGCTTGGACTTGTGCATTATTGAGCTCCTTAGCCTTGGTTACTACTTCCACCTTAGCCTTATTATTAGCTTTATCTTGCACTTTAGCTTCTTCTTTGGCTATATTTTGAGCTTAAGATTGGGCTTTGGTCTCTATGTTAGCCTTGGCTTTAGCTTTCACTTTAGTCTTAGCCTTGGTTTTAGATTTAGCTTCAACTTGAGCTTTGGATTTAAATTTGGCTACTTGCTCCTATTATTTCTTCTGTGTGTCCTACGCCTACTATTTTCATATCTATTCTTCTTCTTGTTATTTCTTATTTGCCTCTACTTCTTCAGCTTACTTATGCATAGCTTTAGCTTCCTCAGATTTCTTATTTTTGGATTTAGCTTCTTTGGATTAATTCTATGTAGCCTATGCTTCCTCAATTTTCTTTTGTTACTCCATGGCTATGTTTTGATGATTCTAGTGTGGAATTTTAATAGATACCTATTGTTATGATGGAGGAAAAATTACTTATTCTTGTGATCACTTAGTGCTTTGTTCCTATTGTCTCACCTTAGGCTCAAGTGTGCCCTGATTAGTTTGTTGTTCATACTCTTCCCTAGGCATGGATATATCTATGGGTTCCTCTTCTCCCTCAATGCTCTCATTGTATTCAATCTACACAGATGATTGTGTTTCACCTAATTGATCTTTTTGTACCATATTATCTCTTCTAGATTTTGTTGGAGGCTTGAGTGTCTTATTTTTTTCTTTATTCCCTAGGGTTGAGGTTGTTGAGATGGATGTGTACTACTTTGTTCTATAGGTGTACCAAAATAGACCATCCTTTCATATATTATTTGTAAGGGATTCATATTCAAATGTGTGAATGGTTATCTGATCAAGGTTTTTGTGGGGTTATCTTTTGTAGATAAGTTTACCATGCACAATAGATGATCCCATGACTGATTATGTTGAAAATATTTTTGCTTCCAACTTTTTTTGAGTTACTTTTATTCCTACAATGTCAACAAGAATAGAATCAGGTGATTGAGTGATATTGACCTAAATGTTTTGACTTACTTTATTTCTCACTTGGAAAGTATGTACTAATTTCCAAAATAAGAAACCCTTCTCATCCTCTACATCATATACATCAGTGTTGATGTCTACCAACATTGATTAGATCACTTCTTTTTACTTTACCCCCAACTTAGGTAGGTCACACTTAGTGGATATTCATGGAACCATGGGATGCTTGAGCCATGAATTTAATTTTTAGGGTATTTTATTTGGAGGAGGTGATGAGGCTTTACATGTATGTGATTTCATCTTTCCTTTATCTTGTTTTTCTAGAGCTTATAGTTGTGTTATCTATGTGGGTTATTTTTTAGGTACTTTATCTACATGTTATTGTCGGGCCTAAAAAGGGATGGTTTAAAATGGATGTAAAAACCTTGTAGTTAGGTTTTTTTGGTAGACCTCAACCTTTTCTTCAACTAATGAAATTAATAATGGAATTGGGGTGACAATTAGGGTATCCAACTTATGTACCTTGATTTATAGACCATTATGTAGTTTCATAATAGATGCATGTTAATCTAGATACTACATGACATCCTGAGGAATATTGGGATGTGATTGAATTAATTCTAGGGATTTTATCCACCATACATTAAACTACCCCAATTTTTCATAATACTGACTAGTTATGGTCCATGTAATGCTTGCAAAAGCATTATCAAGCCAAAAATTAGTATTTATATTTATTGTCCCTAGTAGAGACTTCCATTGAGTGAAACATAATTAAAAAAACTAAAAATTGATATTAAAATGTATACATAGTTCCTATAAGTAATTTTTGATATTTGTGGTAAGCTTGACTACCAAAAATTTAGGCCAATTAAAATCCTCATACATCTTCATCATTCATTAGGCAATGCCAATGATGCCTCTTATTATTTTCTTTGCATGTTTTGTGGTTTTCCAAAATATTTTAGTAATATAGTAGACCGTGAGGCATATTTAAGTATTCATAATTGAATCAATAGGAGTTCCTCTTCTTGCCCTAGTGGTGTATTAATTTCTTATATCTGAATGAAGTGGTGGCATTATAGACTTGTATTGCATTAGATATTTACCATGATTGGGTAGGAAAATTAATCTTGACATTGAGTTCACATTAATCCAAATGGTAATATCTTGATCTAAATGGATATCTCCCTAGTTGTATCGAATCAACAATGTCATCATTACTTCATCTAACTACCCAAATATAGGCAGCTTGTGTAAGCTTTCAATGTCAGAGCCTTGAAGTGGATATTGTAATGTTATAGTTATTTGTTGTGTTGATCCTTGGAATTATTGATCAAATATAGTATATTACTCCCCATCAATGAAATCAAACATTTTTGGATCATTATATTTCATTCATCAAAGCCCTATCCCTATTCCTATTTCTTCCTTATGAGCATTAGATTGTGGGATCAATAGTTGACCTTTATCCATGGATGGATGAATGAGCAAATATGATGCTTAGTCAGAGAAATTATACCCTAATTTGAAATTTTCTCACAAAGAGATATTCTATAGGATGAACATAGAGATCTCTTGTTAGCTAGAGGATGTAATGTCTACTCATTATCCATATCTTTTTATTTTATAGCTATTTGGTACCCAAATTTATGTCACTACCTATTTTGAATGCATTGACTACATGTGCAAGAATTTTCTCTTTACAATTAATATTAGATGTTGGAAATCATATTGACAAAGACATTTGGTGCATAGGATATTTGATTTAGTTCTAGGAAATTATTTCTAGTGAGTAATTGTCCCTTTGGTTAATCAATTCATTTTATACATCCACTTGTCATTTTATTTCCAAATATACTTTAAAACTACTAAAATATATTGAGATGACACATCATTAATGGTCTAACATGACCATTGGCCTTCCATCTATTGTACCTATATTTTCTCTACCTTCTTGAACTTAATTACAAAGTTTGGTGTAGTTATGGCTAACTATCCTTGGTGATATATCTCAAGAAGGTGGTCACATTTTGTAATGATAATTGGTTTTGGTGGTTTTGATGTGTTATGCAACAATGAAAACACTAAAAAAAATTATATCATATGAAACAAAATAGAAAACAAACAACATTAAAGAAAATCCTAACTACATGGTGCTACTGAACACCCACTCAAATTTTAATAAGATGATAGAGATTACAGATGATATGGATTAAGCCTATAACCATTAATTGCCTTGGTAATATGGTTCCCTGTAAATATTTTATCACTATGGTACCCTTTGGTGATACTTCGTTAATGATGTAGGGTAATTTCCATCGTATGCAAACCTTTCCTAGAAATGCTTTAAATTTGCTTTCATAAAGAAATACAGTTTGGTTCAAGTAAAATTGATTAGATTGTAGATTATGATCATGCCATACTTTTTGAATTTGTTTATTGATTTTTTTATCCACTATGCTCTTACCTTATCTTCTTCCATCTTAGTGAAATCCAAAAATTATGCCCTTAATGATTCTTGATCCCCCTAACCTCATGATCATTATAATGCACATATTAGGTATAATGTATTCCATAAGCATTACTGCCTCGAGGCCATATACTAATTAAAAGGGAGTGAATCCATTAGATTGCTTATAATTTATGTGATAGGCCCATAAAATTATAAGAATGTGATCTTTCCAATCATCTCTCTAGACATTGTAATTTTTTTATTAGCATCTTACCCAAAACTTTATTTGATTCTTTTGACTATCCACTGGCCTATAGATGGTAAGTTGTGCTTTTGTGGTGTGATATCATGAATTATTTCATGAGAGTCATAATAATATTATTGATAAATTTCATTCATCTATCACTTACTAGCTTAATTAGACATCTAAACTATGTGATAATGTTTTCATATAGTAACTTGGTAGCATCCTTTGCATCGTAACTTGGAGTAACAAAAGCTTCCACCCATTTTGTGAAATAGTCGATCACAATGATAATGTATCTAGCATGACTAAACCTACTTGGGGGAGCTATAGGTACAAACAAATCAATTCCCCATTATTAAAAAGGTTATTTTTAAAGCATAAGAACTAAAGGAATTTCATCTTGTTAATTGGGCTTACCTATTCATTGACAGATGTTACAGTGTTTAACAACTCTATGTGAAACCTAAAAAAGTGTAGACCACCATAGACCATTCTAAAGTATTTTCCTAGTAGTGGCATCTCTTGTAAAGTGTCCTCTTGTAATGCCTTAGTGATCTTATTGAATCGGTTGTGGTCACTCGTGTTATAGAGATACCTTACACAATACATTATCTTTACCTAGCTTATACAAAAATCCATAAATAACGTTATAAGGTATAGCTCTAGTAACCTTCTATTTGTTGTCTCTCTATATAATGTGTAGGAAAATTTCCTTATTCCAAATTTTTTGTGTTGTCCTCCATGTTATCTAGAACTACAATAATTCTAAATAGATGCACATTAGTAGATTCATCTCTAAGTTCTTATAGTTATTCTCCATTACGCAGTTGGCTAAGATGACCTAGCCCCACATTCTCCTATCCTAACTTCACATTGATCAAAAATTGAAATTCATATAAGAGCATAAACCACCTTCATATCCATCCCCCTAGCATTGGTTTATTAACTAGGTATGGCAATCCCTAGTGGTCCTTGAATAATTTAGAAAGAGTAACTAGTAAGCAATGCCTAAACTTTTGGAATTCAAATACCATGGTAAGTGATTCTCTTTTGGTGGTTGTGTAATTATTTTCCTCAGCTAAGATTTTCCTACTTGAAAAATGTATTAGATGGTCTAGCCTACCTTCACTTGGATACACTAAAATGAATCCTACTACAGTGCCTAAAGCATTCACATGTACATGGAATGGCTTCTTCTAGTTAGGAAATACCAAGATGGGTGATATTACCAACCTTTTATTTTAACTTAATAAATGCTATTTTATAATCTGGTGTCCATTTGAATTTAGTGTCCTTTTTTAATAGCTTCTCTATGGATGTTGATATAGTTGCATATCCTTTTACGAATTTCCTCTAATATCTGATATGACCCAGAAAGGTGTGCACTTTAATTGAGTTTGTAAGAGGTGGCATTCCTACTATAATAAATTTTTTATCTATATAAACCAAAATTCCATCATTGCATACCATGTGACCCAATAAGACACTAAAAGGTGTAAATAATAGACATTTTTTCAAATTCAAGGTGATGTGCAAAGCGTTAAATCAATCTAGAATCAATCTTAGCTTTGACAAGTGATCTTTAAATAGAGAAAAGATTAACCAATCATCTAGATAAACATATAATAAATCATGAATGAAGTCTTTAAATGTATTTACTGTAACTCTATAAAATGCAATAGGTGCATTCTTTAAACCAAATGGCATTACTTTGTATACAAACTCCTCTAACTTAGTACCAAAGGTAGTTTTGGCTGGATCCTCTTTACCAATAATAATTTGGTGATACCCAAAAAAACCATTCATAAAGGAATATACCTTATGTTTAACCATATATTTAAGCACTTCATTAGTAAAAGGGATAATAAATAGATCATTGATGTACATGCTGTTGAGTGCATGGTAATCCCCACACACACATATTTATTCTATCTTCTTAGGTTGTACCACCATGGGGCTAACCCATTCTTCCTTTTCAACTAGATAAATAATTCTAGCTTCTTGAATTCAATCTAGTTCAACCTTTACTTTAGTTTGCATATTATGATTGAGCTTGTCAGGTCACTTTTTAATCAGGCATGTACATTCCTTTAGCTCAATATGCATTTCTCCCAAGGATGGATCTAGGATTTTGACCACCAAATTTTTTCTTGAAAACACATCTTTGTAGTCTCTTAATAGATTCAAGGCTTTAGAGATATACTCTTATCCCCAATAATCTACCACTGTTGCAATCTTAGGGGCCACTTCTATCCCAATATTTACTTGAGTCTTTCATAATGGTTCTTGATATATTTTCCCTAATCCAATAGACATAGTATTTTGTAAAATGCAGTTGCCTTCCCATTAAGGGATGCCAATACTACACAGTTTCTCTTGTTATACCTACTCTGCACTTTATACTAGTTTAGGCTCATCTTCACACTATAGTTCAAATAACCCTTATAAATTGAGATCCTTATCATTATCACTATCACTAGATTCTATTAGATAATTGTTTATTCTATTACATGGTTGAATCTAGAGTAGTTCTTTTTTACTAGATTTATAATTATGTAGTGCAAGATATAAGTCCTACATAGCTTCCTAATGCGAGGATGATTTAATAGTATTTTTTAAATCCTATGCACATTCATGACATAAATTTTTTTTGAACTTTTGTAGGGAATTATGTACTAAAATATTATCATATTCAAATACAAAAGTTTGGATAAAATCCTATTGAATTTTTAGCTAGTGTTTGATTTCCCTTATATACTCTTAATGCATATACTAGGCTATTGGTAGAGGTGAAAATGTATGACTAAATTTGTGTGCCCAATATTGAGGATCTAATCCCTATGTAGTCCATATATCCATGCACTGATGGATGTGTAGTTTGGGACATTGACCTTCTTGAAAGAAAGGCCATTATGATTTAATACTATCTAATAGATTAAACCTTGCATGCAAGATTTCACAAGCATCCTCTCAATGAATTTTTGTATTTTTGTTCATAACCAAACATGTCACATCAGTTCCTTTTAATGCATATATGAGTTTGTTGACTCATTATTCTACCTTTAGTAAATGATGTTCAAGACTCAATATGAATATATTGAGATCCTCGATCATAAAATATTGAGGTCTCAACTCACGATCTATACTAGACCAATTTAGGATGTGTGCATTTGAGTCACCACTTATGGATGATGCCAAATTCTAGGGTAGAATTACTTCAAGGGTAGGTTCAATGTAATCCATCATTGTTAAATTATTATTATAAAAAAATTCTACCTCATATTTTATCAATGAACATACTGAAGGGGAAACACATTCTTCAATTTAAACCTATCTAACTAGTGACTTTATGATAACCATTTTGAATACTAGTGGATGTTCTTGTTATGTAGTTTTATGCTTCCACTTTGACATTCCATAATGTACACCCCAATTTTTTTCATCTATCCCTACCTTGAACCAACTATTATCTTTGTAGGCATAAGGAGACTTTAGCTCTTTAGGAGTGATATATGGATTTTGTTTAGATTTATTCAAAGGTATGATTACTATTTTATCTTTATGATGCACTTCTAATTGATTGCATATAATATTAATAGTCATTGGTCATTTTAAGACCATTTCCTATTGATTAAGGAAGGGTAATGGGTCTCTTATGTCTTCATGTCAATGACCTTGAATTCTCCTCACAAGTTAAGTTTAGATACTTTGATTTCAACATTTTCTAGTTGGCCAATAGTTTTGACTCTACTGTAATCCACCAAGATTAATGTTATTAGACTATAACTTAGAGTTGTTTAGGAAATGACTTCCCATTTTGAACAAAAAATTACATTGATGGTATTTCTAAAGTTATATATTACATTTGTCATTTTATATCTAGCCAACTCAATATCTAGTAGTGAATCCACATCCCATGGCTTCTTGATCTTAACATACCAAACTACTTTATTGATCCTTATTTTTCCTCATTGTACACACTCCAAAAGATTGTGAAGGAGGTTCATGATATTATTAGGATATATCCTTATTGCATAATATGTTGAGTAGATTCATTAGATCTATCAAATTTGTCATAATGGCTTTTTGTCACATGATCCAAATAATTTGCCCATACATTTGAGCATCAATAACAATTTTATCCTCATCAGAAGCTAGTTTTTCTTGTATTTCCTATAATACTTGTGCAGCTTGATACATTAAATTATTTTTAGTTACAAGTTCAAGATATTTATCTTGCTAAACTTTTATAATACCTAGATCATGAGGCATCTCTAATGAAGGTAACCCATGTTCATCTCTTTATTGCCTGGTGATGACTTGCACAAATTCATTTTCCTTTGGCTATTCATTAATCATGTTTACATTGTACACTATCTTCTCATTTATTTATTTCTCCAAAATAAGTTAATATTCCATTTTATGTTAACCTTCATTCTTGAAATAACACAATAAACTTACCTTTAAGGATTTGTGGGATAGTTCCTCACATAATGATTATATGCTACACATAGATAACATTACATGGGCATCTCAAGTTTACCAATTATATTTATTATGACCTCCTTGATATCCACCATGATATCCTCCCTAATATCCTCCTATATTCTATTTATATCCCCACCCTTGAGATTGTTATCTATTATATCCTCCCTGCTAATTTACATACATATCATATCACCCATACTGATGTTGAGGAGAACTTGGGGTCCAAGTTGCCTACTTTTGTTAAATATTTGTGTTGTTCCATGGTTTCATATATTTACCAAAATATTTATATGAGGGAGATGATGTATTATTCCATATTTATAGGCCTTTTAGCTGGTATTATGGTATTGATTGCATTTGATATTATGGTGATGAAGGAACCCATCCTAGACTACCTTAAGTTACATTTGTCATCTCCACATTTGGTCCTAGAATTACTTGATTTGTAGTAGTTATTTTCTAGGCCAAAACTTAAAACATGATCTTTGTTATATCCTGATTTAACTCCTATAATGTGTGGTAACTTATCTTTTCATGATTTGTAAATTTGAAAAAATTACAATACATGTTGTGTGACTTTTGAATATATTTCTAGAGTTAATGGCACTTGGATGTAGGATGTCCAACTACCCTACAAATTTTTAAAAATTATATTTTGATTGTTGGGTAGTCATTCCTATGATGTCCCTCATGACTAAACTCTACATAACATAATCATAATTTAGGATTATAATTTTCATGCATTTCATTCATCCTCCTCATAAAACCATCTAACTTAGCTTATAATATTGATCCTATCAAGGGAAGATTTGCATATTCTTCTATCTATTCAAATTTGGTGGCATTACATATAACATCGACTTTGGTAGATAACTAGGTTTTCACAATAGAGAAATTTATTCCTAGTCATAAGCCATCTATGAAACAAGCAACCTTGTATTTATCTTCTAGAATAATATTATTTTATTCATTACATCAGAGAACTTATGATCATATTCTCTAACCATGTCTCTTAATTTTTGTCAAATCTCTTTTAGATACTGAATCACTTGACTGGAGCATTTTTAAACTTTGAATTCTACTAGTAGGAAATATTTGTCTAGGGTATTGAGCTTTCTTTTGAAAATGAACTCCAAAGTATGTCCTTCCAAAGCCCCTACTAGTTTTTATTTCTTCACAACATCCGATGTGACTCATTTTACAACCCATTTTGTTTCACATGTAAATAAGTATTTTCTAGGATCTGAAGATCCATCATACATCATTAAAGGTAAAAACATACCTAAATAGAATGCCATAGTTGATGGATTACTAGTTGTTTCTATAATTATTTGAATATTAGTAACTATAACTAGCAGTGTTTTCACATTAGTTATTATGCATTCGAGTGATTATGTAGTGGTTAGTGTGCCTATAGGTTAATTCATATGATTCTTTTCAAGAGTAACCAAAAGTCCTACTTTCTATAACTTGTTTTTTTCTAATGCCCATTTGGAATCTGTACTGATCCTTCCAAACTTGTCAATCAAGGAATCAAACTAGCCTAAATCAACTTCTCTCTTTGTATTTTTTATACCTTTTATAAATAAAGTGGGATTGGGGGATGTGGGCCCTTTAAATTAAAGATGATTATTTAAAACTTATTCTTGCTTAAAACTTCAACTTATAATATTATTACCTATTATATTCAATACACCCCACCCTATATTTTTTTTTTTCAAAAGTGGGGACCCCCTTTGTTTTTTGGGAAATATGAATATTTTATCTAGGTATCTATGTATCTCTAAGATTTATGATGGTTATTATTATCTATAGAAACTTAGTATTGAATCATGTTGGGGTATACTTATTTCCATTTGAAAGGACTTGTTCAAACTAAACTATTAATGAAAAGTTAGGAATAATTACTTTGCATGGCATGTATTCATATTAGCTTATTTTAGAAAGTTTAGTCCTTAACAACTTTATTTTGAGAATTTGATATTAAGAGACTTTTCATTAGGAAATTTCACATTAGAAACTTTTTTTTAGAGACTTTCATTAGAATCTTTACTTTGGGTACTTTGTCTTTGATAAGTTTAGTCTTCGGTAACTTTTTTTTAAAAAAATTTGGTCAAAAAATTTGTTTTGGGAAGTTTATTTAGAGACTTTCCATTGAGAAATTTCACATTGGAAGCTTGGTTTCAACAACTATTGTTTCAGAGAATTTTCATCAAAAAGTTTTCTTTAGAAAGATTCTCTTCAAAAACTTTCACTTAGGAGACTTTCTCATCAACAACCTTATTTCATAGACTTCACTTTAGAAAATTTATATCAAAGGGATTCTCATAAGAAGATTTCTCTTTGTAAACTTTCATTCGAAATATTTTCTTTAAGAAATTTCTATGAGACTACTTCTACCTAAACCATAACCTTTTCAAATAATATTAGGTCTTTGACAACTTTATTTTGGAGACCTTGGGATAAAATATTTCAGAATGAATTTATTTGAATAACATTCTACCTTTCAGGGTCTTTTGATCTTGAAGGCAAAGTTTGATTTCCCTTGAAGAAACCACATAATGATAAATGTAAAAAGAGGAGAGGTAAAATCATGGCACCCCAAATGACAAAGCATCCTACATGGCATGTACTCTAGGACATGGTGGTTGAATTTAAACTGAATGAAGGTGAAAAACTCATAAGCATTGATGATTAATGGTGTACAAACTAGAAATAAATGTAAAAATATATTAACATTGAACCCCCAACCAAGCTCACATCATTTAATTTTTAAAATATTGAGTAAACTTCAACATTTAACAATCTAAAAATCCTTAACTATGACCAAAGTGATTTCAAATCAACGTAATTTAGTTTAGCACATGTCATTTTCAAAAGTTTGAAGCATACCAATGTCCACCAAACTACCGTGACATCATTATCTAGGTCATACAAAGGAGGCTTAACACTTTCTAGCTTCTCCAACAAGGATTCCACAGAGTATTTAGGCACAATTTTTGATATATTTGATGGTTGTTATCCTAATTATTTATCCTTATGGGAAGATGTAGAGAATGTAGATTCCTTTTCATTAGAAGAAGACATTTTAACTAAAGATAATTAGTTATTAAAGGATTGCATTCCATTTAGATGACAATCCCTACATTACATAGCTATTAAATTATAGGTTATGCCATGCATAGACTTACTATGAGGCCTCTTCTTTGATGGAAGAATAGTAGACGGTGGTTACCTCCACTACACTGATAAAAAAATAGTCATCACATATCTCATGGGATGAATTTAGTAGTTATTTGAGTCTACTTATTTCATATGTTACATTTGATATACATATTATAGTTAATTGGAAGAATGCTAGAATTGTGTAATGAGCACTAGCAATGTGGCTTCTGCCTAGAGAAACTTTTATAGTAAAGGAACATGTCAAGAATTATGTTCCCATCACTCAATTTAGAATGGGGATCCATGTTGTCATGACATTATTTTATTTAATCTTCCTCCATGCAAGCATCCACTTTGTACATCTATAATGGGCTCTCTTGCTAAACCTAATAAGTTTTAAAGTGAACTTATGCATTTGGGGAAGTAATCAATGCTCATTTCCAAGAACAAACCCTACAAAAATATAGGAGGCCACATAAAGGAAGCTTATATATGATGTTCTATCTATTATATGTAGTCATGGGGATAATATATAGGATAATGAAGTCCTATGGGATCCCATCCCAGACATCATAAAGAACCAAATTTGTGATTATTACTCTTTTGTGCATATATACTCATATGTCATGTTGGGTGAATATTTTTTCACTAGCTAACTGATGAGCAAAATGGGTCTCTTTAACCACAACATAGGGAGATTAGTCAGCCAAATGTGCAGGTTTACCACATCAGAGGTGGATAAATCTCTCCTCTCATCAAGGGGAGGTTCCCTATAAATATGAGGAGCTATATACTATATATATATATAAATAAAAAATAACACTCAGGGGTAGGACTACACCATCCATCTCTATTTTTTTAGAGATGATGTTCATAGATAAAGGAGAAATCTTGGTGATAATGTTGAAGGCACTCCTCTTCTTTCAAAAGTGGTCTTGCAACAGGGTGCAAGAGTTCTTTCTAGTGGGTAACCAATAAGTAACAAGGGCACAGTAACCAGTAAGATGAAGCATAACACAAAGTCTACACCTCAACTTCCCAAAGATTGAAATACAAAGGATAATGGGGGTACAAAGTCATCCCAAGATCCTTTACATAGAAAGAAACTAACAAACACACTGAAGACAATTGTGACAGAACAAAGTCTTTCCATAATTGGCTTCAGGACACCTTCCTGATTACTTCCACTAGTTTTGCTAGTTAAATTAAATAAACAAGAATGCTCCTAGGAAATGGAAATAAGAACAATTTCCTAAAATAACACAAGCTATAATAACACAAAGTCTAAAAGTAACTTGCTTTCTCATTCAGATAAAGTAATATGATCAATAATCTGAGCTCCAAGTCTTAGTAATTGCCTTTCAATTTGGGTAGAGTTTTACTTCTATAATGGTGAAATCTCCTTTTGCATCCAATAAGAGATTACAATCTATGGCAGCTAAGAAAGGCTTGGCACTTTGTTCCATGGAATGGCCCATGCTACATTCAATGCCTTGAATTTGTTTTTAGTTTTGTCAAAGGACCATGCTTAGAATAGTGCATCAACCTTAGCTATGGTGAGCCAATTCATCTCATATGTTTCCTCCAAATTATAGGTCACCTGGTCCTTTCCTTCTTATTTGCATAGTTGTCCACTTTGCCTTTACTTCATGGAAGAAAAATAGGTTGCATCCTTGATTTGGTGTGCTCAGATGACTACTTGGTGAACTATTTCACCTACTAAAAATAACTCTCTTATAGATATTTCAATATCTCCTATAGCCTTCTCTTCTTTCCTATTACAATTAGAGCTCTCGAGATATCTTCTTCAGCTAGTCACTTGGTTCATCCTTCTAGTTCTGCTCCATATTTGAAAATCAACAGATAATCCATTACCTTAAATTTGATGTTCGCAGGGACATCAATGGTCACTGGTTGTTTGAACCATATTCAACCATGAACCTTTGAAAGTTCATTGGTTTAATAGTTTAATGGTTTAGGTGGTCTTTATCAGTTCCTTGGTTTAATCACTTCCCTGGTTCAATCACTTCCTTGCTCTTTGGTTAAACCATCCCTTTAAACTAGTCTCTAGAATCTTTCACTTCTTTCCTTTGTTTGGAGCTTTCTTTGAACCTTTGAATCATTTTAGTTTAAGGTTCAACAGTTCAATCTCTTTCTGAGAATACTTTGTTTTGGCTAAGTCTTTTGAATCCTTGAAATTCCTTTAGTTTTACATCTTTGGAATACCCTAAAGGGAAGGTGTCCCTTTAGGCCTTTGAGAAAGGTCCATTTTATAGGTGTCAAGAGCCCCCCGTAAGGGTACCTACCCTTTAGGGTCCTTTGGGGTCCTTCAAATGATATGCTTCTTCAATTCCTTTAGACAAAATGTTTGAAGGAATTCCTTCAGACATTTTATCTGAAGGAAATCTTCCCTTGCCTTGGTCGCTTTTCTACCAAGATTTTGATCATTCCTTCGAGCAAAATGTTCGAAGGAATTCCTTCAGATAATTTGTCAGAAGGATTTTCCTTTGTGAAATTCTTCTGCAGGAAATATTTTTGAAGGAATTCTTTTAGTTCCTTTACTTGGTAATTTCCTCAGACAAAAAGTCTAAAGGAAATCTTCCCTTTTGGCTTTCTCTTTGATCTTTGTGCAAATGTTCCCTACCCTCCGCAAGGGCACTTGTCTTTTGTTCACTACCCTTCACAAGGGCACTTGCCCTCTCAGCTTTGAGACACTCCTTTGAACCATTCGATTGAACCGACTGATTGAACCAACTTTGGTTCAATGACTTAATGGTTTAATCTTTTGTTCTGCTCATTCAATTGACCACTTGAACCAATCTATTTGAACCAACCACATTGAACCTTTGAACTTTTTTTGGTTCAAGGTTCAACAGTTCAATGGTTCAATCTTCTTTCTTTTTGCTAAGCCTTTTGATACCATTGAACTTGCCAAATCGATTGAACTTTGAACTTTTGCTGAAGCACTTAACTCTTTCAGCTTGCCGACATTGGTGAACCTTTGAACCTTTTAGAAGCGGCATTCGATGGTTCAATCCTTTATTTGAAGCTTGCCGATGAACATTTTTGGTTGAACTAAGGCGTTGAACCAATCTTGAAATTGCCTAAGTGTTGGGAACTTGTTCCTTTGTGAGAACTCACCTATTTAAGTTGTTGAACCTATTGAATCTGCTAGTCCCTTAATTAAAAAAACTTGAATAATGAATAATTTGAATGCTCAAAACAATTTTTTGAGAAGGGAAGAGATAATTTTGGCCTGCAAGACCAAAATAGTTCATATATTGTCACAAAAATGAGTGACAGATTTTGGGAACAACAACTGGCTCTAGTTAGGAAACTTCCTTTAGTTTAAAACTTCAAACAGCTGAGGGGAGTAGAAACCAGAATCTCTAGTGCCTTTAAGTATGCCATTGGGCTATGGAGTCATGCTACCTAAAAAAAAAGGTGCCAAAAATGAAAATGAAAAGCACAAAATAGAACTAAAGAATATATAAATATACATATGTACAGATGATCTTATATGATACTTTAAGAATTGAAGTGTTTCAGATGCTACCCATTGTGAGGTAGAGAAAAGGGCGTGCCATCTTGATACTTCAACAAGAAACTATTTTCACCATTGAGTTGATGGATAGTAAAAGGGCCCCTCCAAAGGGAGTCAAATTTCCCATGCATTCCCTTTGGTTCTCTTCTCTTGTCCCACAATAAGACTTGATCTCCAATATAGAAATCATGGTCTTTTGCTTTCTAGTCGAAGAGTTTCTTCACCAGACTTTGATGCATAGCAATACGGTCCACCACCATAGTTTGCTACTCATCCAGCTCAGTCAAGCACATGATCCTCTTATCGATGGAGCTTTCATATGTCTGATCTTTGATTGCCTTAGCTAGTTTCAATGCTGGCTATTCCAAGGTAATTGGTATCTCAGCATTGAGACCATAAAGAAGTTGGAAAGGTGACATACCAATTGCCTTCTTGGGTGTAATTATGTCTACCCATAAAGCATCAACCAATGCTTTATGCCATGTTCATTGGTTGTCATCTACCAGCTTCTTGATGATAGTCACCAGGTTCTTGTTTCTTGATTTGAATTGGCCATTCCCTTATGGAAAATAATCAGAAGAGTGGGAGAGGGTAATCCCATAGTAAAAACAAAACTGAGTAATCTCTTGGGAAGAGAAACAAGCTATGTTGTCTATGACAATCTTGGTTAGGACCCCAAAATTGGAAATGATGTTTTCCTTGAGGAATTTGCACACTACTTCTAAAGTAGCATGCTTGGTTGGAATATCTTCCACCCACTTGGTGAAGTAATCTGTGGCTATGAGGACATAATCATGTCTAGCACTTGAAGATGGGTTTACAGCACCAATGAAACTGATTCCCCATTGTTGAAATGGCTCTTCTATCACCACTGGCTTAAGAGGTAGAACAACTAATTTGGGTCTTCCAATGAATTGTTCGCATAGTTCACATCTTTGTGCCCATTTATATGCATCTTGAAATAGAGTAGGCTAGTAATACCTGGCTCACAAAATATTATGGGCAATTACAGGAGCCAAAAAATGTCCTCCATAAGCTAGATTATGGAAGGAATTTAGAAGTTGGTTTTGCTACCCTTTATCCATGTAGTGAATGAACACTCCATAAAGGTTCTTCTTATACAGGCCATTGTCCCATAGGATAAAATTGATAGCTTTTAATGTGACAGTCCTCCTTTCTTTACGAGACAAGTGAGTAGGACACTCACTGTAAGTAAGGAAATGAGCAATACTTGAATACCACTCATTCATGGTGGAGACAAAGAGGACTATTGGTGAGTCTTCAACTTCTTCTTCTCCATGATCTATTTCTTCTAGTCTGTTGTCAGCAATTAATTGGCATATGCCCTTTCCTTACACTAGCTTCATTGGTTTGATGACTAGATCAAACTCCTAGATTTTAGTAATCAAATTACCTCTTTTCATTCCAAACTCCTATTGAGTTAATATGTATTTGACTATGGTGTTAGGAACTAGGGTAGTAGTGTGTGAATTCAGGATGTAAAAGTGGAAATGCTTCACTGCCTTTACCACTACATAAGCATGTTTTTCCATATTTGAGACTTCAGCTCATGAGCTTTGAGAGGACAACTCATGAGCTTTGAGAGGACAGATCATGAAAGAAATGGGAGATTCTATACCTTATTTGTTTTATTGAACTAGAATTATTGAAAGTGTGTGTTTAGAAGCATAACTATACATTGTGAAATCCTTGGTATAATCTGGACAAACTAGAATTGGGGAGTGGTCAATAGCTATCTTGATGTCTTCATATGCTAACTTGCCTTCTACAGTCCATCAAAAAATTGATTTTCCCTTCATCATGTCCACAATGTGGTGAGTCTTCTCAGTGAACTTTGGGATGAACCTTCATAAAAAATTCACCTTTCCAAAGAAAGAGTGAACTACAGTCTTACTTGTGGGCAGAGTAAGTTCTTGGATGGACTTGACTCTGTCTGAGTCAATCTTTATGCCTTCTTGAGATATAATGTGCCCAAGAATTTTCCCTTATGTTACTCCAAAAATAGACTTCTTAGGATTTAGAGAAATGCCATTCTGGCGGCAACATTCCAACACTTGTTGAAAATGGTGCACATAATCAGGATGATGCTTGGAAAAGACTATTAAATCATCCAAGTACACTATAATGAACTTACCCATTTCATCCTTGAAAGCAATGTCCATTTTCCTCTGAAAAGTGATGCCAACATTTATTAGGCCAAATGGCATTCTCTGATAGGCAAAGGTGCCCCAAGGTGTGGTGAAGGCAGTGTTATGCTAGTCTGCTTCACCAACTTCAACTTGAATGTACCCTAAGAAGCTATCTAGCATTGATAACATCTCTGAACTAGTCACTATCTGAAGTACTTGATCCATGATGGATAGAGGATAGTTATCCTTTAAGGATGACTGATTTAAATTTCTAAAGTCCACACAGAGGCAAATTTTTACATTCTTTTTCCTCACAAGTACTATGTTGGCAATCCATGTAGAATGATGGATTGGGAAAATTATTCTAGCATTCAATATTTTCTATATTTCAAATAGAATAGTACATGATATATTCAAATTGTAATACCTAGATTTTTGATTGTAAGGCACTAAGTCACTCTTGAGAGGGATTTCATGGTAAATTTCTTCAAGCCTGAGTGACTTCAGATCATCATAAGAGTATGATAGGACATCCATGTACTAGCAGAGCAGAGCAACAAATTTGAACTTCTTTTTTGGAGTGTAACACTTTCCGATGTTCACCATCTTAGGATTTTCCTTGGTACCCAAATTTATCTAATCAAACTCTTGAGAGGAGCTTGAATCCATTTGTTGTTGTTTGACGAACCTGTCATGTTTGTCAAATAGCTTCTCAAGGGAAACAAGGCCTTTTAGGATTTTATTTCCTTTAAGTTGTAGGAATTCTTCACCTACATCTGCACTTGATTTAGGGTCTAGTTCAAGCTTTTGAGGCTGACTACCTTGAAAATGAAGTTATTCAAAGCTATCTTTTTGCTCCAAGAAGGAAATGATTTGGTTGTCACCATTAAACACTTGCCAATGATTGGCATTGTCAAGCAAACTTGGTTGAAAGACTAGTTTAATAGTGTGCCTATCTCCCTCAAAATTAGGGTGAGGAACCAAGAGAGTTACTAAAATAGCTACTGCATCAGCTCAGTCATTGAATTCCCTGGGTATGGTAGAGATGTTGAAAGCATCAAATCTTTCAATTTGATCCCAAACTAGATTGTAGTAGTGGTGCAATCTCTCATTTTTAGTTTGATATAGGTTCCTTACCTGACAAACCACTAGTTCAACATCTCCTTTGGCATGAAGGAGTTTGATGCCTTTGTCTTGAGTAGCCTTCAATCCAAGTAATAGAGATTCATACTCAGCTATGTTGTTGGTGTTGCTAAACTACAACTTGTATGAAGGAAAAATATCTCCTTGAGGAGATGTCAACACAATCCCAGCTCTTGAACTAGTAGAGGAGTAGCTGCCATCAAATTCCAAAATCCATACCTCATTAGACACTAATTTTTTCTTAGATTCTTCTACACTTGCACTATGCTCCACCAATCCTTCTACTATTCCATCTGAACCAATTTTTAGGTTGACACATTCGGGAATTTCATCAGACACCTCATGGACTTCCCCTATGGATAAAAAGTAATTACCCATGCCTTAAAACTCAAATAGAATTTGAGCTTCAGGCACTGATGTTTGAGTGACCACATATTTTCCTTCCTTCTTAGGGAGAAATCTCTGCATAATGCATTTGACTGAGATCCTCACCTTGATAGGTCCATACTTAATTCACCACCAGCATCCTTGCAAAAATTTCACCCAAGAAGGATGTTGTATGATGCTGGGATGTCGACCACTAGGATAGTCATCTTGATTCTCTTATTTGGGAATGCTGCAAATGCAAATTGGGCATCCTTAATTTGTCCCAATAGTGGCACATGTTTGTTCTCCATGGAGAAACATCTCTCAAATGTCTTGGTTAGTGTGAGACCAAGGGATTTTATCACTTTGGTAGGCATGACATAGTCAGATGCACCAGAATCTATGATGTAATTGTTTCGCTGGTGTCCATTTATCAATAGGGAGACATAAAATGGTTCAGTCCTCCTAGGAGTAGTTGGAGGAGTAATGATAAGGTTATTCTTGGTGGATGTGTTCTTGGGGGGATCATGAGTTACCTTCAAAATTGCTTGTCCTACATGGATGGCTTGGTTCTTTACACATTGAACCTACTTATCTAACTGCTTAGGGTTAGATTGTAGGAATTTAAATTCAAATATTTGAATTTTAGTTTTCTTTATATGGTCAATTATGTCAAATGTCTAAAATGAACTAGGAATAGAGGATGGGAGTTCATCCTTTTGGTTTTTGGGAGGGGAAAGACTGGTCTGTGAATTTAAAGTAGAAGGTGTAGGGATGTTTGATGTACTTACCTTTCTTGAAATCACCAGGTCCTTTAGCTAGAAAGGTAGAGTGGTTCCCTGCTTAGCAATTAAAATTATTGGTTGAGGTTACTCCTCTATTTTTTCTTTGTCAGCTTATTGGGCTAACTGGTTCTGGGATCGAGTGAATACAACATATGTTCCATCAACTATTTTACCTTCATTTTTGGGTTTATCTTGGTAATTCAAGAAACCAATGTTGGAGTCACCAGCTAATTCTTCTTCTCCCTTTGTGAAGAGATTAGCGTCATCTTTTGGGTTCAACTCAGGCTAGAAGAAAAAATCTGATACTACTTCAAGATATCCAACTGCTGAATTGGTTGGAGGTGCTTCAATGGCCAATTTCCCCTAAGGGGGAGGAAGACAATTTCACTGCCCTTAGCTCCTGGTAGAATGGCCTTGGTATGACTAATTGGGGAATGTCCTCCTTGGTATATATCTATATGAAGGAGCAGATAACATCCCTTGCACCATTTTCTTTCTAAGAGCTAGCAATTCATTTGCCAGCTTCTACATCATTAGATAATTGGTGACTATAGGTGAGTATTCAAAAGATGAAGAGGATTTGCCTTTGTTAGGATATCTCCTTATTTTTCCTACTAAGATAAGGTCATCTTCTACCTTAGTAGCCAAATCTTGAGTAGCAGTAAGGTTTATGTGGCCAATCGTCTTAGTAGAAAACTCACTTCAGGCAGATGTGAGTTGATGAAGCATTTGAGGTTTTTAGGTGTTGGCTAAGCAATTATAGGAATCTGATTCCTTAGCTTATCAAACTTGGCAATGAAATCCCTCATAGGTTCATGAGGTTCTTTCTTCATATGTGTGAGTTGGGCTAGTAGGGCATGCGCATCTTCTAGTAGGCTTAAACCTTGCTTCAAATTTGGCTTTGAGAGTGGCCTAGTTAGTCACTGACTGAGCCTATAGATGGTAGAACCAATCTATAGTAGCACCTTGTAGTGTTTCCACAAACATCTTGACTACTATGTCTTCATATTCCACACCTATCATGCCACAGGCTATGCTAAAGGCTAAAATATGTTCATCAGGATGAAATCTCCCATCACCAAAGAATTTAGGGAAATTCTTCCTTAAACTATGTGGTAGCTCATGTAGATGTGGAGTAAAATTGAGTGGACCAAAAGAATTACCCTACCATGATTTGATTATGGATAGTGGGGATAACAAATCTAGGTGAAGTATGTATA
Organism: Torreya grandis; assembly: GCA_037957365.1. Classification (NCBI taxonomy): domain Eukaryota; kingdom Viridiplantae; phylum Streptophyta; class Pinopsida; order Cupressales; family Taxaceae; genus Torreya; species Torreya grandis. The sequence continues at coordinate 879,674 of JARHVA010002349.1, forward strand.
GGCAAAGCTCTGCTAATAGTAGAAAAAGAAGCTCTGCCTTGTGTTGGTGACCTGGTATGTGTAGGAAGAACACTCTTGGATCATTGAACTTGAAGTTAGGGAGGGAACAAATCAAAATTACTGTGCTACACCAACTCAAAAATAGGATCAACAACACCTTGGGCTCTTTATCTTCTAGTATAGCATGGAGTTTCTAGATTATAGAATAAAAATGGGAAAGAATTGGCCCTACTTTAGCTTGAAGCTCGAGGCTTCAAACTATGTGCTCTTCCCCAGTGGAGCCACTTAAAAACTATTGGGTTAATATCTTGTCACTAGCTAACTGATGAGAAAAATAGGTCTCTTCAACCATAACATAGGGATATTGGTTGGCCAAATGTGCAGGTTTACCACATCAGAGGTGGATAAATCTCTCCTCTCATCAAGGGGAGGTTCCCTATAAATATGAGGAGCTGTATACTATATATATAAGCAAAAAATTACACTCAGGGGTAGGACTACACCATCCATCTCTCCTTTTTTAGAGATGATGTTCACAAACAAATGAGAAATCCTAGTGATAATACTAAAGGCACTCTTCTTCTTTCATAAGTGGTCTTGCAATAGGGTGCACGTGTTCTTTCTAGTGGGTAACCAACAAGTAACAAGGGCGTAGTAACTAGAAGGATGAAGTGTAACACAAAGTCTACACCTCAACTACCCAAAGAGTGAAATATGAAGGATAATGGGGGCACAAAGTCATCCCAAGATATTTTACATAGAAATAAACTAACAAACACATTGAAGTTAATTGTGATAGCACAAAGTCTTTCCATAATTGGCTTCAGGGCACCTTCTTGATTACTTCCACTAGTTTTGCTTGTTAAATTAAATAAACAAGAATGCTCCTAGGAAATAGACATAAGAACAATTTCCTAAAATAACACAAGCTATAATAGCACAAAGTCTAAAAGTAACTTGCTTTCTCATTTAGATAAAGTAATATGACCAATAATTTGATCTCCAAGTCTCAGTAATCACCTTTTAATTTGGGCAGAGTTTTACTTCTATAGTGGAGAGATCTCCTTTTGCATCCAACAAGAGATTACAATCTATGGCAGCTAAGAAAGGCTTGGCACTTTGTTCCATGGAATGGCCCATGCTACATTCAGTGCCTTAAATGCATTTTCAGTTCTATCAAGGGACTATGCTTGAAACAGTGCATCAACCTTAACTGTGGCATGCCAATTCATCTCATATGTCTCCTCCAAAGTATAGGTCACCTAGTCCTTTCCTTCTTATTTTCACAGTTGTCCACTTTGCCTTTACTTCATGGAAGAAAAACAGGCCGCATCCTTGATTTGGTGTGCTTAGATGACTACTTGGTGAACTATTTCACCTACTAAAAATAACTCTCTTGTAGATATTTTAATATCTCCTATAGCCTTCTCTTCTTTCTTGTTGTAATTAGAACTCTCAAGCTATCTTCTTCAATTGGTCACTTGGTTCATCCTTCATGTTTTTATCTATATTTAAAAATCAATAGATAACCTATTACCTTAAATTTGACATTTGTGGGGATGTCAATGGTCACTGGTTGTTTGAACCATATTGAACCATGAACCTCTGAACCTTTGAAAGTTCATTGGTTCAATAGTTTAATGATTCAGGTAGTATTTATCAGTTCCTTGGTTTAATCGCTTCCCTAGTTCAATTTCTTCCTTTCTCTTTGGTTGAACCATCCCTTTGAACTGGTCTCTAGATCTTTCACTTCCTTTTTTTAGAGCTTTCTTTGAACCTTTGAACCTTTGAACCATTTTGGTTTAAGGTGAAATAGTTAAATCTCTTTATGAGAATAATTTGTTTTGGCTAAGTCTTTTAAATCCTTGAAATTCCTTCAACTTTATGTCTTTGGAACACCTTGAAGGGAAGGTGTCCCTTCAGGCCTTTGAGAAGGGTCCATTTTCTGGGTTTCAAGAGCCCCCCACAAGGGTACCTACCCTTCGGGGTCCTTCAAGTGGTCTGCTTCTTCAATTCCTTTGGAAAAAATGTCTAAAAGAATTCTTTCAGACATTTTGTCCAAAGGAAATCTTCCCTTGCCTTGGCCACTTTTCTGCTAGGATTTTGATCATTCCTTTAGGCAAAATGTCTGAAGGAATTCCTTCAGATAATTTGTTCAAAGGATTTGCCTTTGTGAAATTATTTCACAAAAAATATTTTTGAAGGAATTCTTTTGGTTCCTTTACTTGGTAATTTCCTCAAATAAAAAGTCTAAAGGAAATCTTCCCTTTCGGCCTTCTCTTTGATATTTGGGCAAATGTTCCCTGCCCTCTACAAGGGCATTTGCCTTTTGTTCACTGCCCTCTACAAGGGCACTTTCCCTCTCGACTTTGGGACACTCCTTTGAACCTTTCGATTGAACCGACTGATTGAACCAACTTTGGTTCAATGGCTTAACAATTCAATCTTTTGTTCTACTCATTCAATTGACCACTTGAACCAATCTCTTTGAACCAATTTCATTTAACCTTTGAACCTTTGAACATTTTTTGGTTCAAGGTTCAACAATTCAACAGTTTAATCTTCCTTCTTTTCGCTAAGTCTTTTGAAGCCATTGAACTTGCTGAAGCAGTTGAACTTTGAAATTTTTTCAAAGCACTGAACTCTTTAAGCTTGTCGACGTCATTGAACCTTTAAACCCGTTAAACCTTTGAACCTTTTGGAAGTGGGGTTCAATTGTTCAATGCTTTATTTGAAGCTTGCCGATGAACATTTTTGGTTGAACCGAGGCGTTGAACCAATCTTGAAATTGCCTAAGTGTTGGGAACTTATTCCTTTGTGAGAACTCGCTTGTTGAAGTTGTTGAACCTGTTGAACCTGATAGTCCCTTAACTAAATAAATCTTGAATAAGGAAGAATTTGAATGCTCAAAATAATTTTTTGAGAAGGGAAGAGATAATTTTAGCCTACAAAACCAAATAGTTCATATGTTGTCCCAAAAATGAGTGACAGATTTTGGGAACAACATGTCAAAAACATAGTTAAAATTGTTGAGGGTCTCTACCCTTAGGTCTAGATGGCTATCCATAGTCAACATTTGGCTATAATTTCACCCAAAATTATCAGAACACTTATCAACAATGAGGGAGATTACTAGATCTATCCTAACTACACTATAATCATGATTTCTAGAGATAAGATGGATCCTCCTTAGTTTACTAAGTTTGTTCCAAATAAGTTAGCTAAACAAGAGATTGCATACCAAATATGGAATGGTATTGATGAAGAGTTGACAAAGAATAAGAAAGCTACATTTCATGGCTCCCACATCACTCTTGGGAGGATGCAGTAAACTATATGAAGGAAATTTAGGTAAGTTAGAACTACCAAGAAAGCATATGCATTTCCCACTCTCCCCCACAAATATTGAGACCCCATTGGGAAGGTATAATAGAAGATTCACACCCTTATCCTTGCTTATAAACATAAGCCATTTGATCATGATTTTCTATTTATAAATGCCAATGATGATGAAGAAGTGAAAAAATAGCAATAACTATAGGCTTGAGTGAGGATCTATTGAGGGTAATATAGGATGAACCCTCTCTCACTCTCAAAGAGAAAAAATTTAGGATCCCACCTCCAGGAGGAAGATCTTCCCACTTTTAGAACGGTAAGCCATATCAACAATCAATAGAAGAGGGACAAGATCCCCAAGGTCCACTCACAAATCAAGACCAACCACAAGAGAAAGAATAGTTCATAGGTGAGTCATCACTTACTAAAGGATAGGATGAATAAGAAAAATAAGAAGTGTCTACCTTTGCATAGGTAGAAAAAGAACAAATTCTTCCAATTCAAGCATTAACTATTGAATTGAGAAAGGTTAAGAAAGATATGGTAGAAGATATGACTCAAGTTGAGCAAAGAACATGAAGGGAAGATATTGGGATCATTTGTTTGGACTCATCTAATGAAAATGAGATAATGGCTTCAATAGCCCCAACACCCAACAAATTTCACCTCCTCTTCCCTAAAATAAAAGAAAAATAAAGTGCTATTAGAATAAGTCAAAGGGGGATAAACCTCAGACCCCACCCACACAAACACTCAAGGAGAAATGACCTTCACTTTAAGGCAATCAAACATTAGGTGGATGAGGAATAATTATAGTAGGATAATGTCTTAAGCCTACAAGCACTAAAAGCTAAGGCACCTCTCATTGGTGAGTCATTTGGTAAGGGTCCTCTTCTCATAGCTCCCTTAGGAATTTTTACTTTGATGTCATTACCACTTGTTTCTTTTATCCCTACACCAATTATGTCCACATTCATTCCTATTTAATCACTTTATATCGATCTCTTTTTTATGTTCCCATTTGCTACTTTTCCTAGTACCACTTCAACTTCTTCACCTTCCACTACTATAGCTTCTTTCCCTTCAATGTCCATTCCTACAACCATAGCTCTTTCCATCCAAACCATCATAAAACCTATCACTCCAATTATTTATTCTTATACCTAATTAGGTTCACCTATACTTTCTTCAACACCAGTCTCCATGAAAATACTAATGACAACCATGAGGGCCCCAAGAAATGAACTAGTTTATGTTATGTACCCAATGACATAATTAGGAAACATAGATTGGTCTAAAATAATTTCACCATCAATGACCAAACCTTATTTTAAAACTAATCTTGAGTTTGAAGATAATGTGTAAGTGGAAGCTCAACCATCAGATCCTTCAAAGCTCATTCTTATAGATTGGGCCAAGGAGTTAGGAGATTCAACCTTTAAGAGGACCAATCTAAAGATCATTGAACTTCTAATGGTGAGATCATCATTTGACAAGGTTAAAACTTTGGTCTAATGGGTTATAAATAGGAAGATTGAGGATATATCTAGGAGAAGTTTGATCATGGAGGAAATGGAATAAGTTTAATCCCTTTTGAAGAGACAGAATAGGAAGAAGGGTCAGTCCCCATATGTTGAGGACCTCAAGTCCTATACAGAGACCTATACTAAGGTAATCTTGGTCACACATGAGGGAAATGAGATGGATAGACATGATATTAAATAATATTTAGAAAATATTAGAGAGTAACAATAGGTAATTTGAGCTCCCCATGGTATTGAATATGAGGTGCAAAATACAACACTCATGCTATATGAGATTTTGGATTCAATTCACTATTTGAGAGTCAATTTGGCTCCCCATGTAAATTTAATAACCAAATTATTCAAGTTTCTTAGGGAAGATGAGAATAAGCTAATTTTTTTTGGTAGTTCACACCCCTAATAAGTAATTTAGCCACTTTTACTTGATGAATCCTATGGAGGCATCAAATGCATTGAATTTAGCTTTAATAAGGACACACCAAGCTTAAGATTGGGTATCATCTTTTATACTATAGTTAAGCATAACAAGGAAAAAGGAAACAAAAGTATAAGTCTTTTGGTTTTGATTTAAATCCACCATGATAGAACATGTTAGATTAATGGAATAAATATGTAGGGTGACTAGGCCACATCGTCTAGACATGAAATTAATTCATGAAAAACATTCTAAGGTGTATAAGTATTATCAATATTTTGATGCTGAGAATAAAGTAGCATAAATGCCACCTACCAATTTTTCTCCATAGAATCCACCTATAGTGTTAGTAAGTACTATATCAATGCCACCTCACACTTTAGATTTGATTATAACTCCCTTTCAATCAATGATTGCATCATTGATTATAGTTCTAGTTACCACATCATCAAGAACAAGCACAACTATAGTTCTAATGGAAATTTTGAGAAACATCAAGTAAGATATAATTTAGATCGAAGGCTATTTTTTTATAATTTTGCATGTAACATTTATAAATGAATAATTAAGTCCTAGTTAAATCTATATTGTAATTAACTATATCATTTTTTATTAGCATGCACACATTACATGACATAAATATTTATAAGTTATGACATGTAACTGAAACTTATTTTATAGTCTATTAAGATGTAATCAAAGTGTTCAAAACTTAGAAGATGAGGTGAACCCTTTCCCAAGTTCTTTATAGACATGTATAACTCTATTTTCAAAGGGTCAAATTTTTGGATGAATATATAAGAAGAGATCAATAAATTGATTATCATGCAATCATGTTTGTTCCTTCTTATTCCCTCTCTATGTTAATGAATTTATAGTTTCTTTATCTATATTTATTTAATTATTTTGATGTGTGATAATGTTATGGATGAATCTGATTGTTTTATTAATGAAGGTTAGTACTATATGTGCAATATATATTAAGTATTTATACATTTTAATGATTTAGATAGTTAGTACAAGTTAAATTGATAATACAAGGTGTGTAGAAGTATCTCTTTTGGTATAGCGTTTTAGGTGTGAGCCATAACTACCCTAGATAAATTCTTGGTCTAAACTGTAACCTCTTATACAAAGGTATGAAACATCAGCCCTAAAAAGAGAAAACCTCAGCTAAGACTATTAAGCATCTTATATATATTATCATAGACTATTAACTATGTTTGTTCATGATTGTGCAAAATCTACAAACAATAAACACTAGTTATGAAGATTTTTGTCCACCAAATAAACAACCTTAGAAAATCCCTTCTAAAAACATAAATCCTTATTTTCTTCCTTACCCTTCCTTCCTTTTTAGTTTCTTTGAGATATTCCCACCATAGAGTATTTCTCCACCCATCCAAACCTCCTAGTGATTTACCTTTTTTATTAGAATTCATGCATCTATACACAAACCTGGTTAACAACCCACATGATCAACCTGCTATTCCACCACACAATTTTTTTATCCACATACATTCAACTCATGACCTAGTGTGGAATTTATTTCCATAGAGATCCAAAAAATTTAGAGGTTACCTCATTTAAACTCTTTGAGGTGTGCATAAACCCAAAATAATAGAAGATAAAAAAATTGGTGCTAGAAGGAGGGCACACTTGTGTGTTTTCCCAAAAATAGAGGGGAAATCATTAGAAAGACACTTGGGAGATTAACAAGGTATAGGTCCCAATATAAAATTTTGGTATAACCATTATCAAATTATAGGAGGCTTAGACCCATACCTATCATCCCTGATATACATTGAGCTTGAACACCTTTTTCCATAAGAAGCATCCCTATTGTAGAAAAAACATTATCAAAGGATGCAAGGTTATCTTAGTCACTTATGGACTCCTTAAAACTAGGAGTAAACATGGGATATTATATTAGCACTCGACATTTAATATTGACTATGCCAACATCAATTCACATAAGGCATAGGCCTTATGCACTCACTCAAAGCATAACAAAGAAAATATTGGGGTCTGCATTGGGATAGTTATGCCATGGCATGAGATATCAAATATAGAACTTGGTCATTTAAAGGAAGGCTTAAGTAGGTCCCTTGATGCATTTATTTCATGGGTTAGGCTTGTCGGTCTATAGGCACAAGCCTAACTAGGGGACTAGTTCTAGCATCATTCAAGTACAAGCCTTAGATAAACTAAACTAAGCATCATACATGCATAGGATGGGTCAAGGGATTACTCTTACTTCAAGTATTCATACTTAGGATAAAATTTCTAGCAAGGATATCAATGTTTGGTGCATGATCTATTTATATGTATTTATTAAACAAGATATGCTAACATCATCATTCAATATAGGGATGCCATTAGTGACCTAGACTAGAAGCTCTCTTAGAAAAACATACATATATCAAAATTATAGCATTAGAACCATTGCATGAATTTTTCATTAAACTATTAGTACAAAAAATATGTAAACCAAAAACATCAGGTGTACTTTGACCTTTCTTTGTCATTTAATCAAAGTTCAAATTAACAGAGTTTATGATATATAGAAGTTTATGATATATAGAAGCAGAGCATATACTTCACTAAGACTACTTAATTGCCTAGAGGCTCACGAGTGAGCTTGGGCATATACAAATAGAGCCTTCATGGAATTTGAGCTAATTTTAAGTCTTAATGGAAATCAAAACATATAGAACTAATTCTTTAGAGCTTCATTACATTCAATTCACATCCCCTTGCTCACTAGTTTGAGCTCTTTTTATAGCTTGTAGGAACATATCTTGCCAAGGTAGATCTACGCACACTAGGTGTCAATATAGAGCCCAAGTAATAATTTCACTAGCTCCATGAACTTATTATCTTTGCATTATAGTCACCACATTTTTTTATTTCTATAAGATTCCCCTGAAGATTTGGGTACTAGTTAACTGCCTACCAATTGGCATAAGATGTGCATTGATTCTTCCAGCTAGCACCAAGATGCCAAAATATAAATCATCATACCAAGTGATTACCTCAAATCAAGGTGTCTATCATGATAGCATGGATCCAAAACTTAATGAAATAGGGGGCCAAAATTAACACATATAAAATTACTAGTCCACCCTCAAACTAGTCTATTAAAGCCTTCAACATGTAGAATTCATGCACGCTCTCCTTCAGCTTGAAACTAAAGTCCTTAAAGTCCTTGATATCAAGGCTTATCTCTTCAGTAGTGATATATATTTACATGGTGGTAGTGCTAAGTGTGAGCACATCAGTCTTTTCTAGTTCATTCTTGAAGGCCTCTAGACTTGCCTTAGCTTTTATCACTCCTCCATCTAGGATTGCTCCTTGATCATAGGCCTTAGTCTACAAGGTATGAAAGAGTGATTCTAGTTCTATTATTGGTCCTTTATCTAGGTTCTTATTTCATTTATCTTCCCCATTATTTTCACATGTTTTGACCTACATGTAGAGTATACTTGCACCATTAGTTTCTCCTTTTCCTCCTTTTCTTACTTAAGGTGTGCATCTATGAATGACACTTGGTTGGAAAAGATCAATAATATGTCATCATTTGTATTTTTGACTTATTTAAATTTTGTGAAGAGGTCCTCTCCCTCTTTAAGATTATTAGAAATCTCCTTTTGTAGCATGACATAGGGATATTCTTCTTCTTCTTACACTAGCTCTAGTTTCATCCTTAGAAGCATCTGCTCCACTGGGACACATATCTTATCAACCTCAGAGAGGTTGGATATATTGATGCTGACCAAGAGGGAAGGTTTGGCCATCTCTATACACTTTCATAGCTACTACAACTTGAATTTCATGGATGATGCTTCATCTTTGGCATCCTTGTAGAGTTTCTTCCATTTCTTTGCCCTACCATCATTGATGATATTTTTGCACATGATTTTTTCCATCCAAATAAGCATATTCCCAAATTGGACTGGGTTCATGGCATGAGGGTTCATGATGAGGGATTCATACCCTTATTTAGGTTCTTATACTCCTAATATAGCCTTTTGAGGTGCCTTAAAGTGAGTTTCATCCATGTATCTATCAAATACAAATGCATGTTGTTTATGCATCCTCTCAAAGGTAGATTCAGGGGCATGAAGTTAAACATATAAAAGTCTTCATCTATCCACCCCTTCTACACCTTCTCTCTAATGCTCAATTGTACACATTCTTCCTCAACTATGGATAACTCCATTTATTCTTCCTCCTAACTAGAACCACTACTTTATTTATTCCTTTAATCTAAGGAGTCATCTTCTTATTCTGTAAGGGGTTCTTCTTTGGACTTCCCCTTTTTGTTCACTTCCTCTTCCTAGGGTTTCTTAATGTTACCTCTAGGTGTATTCCCTTGGTATTAAATTTGACTTCTTTCTACTAGGATTCCTCTTCAACCTCCTTTTGTTTTTCTAAGGTGCTAGTATCACCTTATTTTTCTTCATGCACCCCTTCACTACTTGGGCATGCCTATTTTGTAACTTCATCTACTTTCCTAGTGAGGGTGCTAGGTGCCTTTTTGGCTTTCTCAATGGTTGGTCTCACACTTATGAGAACTTTATTTGTCTTCTTCTCTCTCTTGGCCTTCTATTTATTGGCCTCAACCTTCTCAATATCTACCAAACTTAGGCCCATTTCCTTTTAAGCCTTCCTCTTCTTCTCTGGTGCTAGTACCATCTCAATCTCTTCCTTATTGTGGCCCATTTTCTTCCACAACATTTTATTCTCATCATGAAAGCTATATGGAGGGTTTTTATTTGGATGAGGCACTTGATGGATTCTTATATTCTTCAAGTATGATATTTATTCCACCTTAGAGGGCCTTTTAAACATCCTTGACACTAGGCTCCTCTTCTTCAACCTACACAATTTAGGTATTTATTCTTTCTTCTTCCTCTATCTCTTCCTCTTTTTTATGCACAAGGGTTTCTTCCACCTCCATTTCTACCAAAGTTATTATAGAGAGAACAATAGGTCCCTTATACTTATTATTTTTCTACTTCTTACCAGAGGAAGTAGTATTTGACACGAAGGTTACATGTTTCTTGGGAGATAGAGGTGTTGCTTATTTACTAGAGGCAACCTCAATCTAATGCACTCCTATATTTCTTCAAGTGTCACTCCCCACTTATTCTAAGGAGACTTATATTACATTTTTGGCATTGGATTCCCTTCTTTGCCAATTAAGAGTAGGTGATCATCATCTTTTCCAGGGTTGGTGTCCTTATTCTACATCTTCATCTCATAGAAGAGATTTAAGATGTGCCCTGTAATAATTACCCTTTAGAGGGGATGGAGATCCATTCGATCAGAGTCATCCTCCTCATCCTTTGTGGATTTTTCTCTTAGGTATACATACTATCACCTTAATATTTTCCTTTCTTGGTTCATGGCCTTTAATGAGATGTCTAGATGCTATACATTGGGAATCTTCCTTAACATCACTATGAAATATTTAGTGGAAAATGCATAAGGTAGTTTTATCCAACTAGATAGGTTCTTATCTATGAGTACCAAATGCACTCTTTAGAAATGTTGCATGATGGTGAAGGTCATTATGCCTAACATGTGCTGGGGGATCTCCTTTGAGATGCACCATTCAATCTTGAATGTCTCTATGTGTTAACCACACTACCCTAGTACTCTTGTTTTGTATTGTTGGGAGAAGCTAGGTTGGTAAGTAAACTCTTGATATTTCATCACCAAGGAGTCTTTATGTGCTAGGAAGACCAAAAGATTATCATCATCACCATTGAGCACATGATCTCCTCCATCACTATCAGTATTAGTATGGACCCCCATCGAAAGGTCTCACACACCATGTGGCATTTCAACACATTCTTCACCATCTCCTCAGTAATAAACCTTGTAATATTGAACTTGATCCCTTGCACCATGTGGTGGGCAATGCATAAGTATGTCTTACTTATGTCTATCCCCCATCCACCAGGGAAAAGATTAGGACTCATGAGATATGACATTACCCTCATGCTAGAGTCCTATATATATTTGATTAATAATGCAAACCCTACCTTGTAATATTTTAGGAGTTTTGTAACCCTCTTTACTTTTACAACATCCTTTATCATCTAATAGATGTCAATTCTAAACATAGGAGTCATGTGAAATGGAATCGATCACCATGGACATGTGAAAGGAGGAATTGTACCAAGGGGAATTGTACCAATTCCTCTAGCTTTCCAAATTTTGGTAGCTCATATATCTAGGTCACACTAATGGTTGCTAGCCTATCTTGGATAGAGATGTCAAATAAAACCACGCTTGCTTTATTTTCTCTCCTATATCAACCATCCAATCCTAGTTGATCTCTTGCACATTATTTGGTGTGTGATGGTTGTATTACTTTAACCTACATGTATGCACAAATGATACCCAAGTCTCCCCCATTATGACCTCAAGGGGAAACTGCATTTATTTATATAAATTTTTTGTGTTTGCTTCCCTGTCAATCACTATGAAGCTAAATCCTTCCACAAACTACATATTTTTATTTACAACAACTATTTATTATACCATCTATGTCTTCTTGGCATCCTTTTGTACTTGGGGTGGACCTAAACTTATTCATTTCTTTCCCATTCTAAACTAGTTGTTATTTTAGCATTGTTAGTTGATCTTCCCGAACTCCTTAATACTTCTTTGTGCTTCTTCATAGTCATAGGGTATGTGAATATAAATTTAGATCTTGATCTTCATTCACTATTAAAGATGGCCTCAACATCACTAAAAACCTCTAATATCCTTTTCTCTCACAATTTTCTCCTCACATGCCTTTTTTGAATATCAAATAGAATACAAATTTTTAATCTTTACAATTGTTCTCATTTAGTGCCTATGAGTGATTAGGTTTTCACTTGGTATTATTTTCTATCTTCAGATCTAGTTTTGTGTTCAAATTAGCATAAGGTTTGTAACATAATATAGTTAGGTATTCACTTCTTTATACCTAAATTTTAGATACCTTATTAATTATAGGTGAGTAATGGCATATCAACACATGGATTTTTGGAAATTTGCTAAACCTATTAAATCTACAACAATCCACTACCATATTTGCATTTATTATGGATCTCTATTCCTATACCATCAATACATTAGCTTCTCTTAGTGGTGTACTTGGTAAAGTTATCGGTGATTTAAATGGTCACATATCACCTATAATTGGGTGGATGATAGCTTGTCTTAACAATCTTCCTCCTATGCTTCATTCACCTTGGCATGACCTTCACCCTTATTATGGAAACCTAGGCATAATGCTTCCATGCACATAATTTAGCCTCCTCAATTCCATCTCCTATTCCATCTATGCTTCCTTTCAAGTATGCTTCAATCCCTTGGTTGATTTCTCTATGCTTTGATATCTTGCCTTTGCCTACCCTACCCCATACAAATTACTATACTAGTCTTTCAGTGCTTCATTCTCAAATTTTATTTCACACTATCATCTCATGAACTTTTACTTTATCAACTTTTCTTGGTATCCTTCTAAGTATAGAAAACTCCATTCACCAAAAAAAATAGGTGTCTAGCATCAAGCATTTAGAAAGAATCCATGCTCGACTCACCTAGTTGGAATTATGCATGTAAGTGCCAAAATAGTTATTCTATGGGCCTTAATATTCCACACTATTTCACTCAAAAAAACAAAAACACAAAACATAAGGAAACTTTTAGCTTACACCAAATTTTATTTTGGTAAGCACAACATAATTGACTTGTTTTTAGGAAGTCAATGTTTGATGCCACAAGCTCCATCCTATTATCTATAAGGCTTAAATTAATTGCTGTTAAAGTTCCTAGGGAGTATTTCACCCATTAATGTTCATATATTTCATGCATCAATCTCTAATATGTTTTGGATGACATAAGGTCCCATCTATCTAATCTGTAACTTTCCTAGGTGTTTGAGGTACTTGGAGTCATATAGAAATACTAATGGTCCCTCAGTCAGTACCTTGTGCTTTATGTTCTTGTCATGCCAAAACTTTTAGAATGCCTTCTCTATTTTATAAATCCATCTTGCTTGGGCATGTATCTCATCAAAGAAATTCAAGTCTTCTAATAATGCGCTCAAGGACTCCTAGTCACCCAATCAAACAATACATGTGATGCATAATGAGGGTACTAGAAACTCTATTAATAAAATAGCCTCTATGCCAAATACCATTTAAAATGGTGTTGCCTTATTTGGGTGCTTATATGTCATGTGATAGGCCCATAACATTATTGACACATAGTCTTCATAATCCTTACAACCAATGTTACATATCTTTGTGAGGCATGTTCCCAATATTTATTGAATGCCTCAGTGGTTCCATTTTCTTAGGGATGATAAGTTTTTGTCTTATGGTGTGCCACAATGTATTATACTAGTAATATGTGCACAATTTCATTGATGAAGTGTGACCTATGATGTTTCCCAAATGAACCTTATTGTGGTGGTGGCTATGTAATCCTTGGTTGGCACTACCTCAACCCACTTGGTGAAGTAATCTTTGGCCACTAGAATGTATCAAATTCCTATGTGCCTTGTATTAGGAGTAATATTCCCAACAAAGTCAATGGCACACTTTTCAAATTGTACCTACATAAAGATGGGAATGAGAGGCATCTCATCCTAGTGGTTGGGTTTTCCTCTACACTAGTAGATGTCACATGCCTTGGTGTACTCTTTAGCATCTTGGAATAGGGTAGGCCACCACAAGCCTTATTATAGTACCTTATACATCATTGTGTCTCTAGTGTAATGGTTTCCAACAATCCCCTCATGCACCTCTTACAAGATTATGTCTTATGCATGATCTAAGACATATTGGTGCAAGACCTCATCATGGCTCAACTTATATAGTTCCCCACTACTGATCTAAAAGGGAGTGATGCAAACTATGAGATACTTCTTCTCTTTGGTTGTCATATCCTAGGGTGTAAACCTAGATGTCAAAAATATGATGATCTCTACCAAGTATTTTGGGATACACTAGACTCTATATAGTTTCATGTCTAGTATACCATCCTTAATAGGTACTCCCACATCACCAGAGTTAATTTGGTATAAATGGTCTAGCCCCAAGTTCTATTTTCTAGGCTTTACTATAATTAAGAACTATAATTCTTAAAATATAACTCTCTATCTACAAATTTTCCCATAGAGAATGGGCTTCTTCACCAGGTATTTAAGTGCCTCATGATCAGTGAAGAAAATGAATATAGGACTTGGTTATTTCAAGGAAGGCTTAAGTAGGTCCTTTGGTGCAAGTCTTTCATGGGCTAGGCTTTGTGGTTTATAGGCACAAGCTTAATTGGGGGACTATTCTAGCATCAAGCAGGAGCAAGCCTTGGATAAACTAAGCTAAGCATCATACATTTGTAGGATGGGTCAAGGGATTGCTCTTATTTTAAGTATTCATACATAGGATAGCACTTATATAAAGGATATCAATACTTGGTGTGAGATATATCTATACTTAGTCATTATACAAGATATACTAATGTCATCATTCAACATAGGGATGCTATTAATGACCTACACTAGAAGCTCACTTAGCAAAACATACATATATCAAAATTATAATATTAGAACCACTACATGAATTTCACATTAAACTATTAGTACCAAAAATATGTAAGCCAAAAACATCATGTGTACTTCAACCATTCCTTGTCATTTAATTAAAGTTCAAATAAATAGAGTTTATAATATATAAAAATAGATCATATACTTTGCTAAGATTACTTAACTACCTAGAGGTTCCTAAACAAGCTTGGGCATATATAAATAGAGCCTTAATGGTATCCAAAATAATTCTAAGTCTTAATGGTGGTCGAAAAATCTAGAACCAATTCTCCATAGCTTCATTGCACTCAATTCATGTCACCTACTCACCAGTTTGAGCTCTTTTTATAGCTTATGAGAACATCTCTTCCCAGGGTAGAGCTATGCACATGGGGTGATGAGATGGAACCCAATTAATCATTTTGTTGGCTCCATCACCTTTCACCCTTCATGTTGTATTAATCAAATGTTGTAATTCTTATAATATTCCCCTAAATATCTTGGCATCAGTTAACCACCTGCTAGATAGTGTAAGATGTGTGTTGATTCCTCTAGCTAGTGCCAATATGTAAAAATAACAATCATCATGCCAAGTTATTTCCTTGTACCAAGGTGTATTTCAATCTTACACAAATACCATACATAAAAAAATAGGGGATCAAAAATCCTACTTATCAATTTTCATATGGCTCAACCATAGTTAATCGGATCCACCATTACCATCCCTAGGGACCAACATGATCTACCAAGGAATCCAAAAAAGTATTTGCTTTCTTCCCCTCAAGTGGGAGGATGGTAGAATAACATATCAAATATTTAAATTTCACTTTGAGATTAATGAATTTCATCTATGAGGATGTTGCATGAAATATTTTTACACTTAATTTTCAAGATTCTTCTTATGATTGGTATCTCAATTTGTAGGAAAATTCCATCACCTCATGTAATGAGTGTCAAAAATACATTCCTTGCATAATTTGGATAAGTAACTAATCCAAATCTGGTATATCATCTATTTACTAACATGAAAAAGGAACCTAATGATCCAACCCAAGCCTTCAATACAAGATTCTATAAGATACACACTTGATTGAAGAACATGTATAAGCTAGATGATAATCTAATGCTCAAGATATATAAAAATGCCCTAGATCTTATTACTATAGTATTCTTGTGAAGAGTTGCCACTACTAATACTCTAGCTTTAACACTCTAAGAATCTATTAACATTAACAAGTAAATCAATCCATAACTTAACCCTCATAATCCAAGAGGCTAAGCATTCAATAATGGACTCCCATCATTAAATACAATTCCACATGTAAATTAGATTGCCCCTACATTCAATCAGAATTAGTTGTACACTCTACCTCATATGATACCACAAAAAATAAATTAGAATTATGATTTATTGAACAATCAGACATAAGGAATGGCCATCAGTAGAATCAACATTAGGATCATACCAATATAGCAGTCACTTAGGGTTCTAAATTTAATAGAGCTAAATTGGATTCTATACAAAGAATGGTTCATAAGATGAGAAATTTTTATTAAATATATAGAAAAGGATGGGTAATAACAATAATCATAATTAAAATCAAAATTCTACCTTTCTAAGATATAATAGGTCTTTCAATAGGCCTACTAACAATTCAGATCAATAATAGTCTAATAAGCTACCAAAAATTAATATCATGGAAATATCTTTGCCCAATTGGTGTAGGGTCAATAACATATCACAACATGGAGAGTTGGACTATATAGAGTTATGTGCAACCTTTTAAATCTTTTAAAGATAAATGATCAAACAAGATCAAATGATGAATCCTCTAGATCTCCCTCATGAATTTAGCCCTTCTAGTTTAGCTATGGTCTTTGAGACCTATAACTCTTCCTTTCTTAATGAAGATGACAATATTCTAGAAGATAATTATGAAGTGCATGACTTATAGCAATTCAATAGGAATAATTATAATATAAGGAACAAGAATCCATTTACTACTTCTACTCCTCCCAATAATATAATTATCCCTCCAAATCCCAAAGCTAAAAATAATCCTCCTCCCCCTAAAGGGAATGATCAAACTCAACATAGAGAGGAATAAAATAAAGGATGATATAATATTGTCAAGGATATGATGAAAATTAAGGCCAACATCACCCTTCATGAACTAGAACAAATCATATAACAAAAGGAGATCTTATAGAAGTCCATCAGAGGTAAGTTTGCTACAAAAAAGGCCAAGAAAACCAACATGAATGTTATATACAAGATTAAACCTAAGGTTCCCCCTTTATTACTAAACATTTGAGTCTTTGAAAAGAACATACACAATTTCTTGGTATATTCTAGAGCTTCAACATTATTAATTTTGAATTCCATTTGTCAAAATCTTGGTCTAACACCAAACCCATCCAAGAGGACCATGTCACAGCTAGATAAATTAGTAGTGCTTGTATTGGGAGAACTCAATGATGTGAGAATTTAGGTTGCCTCAAAACGTAGAGTATAGATGACTATCAACATCTTGGTTATGGATATTATTAAAGGTTATGGGTTATTACTGAGCAAAGATTGGTTTAAAATGTTAAATAGATATCTTTTCATAGACTTTTTGCATATTTGGTTGCCTTGGAGAGGCATATCCAACCATATCAAGATCAACCAAGAGACGAAGATGAAGCATCCTATTATGGATTACAATATTGCCAACGAAGAGGTAAGTTATACATTTCCTAGTCTTATAATTTATACATTTTTCAAAAAACATGATACACCAAAAGAAATTGGAGGCCCTTCCCAACTATGAACCATTCATTTTGATGGAGCAAGGTCCAAGCAAGGATTAGGCATTGGTATCAAGATAGTCAATCCACAAGGAAATAAACTATTGGTAATATACAGGCTCTAATTCCCATACACCAATAATAGATTAGAATATGAAGCCTTGATTATAGGATTATAGTTTGCCTGTAGAATAATGTCAAATAATTAATGGTATATGAATATTTTGTACTTGTTATTAACTAGGTCAAAAATAAATATTAATGTAACTTTTCATATTTAAATAAATACAAGCATAGAGCCTAGGATCTAATTGAATTATATAAAGATTTCAACATAGTATTTATCTTGAGAGAACAAAATGGAGTTGCCAATTCATTAGACACTTCAATAGTGAATTTGGCACCCTTACAGGAGTAAAAAATCTAGAAGTTATCCATTGAATTAGTACCTTGTCCTTCAATACTAGTCAATGTTCAAAATTTTCAAGTGTTTGATGATGACCAAAAAATTGTCTAATTTTTGACAAATTTAAGACAATTCAAATCTCAAATAATTGATGATGAAGAAAAAAAACATATTCCATGAAGAATTAAATGAAGAAGGTGTATTCAACTGAAGGAGAATCATCTCCCATTTAGGATGATCTCCCTAGAAACGACCTTTGATATAGATCCTCAAACCTAATCATAAAGGCAACTCAAGGTTAATGAATCTAAATTCAGCTTAGAAAACATAGGTGATGAAAATAACACACACTTTACTAATATTGGCTTAAGTCACACACCAAAATAAAAACAAAAGGTTAAGGAACTGATTACTAATTATAAATATGTAATTACATGAACCTATGATGACTTAAGGATATTCAATCCTAGAATCATCACCTATACCATTCCACTCAATCTTGATCATAAACCATTTAAATAAAGGAAAAGGTTGGTTAATCCTATCTTAGAACCATTAATCTATAAATAAGTATAAAAGATGCAAAGTGTTGGATAGTTTTCTAAATCAAGCATTCAACTTGGGTGACCAATCTAGTTCTAGTCAGGAAAAAGAGCAATGAGATCAGACTGTGCATCAACTTCAAGAATATAAATAAAGCTTCAAAGAAGGAAAATTACCCTTTTCCCTCCTAGGATGAGGTAATACAAATTGTGAGTGGATTTGCAATGATGTCTTTCTTGGATTGATTATTAGGCTATAATTAAGTACTAGTCAAATCAGAGGATAGGATGAAAATAGTGTTTACTACGAAATGGGGAATATATGAATACAAATGAATGGTATTTGGCTTGATCAACACCGGAGCTAATTTTTAGAGAGAAATGAATCATGCATTCTAGGAACTGATAGGTAAGTTCATAATTATATACATGGATGATATCACTATTTTCTCTAAAAATAGAGACGATCATATTGACCACCTTTAGTCTATTTTTAAAAGATGTAGAAAGTTCGGGGCATCACTTAACCCCAAGAAGGGTATATTTGGCATTACTAAAGCTCCAAGGACTAATAGGTAAGTTTATAATTATATACATGGATGATATCATTGTTTTATCTAAAAATAGAGCTGATCATATCAACCACCTTTAGTCCATTTTTGTAAGATGTAAAAAGTTTGGGATATCACTTAAGGCCACACTATTACTAAAAATGGGATCACTATTGACCTAGACATGATCCAAGGGATTTCAAAAATAATGTTTCTAGATAGAAAAAAAGATCTCAAATCTTTCTTTGGAAAGATAAATTTTATAAGGAAATTTATTTCAAGATTTGCAGAGATCATCAGGCCCCTAAACGTAATGCTTAAATAAAATGCCAAAGTGGAGTGGATGTTTGAAGCTAAGAAGTCTTTCCAAGACATACAAAAGGCTATTTCATAAGCCCCAATGATTGTAAGCCTATATTTCCCCAAAGATTTTTTCTTGTAATCATTCACCTTAGAACATACTATTGCTACCATAATTACATAGAAAATAGAAGAAAGTGAGCATCCTATCACATTCATGAGTACTAACTTGAAAGATGAAGATATCAAGTACTTGTTAATTGATAAATAAATATTCACTCTTATCAAGGAGGTTAATAATTTTAGGCACTACATTCTTAGGAATAAGACCACACACCATAGTACTAGATCTTACTATCAAGCTTACGCTAGGACATAATGCATTAGGGGAACATATAGATAAATGGATCAAAAAATTATAATAATTTGATAATGAAATTAAACCTACCAAGATCGTTAGAGGATAAGACATTATTTAATTAATGACTGAACCAAACCCAACATCACTATTGAAGAGGTCTACCAAACATAGGTCTCCTAAGAAGATTGGTATTCAGGTATTATCAACTTTTTACTCACTAAAACATGCCCCCAATAACTCAAGAGAGAGCAAAAGAGAGATTTAAAGCTCAAGGCTACTCATTATATGATCAAAAAAGGAGTCCTCTACATAAATAATTATGAAGGCATCTATTTAATATGTGTCTCACATGGAGAATCTAATGAAATCTTAGATAATATGTATCAACCCATAAAATACTCAAAATGGGATATTACTAGATTATGGTCTTTAAGGATGCTCACTTCCACATAAGGACATGCCATGAATGATAGGTGTTGGCAAAAAGAGAGGTACATGTAACAATGCCACTATAGCCTATGATTGAAGGTAGTCCATTTTCCTAGTGGGGATTAGATTTTATTAGTGTTATAAACCCAAATTCCTCATATGGACACATGTTTATGCTCACTACTACATATTATTGCACTAAGGGACTATTTCAAATAATTTGGACTTATCTATAGTCCAACCAAAAAACAAATATTAATAATATGCCTAAATTATTAAATTTTTTATAATTTTAAATTAGCTCCAATATAATAAATGAGGAATATATCCAAATTATTACCATACTCTCCACATGCAACTTTCATAGAACCCCAAAATTATTCATTTTCAAAGATTATAACCCATCTAATTTGGGAACATAAATCCAAATTATCTAAAATAGTACTTATTATATAGATTGAAGCAACAACCACCAAAAACTCAAGAGCTCAAGACATGATAAGTTTTATTGAAGAACATGTTAATGCAGTGGATTACACCCGCGGCAGGAGGCCGAGCTCCTGCCTTCCACACGCAACAATGGAAACTCCCCTCTTGCCTATGGGACTGGTGAAGCTAGAGGAGAGAGTATCTAGATAAGGGCTAGCTCCCTCTAATGTATCTTTTAGGCCCCAATTTCTCCTACTACTAAAAAATAAATTGAAAAAGGGGGGGATGAAAAGGGAGAGAGAGATGCTAAAAATAGAACCTAAGCCTAAAAAATGAAAAGGTGATACACCAGAAAAGTTGACCCACCCAGCCCAAATATACACTTTTCACCAAAATTAAGTGCCCATACACTTCATCTGAAGTGGGAAGCTCTTCTGTAATAGTCAGCTAGGGGTCCATGGAAATACAAGGAGGAATAAACTACTAGAGGCGTCCTCAGACACACTTATGGTAGCCTATTCATAGGGCATCTACATTCCCCTAGGAACACTCCTAACAGACCTATAGAAAAGATATTTCACAATGTACTAGACATGCTATAATTGATCTGTGAGAATCATGAAATACAATGACTTAACACAAAAGGAGAACACAGACATATACTTTAAAGTGCAAGTCCAAATAGAGGTAAAAATGCTAAGTCTTGATTCAAGGTAAAAACTAGCAAAGCTCTGCCTTACAAGTGTGAGAGATTTTTGGGCAGAGTTTTACCTTAAGGCTAAGAGAGTCCCCTCCTCAAATGAGAATTTTTACAATATATAGAAAGAGGAAGAGAACTTGGCACTTTTTGGGAAAGACTTTTGGTGCTCTTTGACAAGCTGGCCCATGTGCACTAAAAACATCAAAAAGAGGAAGTCACTGTTATTGATGTCATTCTTCTAGAAGAGGCCTATTAGAACCATGCTATATAATCACCAAACTTAACTTTGGCATTTAAGCATTAATGTGGAAGCATGGGCTACACCTCTTTTATACAAACAAAATGCTCTTTTTAGATATTCACGTAATTTGTCTCCTTTTAAATGCAAACTAGAGAAGATAGGCCACGCCATTTATTGTTTGCATCATTTGGTGATCATGTATCAATAAATCACCTCCCCTTTTCCACTTGGACTACTTTGTCTCTTTTTACACCTTGTCTTCTTCTTGCTTTGTCTCCTTCTGCTCTTTCAGCCCTCAGGGGCGATCTTTTAGTGGGTCACTACATTCCTTGGGCTCTTTTCATGGTTGGTGCTTAGGCAATTTAAAAGCAAATAGCTATTTCACCATCTTAAATTTGATGTCTGTGTACCCGTCATCACTTTAATAAAAATAATGGCTAATCTAGCTCCTTGAAATTGATGGCTTTTGGGATGTCACCATCCTTGGCAAATTCCTTCAGGCCTTTTCTGTGGGCTTTTTCTACGAGTTTTTCTTTTTCACAAGCTTTTTTTGTAGACAATTTTCTCATGGACAAAAAGTCCATAAGAATTAGCTGCTTTTGATTTCTTTTGGGGTTTTCCCTCGGTCCTCTTCTGCGCAGCCTTCCTCTAAAATTATTTAGACTTTTTGTTTGAAGGAATTCCTTCAGACAAAAAGTCTAAAAGAATTCATTTCATCACTTAAGTCTTTTACGAGATTTTGTCAGGAAGCTCTTCTGAATTCCTTCAAGCTTTTTGTCTAAAGGAATTCCTTTAGACAAAAAGTCTGAAGGAATTATGCCATTACCTTAACAATATTCTAAAAAAATCTTACCTTTGCAGCTCTTTTCCTTTGAAGTGCTTCCTACCCTCTGTAAGGGCTTTTGGACTCAGAACTGCCCTCCGTAAGGGCACTCGCCCTTTAGCTTTTTGGGATGCTCCTTTGAACTACTTGATTAAACTAAGCCATTGAACTAACTGATTGAACCAAAAATGGTTTAATGGTGCAACGGTTCAACACTGCGTGCCACTCCTTTGTTGAACCAAGCCTTTAAACCTACCACTTGAACCAAGTATTTGAATCATTCCTTTGAAACAATCATTGAACCAGTTCAATGGTTCAAAAATGCTAACCTTCCTTGTGAATTTCTAGACAAGAGTCCGAAGAAGCTTTACTGCTGAGTCCATAGAAATCCAATTTCTGTAGAGTCTGTAGAAATGGACCTATAGACTCCATAGAAAATCTGTAGAGTCTATATAAAAGCTGTAGAGTCTATAGAAATTGTAACAATCATGTAAAATCAAAAGTGCTGGCTCAGAATAGCATAAAAAAGAAGGGGGACCAATTTTTGGCCTATTGGGCAACAAATGGTCAACAAATTGGTGACTCCTAGGGGAAGCATGCCTACTATGCTTAGAGAACAATTGCCTTGTAGTCTGTTAGGCATAGAGTCAGAATGTAGCTTGGAAGAAAGGTTAGCAACAGCCCCAAAAGATCTAAGAACCAAACATGAAGCTTTTACCCCACAAAAAAAAGAAAACACACAAGGCTAAAAACACTACTTGTGAAAACTAAACTTAGGGAATGCAGGAAAAGAAACTGAAAGCAAACTATTATATACAACTAACCAGGTAAATTTGCTTCCCTCCTGGATCAAAGGGAAAACTTCTTAAGTCCCCACCCTGGTAAGGAAACTTATGGTGCCAGACAAGTGGCTGAATGAAATGGAGAGTTGGTGACCTACTCCTCTTACCTACCACCCGGGTTAGCTTGTATCTGAGTGGATAAAATTCAAACATGCTTCCAACATATACGTACTCTGTTTGTTTTTGAAAGCCTACTGAATGCTAGTCCTTCATGCTAGTGCATTTCACCAAGAAATTTGTGGCTACTGGCTCGTCACCATAAGCCCTTTGATATGCATCATTGACTAGCTTGTTCTCTTCTACCTCATGCTTGAGTTCCATGGTATGACCATCCTCCTTGATGATTTCAAAGAAAGTATCTTCAGATTCAACAACCTCTTGAAGGGATAAATCTGAAATCCTGCAGCCCCTTTGCATACTTATTTGAGTCTCAATACTGCATTCTCCACTCTTAGCCATCTCATAGCCCCCTTGAAGAATAGTGTAACCTGCCCCAATGACTTCAAACAAATCATTCAAAGCATGGTAAATAAAGTGTCCATGCCCCTCTGCAACGTCTTGTAAAATGAGAAAAGGGGTAGAAATCACTCCATCATTAGAGATAGAGGCAAAAGCTTGTGACTTGTCTTCTTGTTCATCAAAGGGGGTACCTATGGTGATCTCCTCCTCATCTGCACTCATGAAGTCTCTCTGATTAGTCATGAATTGACCATACTCCTCTTCACTTGCTTCTTTCAAGACATGTTCCTCCTTGAGAAGGGGTGAAGTGGAAGGCTGATAGATAAACTCATGTGGAAGAGGATGCAGTCCTTGAACTAGAATCAAATGATTCTCCTTTTTCCATTTGGTCAGCACTTCATCTATATCAAGTGTGGCCTAATATCTCTCTTGGAAATGTGTAGGTGGGGTGTGTTCAAACATGGAATGTGCCATGGGTTTGAACCATCCATCACACACTAGCTAAGGAATCTCTCTCTGGATCCCAACTCTGCAATCCACCTGTCTATATCCTCTTGGAAGAGCCTTTCCTAGAGGTCACAATCATCATCAAGAGTAGGAATAACCTCATCTTCTTCAAGGTTTTGAGCAAAAACTTTCTCCTCCTCTTATTTTCTACCCCAAGATTCCACTGTTTACTTCCAACTCATGATCTTGGGATTAGAATCTTGCTCTTGTGAATAGGCAGCAACTTTATCCTCTTCAAGGTCTTGAGCTGGTTCATGATTTCCTTCTTCTAGCTTGGAATTTGGAGATCATGTTGAAAGACTTGAGGAGGTTGGGGAAGATTTGGGAGGGTCTGCACATGTACATGAAGAGCTATTTGAAAAGAGGCATGTTAAAAAGCTAGGCATACAGGATTAAAGGTAGGATCGATTGATGCATTAGATGAGTCAGAATGAGCAAGTGCCATCTGATAGAAAGGATTTGACACACAAAAGGGAGTTTTCTCTAAAATAGGAGGGGGTAGACCTTGGGCCAAAATGTCTTGATTTTCATCCCTCCACTTTACCAACACTTCATCAATATTGAAATTAGCTTATGGATTGGTGGAAGGGGTGTCTTTCGACGTTAGGTCCTCTACAAGGTCTAAAAAATCCATCTCTCTTTCTCCAAGTAGTCTCATCTTAGCCTCTAATTCCTCAATTTGCTTAGCTAGATTATCCTCATTTTATACCTCACACTCTTGGACAATGTCTTTCTCCTCATTGTTCCATGCCTCAACCACTTTATTCCAACTCAAGATATTCAGACTGGGCATCTCTTTTTGGGGTGATGGGGCCACAATGTGAGAGGGTAGTGAGGGTTTGGATTCCACTTCCCTTGTTACCAAAATAGACTGCTACATTTGAAGATTTGCTAATTCAATCTATTTATTAGGATTAGCCTGAAACACAAGATTTACTATTTTGAAACTCTCCTCAACATGATTAGGTAAAGGACTCTGACAGGCTCAACTTGGCTCATAAAAAGGGGCTATATATGACTGATATGATACTTGGGATAGTGAGTATGCATGTTGATAGACTTGGTAAGGTTGCCTCTCATAAATACTCAGCTTCTCTTCCAAATATGCAATCATACCACTCACATCCAACATCTCACTTGTAAGCCTTTGCCAATTGGCTCTTTCAATAGGAACCCATTCACTCTTAACCTAACTAGTGCATTTCTCACTTGATGGATGACATGATCAGGAATTTCCTGGCCACATCCCCTTCTAGTGTCAAGATCTATTACATACTTTTTGTATCCTAGCAGTGCTCATTTGAAGGTGGAAATGGGTTGATTGGCAAGGAGACTGGGTTGAGTGGGAGAAGTGACACATTGAGAAGACTAGGCATAAGGCTGATATAGCTTATGATAGTGTTGAGACTGGTCATATTGAATATAATAAGGATCACCATAAGGTTGGTAAGGATCATAGTCAAACTGGTTAAGGAAAATAGGGTCCATGGCTCTGAGTGATGGAATTATACATACCAGAATACTATTTCTTAATGGCACTAGAAACTAATTAACTAGTTGATTTAACTCAGAGTCACCATTGGTGTTGATGCAAAAGCCTCCAAAGGCTGGTCGATTGAAGAACACACCATATATTCTTCAACTCTTTGGACATAACTTGTCTTAGTTGGTCCCATTGGGCATACCAAAAACTATTGACACAGTGCATTGCACCCAGGGTAGGAAGCTGAGCTCCTACATTCCACACGTAACAATGGAAACTCCCCTCTCACTTGTAGGATTAGCGAAGCTAGAGGGGAGTGTCTCTAGATAAGGGCTAGCTCCCTCTGATGTATCTTTTAGGCCCTAGTTTTTCTTACTACTAACAAATAAAGTGAAAAAGGTGGGGGATGAAAAGGGAGTGAGAGATGCTAAAAATAAAACCTAAGCCTAACAAATGAAAAGGTGATACACCAGAAAAGTTGACCCACCCAGCCCGAATATACACTTTTCACCAAAAATAAGCACCCATACACTTCATCTGAAGTGAGAAGCTTTTCTACAATAGTCAGTTAGGGGTCTGTGGAAATACAGGGAGGAAGAAACTACCAAAGGCATCCTCAAAAACAATTATGGTAGCCTATTCATAGGGCACCTACATTCCCCTAGGAACACTCCTAGCAGACCTGTAGATAAGAGATTTCACAATGCACTAGACATGTTGTAATCAATCTGTGAGAAGCATGAAAGACAATGACTTAACACAAAATAAGAACACAGACATACTTTAAAGTACAAGTCTAGATAGAGGTAAAAATGCTAAGTCCTGATTCAAGGTTAAAACTGGCAGAGCTCTGCCTTACAAGCCTGAGAGATTTTTGGGCAGAGTTTTGCCTTAAGGCTAAGAGAGTCCCCTCCTCAAATGATAATTTTTACAATATATAGAAAGAGAAAGAGAACTTGGCACTTTTTGGGAAAGACTTTTGGCACTCTTTGACAAGCTGGCCCATGTGCACTGAATACATTGGAAAGAGGAAGTCACTATTACTAATGTCATTCTTCTAGAAGAGGCCTGTTAGAACCATGTTGTATAATCACTGAACTTGACTTTGGCATTCAAGCATTAATGTGAAAGCATGGGCTGTGCCTCTTTTCTACAAATAGAATGCTCTTTCTAGATATTCACATGATTTGTCCCCTTTTAAATGTAAACTAGAGAAGACAGGCCATGCCATTTACTATTTATGCCATTTAGTGATCATCTAGTAATAAATCACCTCCCCTTTGCCACTTTCTTTTTGCACCTTATCTTCTTCCTACTTTGTCTCCTTCTACTCTTTTAGCCCTTGGGGGTGATCTTCTGGTGGGTCACTGCATTCCTTGGGCTCTTTTCATGGTTGGTGCTCAGGTAATTTAAAAGCAAATGGCTATTTCACCATATTAAATTTGATGTCCACGCACCCATCGTCACTTTAAAAAAAACAACAACTAATCTATCTCCTTGAAATTGATAGCTTTCAAGATGTCACTATCCTTGGCAAATTCCTTTGGGCCTTTTTTGTGGGCTTTTTCTGTAGGTTTTTCTTTTTCACAGGCTTTTTCTATAGACAATTTTCTCACAGACAAAAAGTCTGTGAAAATTGGTTGCTTTTGATTTCTTTTGGGATTTTACCTGGGTCCTCTTATGTGCGGCCTTCCTCCAAAATTCTTCAGACTTTTTGTCTGAAGGAATTCCTTCAGACAAAAAGTCTAAAAGAATTTATTTCATTGCTTAAGTCTTTTGCGAGATTTTGTCCGGTAGCCCTTCCAAATTCCTTCGGGCTTTTTATCCGAAGGAATTCCTTCGGACAAAAAGTCTAAAGGAATTATGCCATTGCCTTAACAATATTCTAAAAAAATCTTACCTTTGTGGCTCTTTTCCTTTGAAGTTCTTCCTACCCTCCACAAGGGCTTTTGGACTCAAAACTGCCCTCTGCAAGGGCACTTGCCCTTTAGCTTTTTAGGATGCTCCTTTAAACTGCCTGATTGACCTAAGCCATTGAACTAAATGATTGAACCAAAAATGGTTCAACAGTTCAATGGTTTAATGGTTCAACACTGCATGCCACTCCTTTGTTGAACCAAGCCTTTGAACCTATCACTTGAACCAAGTGTTTGAATCATTCCTTTGAACCAACCATTGAACCAATCCATTGAGCCAATTTAATGATTCAAACATTTGTTAAAACAAGGCATCAAACCATTTGATTGAACCTAATGATGAACTTTGCATTGAGCTTTGCGTTGAACTCTACTGAAGCCTTTGAACTAAGCTGATGAATTTAGGCATTGAACCAACCAAGCCTTTGAACCTAGCTGATGTACTTAGGTGTTAAACCAACCAAGGCTTTAAACCAAGCCGATGAACTTAGGCATTAAACCAAGGCATTGAACCGGTTCAATGGTTCAAAAATGCTAACCTTCCTTGTGAATTTATAGATAAGAGTCTGAAGAAGCTTTATTGATAAGTCCATAGAAATCCAAGATCTGTAGAGTCCATAGAAATGGACCTACAAACTCCATAGAAAATTTGCAGAGTCTGTAGAAAATTTGTAGAGTTTGTAGAAATTGCAAGACTCGTGTAAAATCAAAAGTACTAGCTTAGAACAACATAAAAAAGAAGGGGGGCCAATTTTTGGCCTGTCGAGCAAAAAATGGTCAATAGAACATATCACAACCATGATTAACATGCCTATCTCTTTAGTTTATGATAATGGTCTAACATTTAAATTAACTAATTTTACTGAATGGACCCATGATAATCAAATTAATTTTAGATCATCCTCCAATCACTACTCGTAAGTGAACAAATTATCTCAGTTAACTAACAAGAACCTCATAGATGTTATCAAAAATATAACTATAGATAAACCTAGGGAATGGCATCTATTACTAAAATTTACACTCTGGGTAGATAGTACTAGGTGTGAATAGGCCTTTAAATTCCCACCATATCTACTAGTTTATGGGAAATAGCCAGTATTCCAAATCATGCTAAAATTACCAACATATCAGTTTATGTAAGAATACATGGATCCTAATGATAAAATATAATATATATTATTGTATATCATTGGAAAGGAAGACTCTAGGGATAAATCATTACAAAACTTCAACAAACATTAAGATGTGGTCAAGAGATAGTTTGATAAGAGATTGAAGTTCAAAGCATTCATGACCTCTAACTTGATGTTGTTATGGGACAAAGCCCATGAGAATAAAAGAATGCATGACAAGTTTACCCTAATGTGGATAGGATCATATTAGATTTATGATATATTGCATAAAAATGCATTACATTTAAAATATATTCAAGGTATCTATTAGACATATCTAGTTAATAGATAGTTTTTGAAATATTACTTCATGGTTGCCCCATTTAGAGAGGTCTCTGAGTAACAATAGATGTACCAGTAGAGGTAGGAGTAGGATAGATTTGATTCCTTAGTTTCCTACTATTATTATTTTTTAATTATTATATTAGTTTATATTTTCTAGATTATCCCTTTTTTTCTTTCATTAGTTTTCTTGCATTCTAGAATAGTTTTCTTTTGATTGCATGGTAGTCTAAGATTGGTTAATTCTAGTATAATCAAATGATAGTTCAAGGTGTTTTGAATCCAAACTAAATTAATGGGGGTTGTATATTGTAGTTTAGAATTCTTAATCCAGATAAGTAATGAGAGAGTTATCCATGAACATGTCTCAAAGCTAATGATTTCATTAGGCATGTGAAAATTTCTTCCATAATTTTGTGTAAATTTAGAAAACTCTCCTTATCGGGTCAAATACATGCAAAATGTCAATACTTATTTAAGGTAATAACCGTTGACATAAGAAAGAATCGATATGGACATTTTGATTAAATAAAAACTTTACTAAGTCTAGATCATAGTGGTCACCTTCTTCCCTCTTTCATTCAAAAAGCAAAAAAAAAAAGAAAAAAGAAAAAAGAAAAAGAAAAGTTTTAAAATAAAAGGCATAATACAAAAATCCAAAAGAAAATAAAAAAAGGATTCAAAGAGTACATGATGAAATAAGATCAATGTATCATGCACCATGGAAAATATGAGGAAAGGAGGAATAGGTGATCAAAGGTATATCTATTAGGATTATGGATGCTTGGTTGGTAGTAGAGCAATGCCCAAGCTCCCTAATTTCGATGCACCTAAATCTCAATCAATATGAAACCTATAGCTCACCCCCCATGTCTTTGCCTAAAACCCTGAGACAATAGGTAAATAAAATAACTTTCCACACATAGATCTGAGGTATAAGTGAAGTTAGCATGTTGCATATGATTATTAAGAGTCTCTTTACATTTTTTATTTAATCATTTATTTTCATATGATTTTATGGTTGATATTGGGATTATAAAACTGTGGATTCTAGGTTTTTCACAACTTAAGAGTATTCACCCTTATGAATAACCATTTTTTGTATTCAACACACCCATCATATATTTTTATTTAAAAAATGTGTATGTTCTTTGTTTTTTGGGAAATATGAATATTTTATCTAGGTATTTATGTGTTTTTGAGAGTTTTAATGGTTATTATTATCTATAAAAACTCAATATTGAATCAAATTAGAGTATAATTATTTCCATTTGAAAGGACTTGTTCAAACTAACCTATTAATGGAAAGTTGGTGATAATTGATTTGCATGATAGGTATTCATATTAGCTTATTTTATAAAGTTTATTCTTTGACAACTTTGTTTCGTGAAATTTATCTTCGAAGAATTTTCATCAAGAACTTTCACATCAAAAAATTTATTTCAGAGACTTTTCATTGAAAGATTTCTTTTTGGAAGCTTTACTTTGGGTACTTTATCTTCTACAAGTTTAGTCTTTGACAACTTTTTTTCATAAAGTTTTTTATCAAAAACTTTATTTTGGGAAGTTTCCTTAGATAATTTTCATCAGTAACTTTCACTTTAGAAGCTTAGTTTTAACTATTGTTTTAGAGACTTTTCATTAGAAAGTTTTCTTCAAAAACTTTCAATTTGGAGGCTTTCTAATCATCAAAATTTTTTTGGATACTTCAATTTGAAAACTTTCTCTTTTGAAACTTTCATTCAAAAGCTTTTTTTCAAGAACTTTATGTGAAACTACTTCTACCTGAACCAAAATCTTTTCAAAGAATATTAGGTCTCTGAAAACTTTATTTTTGAGACTTTGGGATAAAATATTTCATAATGAATTTATCCTAAGAACATCCTACCTTTCAGGGTCTTTTGAGTTCGAAGGCAAAGTTTGACTTCCCTTGACTAGACCACATAATGATAAATGGAAACATAAGAAAGGAAACATGTTGGCACCATGAATGATAAAGCATCCTACATGGCATGTATACTAGGATAGGGTGGTTAAATTCAAATTTAATGAAGGTGATAATCTCATAGATGTTGATGATTAATGGTACAAAAACTAGAAAATAATGCAAAAATATATTAACATCGAATCCCTAGCCAAGTTCACATCATTCAATTTTCAAAAGCTCAAGTAAACTTCAGCCTTAACAATCTCAAAATCCCTAATTTAAACTAGAGTGATTTAAAATCCACATAATTTAGTTTAGTGCACACCATTTAAAAAATATTGAAGCGTAACATCTACCAAACTACCATGGCATAGTCATCGAGGTCATACAAAGGAGCCTCCACACCCTCTAGGTTCTTTATCAAGGATTCCACAAAGTATTTAGACATAATTTTTGATGCCACTATATTTGATGTATTCTACCCCAATTATTCATCCTTATGGGAAGATGTAAAGAATATGGATTCCTTTTTATTAGAAGAAAACATTTTAGCTGAGGATAAGTAATTAGTAAAGGACCTGCTTCCATTCAAATAATAAGATCTACATTACACATCTACTAAGTTATAGGTTATGCCATGGATAAAACTACTATGGGGCCTCTTATTCAAGGGAAGAATAATAGATGATGGTTGGGTAAGTGCACAAAGTTGGGGGATAAAAAGTGGCCTACCTATGGACATGATTTTCCTAAAATTTCATAAATCTAAACTTCTTTAGATAATTTGAGATATCTACACTTCAAATTTTAAGATGGTGTAAGAACATGAAATGTATCATTTTGAGTCTAGTTTCCAAAACACTATTTTAAAAAAATGGTTAATTATAAATAGGTAAAACATCTAAAATTTGAAGAACTTTTAATTTTTAGAAAACATAGTAGATAGACATTTGTGTTGTACACCATTTAGTATTATTTGAAACCCTTTTGGGGAAAATTTAGATAACATATTATAGTATGTCACCTATATTTTTTCAATGAATATTTTTTTTATGAATTTTACAAGTAAATAGATCCTAAAAACTGATAAAAAATGGATAGTCATCTATGCAGCATGCCTAACTACCTCAAAAAAAACAAAAATCATTTTTTTGAATGTGTGTAGAATTAGGCCTATTTGGTTAAAATATAACTTATTTTTCACTTGGATCAATGAAATAAAAATTACATGAACATGTATATGCATGTATGTTTACGATATGTAGTGGCCTAAAAAAGGCATAGTTAAAAATCAACATAATTTGAAACCTTAAATTAGTCTAAATATTATAAAAATCATATTTTCAGAAATAGGAGAGCATGATCATCAAAAAGGTATTAATTTTTTGAATTTTCACATATAAATTCTTAGTGTATTTAGAAATCAAAGCTGAAATTTATTGGTTTTTTATCATGCCTTTCAAAACTCGGTTGTACATTGATAGTTGAAGCCTTTGGTTCAAGAATACAAGCCATTACCAAGAAAAAAGGCACAAGAATTGAATTTAAATTCAAATACCATAATCACATTAATAACATGATTACATTATTAAATACGTTATTAATGAGATCATGTTACTTAATAGCACAATCAGGTTATATATTCTCAACACCCTAAAACCTGAATAGGAGCCATTAGGTTTAGTAGTCTTGAAATGAAATATTAGTTGATTAATATTATTATTTGGGACCAATGTTCTTTTCAAGAATTGATAGCATTTAATGATAATTGGAGCTGTATTAACCTATGAATCAATTTATTATTCGTTTGATCCTAATATGGTGTGAAATTGGGCCAATAGATCCCAAATTGACATTAGATGGACATATTTCCTTAGATGGAGCTTAGTTGGCCCAATTACATATCAAAATAAACTAAATACTTGATTTTTTATAATATGATGTGCAATTATAGACCCAATTGACATCATATGGACATAATAACTTTCTCAAGGCTCATTTAACCCTGATTGTGTTTTAGATTAAACTAAATATTCAATTAATTTAATATGATGTGCTATCAAAGCCCTAATTGACATTATATTGAAGGAATTCCTTACACAAGGATCAATTACTGTTAATTACAAATTATACTAAGGAAAATACTTGATTAGCTAAATATGATGTGCAATTAGGGAAAAATATTCACAATGGACATTAGATAGACACAATTCTTTGCATGGGGTGAAAAATGACTTGATTTATATTCTAGGTGGAAGCAACTAATTACATAGGACTTAGTTGTCCCCAATTTTGTATAGCATTGAAAAAATATCTATTGATTTAACATGGTGTAATTAGATCCCTAAATAACATTAGATGGATGTAATTCCTTGTGTGGGGATTGAGTGGCCCCAATTGCATATCATATTGAACCTAAATACTCAATTGGTTCAATATGGTGTGCAATCAGGGCTAATGGAAATTGAACAACATTATATAGAAAAAATTACTTTCATGGGGATCAGTTGGCCCCACTTATGTATAAGTGGAAACCAAATACATGATTAGATGGATAAAGTTTACAATTGGGGCTAATGAAATTGTAATTGACATTAGATGTATTCAGTTACTTACATGAGCCTTGGTAGGCCATAATTGCATATTAAACTAAAATAATACTTGTTTGATTTAATAAGTTGTATTTAGGACCAATAGAACCCCCTATTGATAGTAGAAGGATGAAATTTCTTACACAAGGCTTGTTTGGACTAAATTTCATATCATATTAAACCAAATGTTCTTTCAGTTAAATTTGGTGCACAATCAGAATCCCAATTTCTATTAGATGGATGTAATTCCTTATAGAGGGTTTAATTGTTCCTAATTTCATATTATATTAAATCAAACATTTAATTATTTGAATAAGGTGTGCAATTAGGGTCCTAATTAAAATTATGTAGACATAATTCATTAAGCAAGCCTCGATTCACCCAATTATGTATCATCTGGAACTAAATAATCAATTTTTTCAATATGGTATGTAATTAGGGCCAATTAATCCCAAATTTCCATTATATATGAATGTAATTCTTTTCACACAACTCCTTTGGACCGAATTGCATATCAAACTAAAAAATACTTATTTTTTTAATATGGTGAGCACTTGGATCCCTAATTGATATCATATGGATGAAATTCCTTACATTGAGGCTCAATAATCCCCTTTGATTAATTTAGTCCCAATTAAGACCCTTTATATAGAGTAAGAATTAGGTTCATATGGGTGAACTTGGTTAAAATTTCATCACTCATCACCACATTCAACTTTGTAGGCTCAATCTGTGATGATGTGGGGGGTAATTGATCCTAAATTCACATTATTTACTCATAGATCTAGGTTCAAGGAGCTCAAATTTTCCCCAATCACCATCATGATTGTACCTTATATACCCCAAAACTTATACCCTAAGCCCTAATCCCTAAAGTTCCTAGTCCCTAAACTCTAAACCATAAATATAAAATATTTAAACCTTGAACCAATAATTTTAGCCCAACTTCACATCATTTAGACTAATAATTAAGTTCACAGGGCTTAGTTTTCCCTAAATCACACAACTGATTACCCCATTTGACTAATTCACTCAATCTACACGATGATATCCATGATTTACTAACAACCCAAAAAAACATTCTATAGTCACAAATGGGTCCAAGTGATTCAAATTATCCTCAATTATCTTTGTGATTAACCTTAAGTACCTTAAACCATGTATATACAATAAAACCTAGAAATTGTAAACCATAAACTTGAAACACTATACCCTAAATTGTAAACCATAAACTTTCCCTATTTATCAATTTCAATTTAGTCCCAATTAATATCATTTGTAGTAAAAATTAGGTTTGAACATGGCATAAAGCAATTAGACATTAATATACAGGTCCTTAAACCTAAAACATATGCCCTAATCCCTAATCCATAAAACATAAATTGTAAGCCCTATGCCCTAATGCCCACTATATGCCACAAATATACATATCTTATGATATAAATGATTTTATCATGATATGTCATAAAATGCAATTTTTAAACCTATGGCTAAAACTTATCCTTTGGAGTACAAATCTAGTTGTACATTTGAAGTAAATTGGGTCTATTTCAAGCCCCTTCAACCTAATTAACCAAAGAAGAGGATATAGTTTATTATTTTAATTGAGGAGGCATTTGAGTTCAATTTGAATCCCTTTTAATAAGATATGATTTGGGGAAAAATCAAAAGATTGATATTCTATCATGAATTGATCCAATTATTCAATTTATTTAATTCCCTATGTGATCTAGGTAAAATTATGCCCCTAAACCAACTTTATGGTCAATCAATTGTATAACATGTATGTAACATGTACATGGCATAATTGACCCTAATTTTATCATAAATGCAAACATGAAGGTAATCAAGTCATAAATAGGTGAACAAGTAGCTCAAAATTTATTTAATTACTTAAGTGATTGGACCCTATATATGATATCTCAAACCCTAAATCCTATACCATTTAACTTAATCCAAAACCATGTACCATTTACATTAAATCCTAATCTATAATCCCTAAACCCCAAACCCTTTAAATTATAGACCCTAGAACCTATACCAATAAATTTATCCCCAATTAAAATCTTTTATATATAGAGTAAGAATTAGTTTAATAGGGATGAACTTGTTTGAAATTACATCACTCATTACCAAAATTGACTTCATAGGCTCAATCTATGATGATGTGGGGGATAATTGATCCTAAATTCACATTATTTACTCATAGATATAGGTTTAAGGAGCTCACATTTTCCCCAATTGCCTACATCATTATACCTTATATACCCTAAAACCTATACCCTAAGCGCTTATCCTTAAAGTTCTTAATCCCTAAACTCCAAACCACAAATATAAACTCTTTAAATCTTAAACCAATCATTTTAGCCCAAATTAACATCTTTTAGACTAAGAATTAAGTTCATAGGGCTTAATTTGGCCTAAATCACATGACTAATTGCTCTATTTGACTAATTCACTCAATTTTCATGATGACATATAGGGTATAATGACAAGCCAAAAACATATTATATAGTCACAAATGGGTCCAAGTGATTCGAATTGTCCTCAATTATCTTTGTGATTGATCATGTGTACCCTAAAACATGTATATACATTAAAACCTATAAGATGTAAACCATAAACCCTAAACACAATACCCTAAATTGTAAACCATAACCTTTCCCTATTTACCAATTTCAATTTATTCCTAATTAACATCCTTTGTAGTAAGAAGTGGGTTTGAAAATGTTATAGAGTGATTAGACATCAATATACAAGTCCTTAAACCTAAACTCCATGTCCTAATCCCTAATCCCTAAAACATAAATTTTAATCCATATACCCTAATTCCCACAACATGCTTCAAACATACATGCCTTATGATATAAATTTTATCATGAGATGTCATAAAATGCATTTTTAAAACCTATGGCCAAAACTTAGCCTTTGAAGTACCAATTTATTTATGCATCTGAAGTAAATTATGGCTATTTTGAGCTCCTTCAACCTAATTTCATGACTATAAAATGTGATTTGGGGGTTGATCAGCTCCAATTTTCCCTAATAACCATCATAATTGTACCTTATATACCCTAAAACCTATACCCCAAGCCCTAACTCTTAAAGTTATTAATCCCTAAAATCTAAACCATAAGTATAAACTCTTTAACTATTGAACCAGTCATTTTAATCCAAATTAACATCATTTAGCTTAAAAATTATCTTTGTGATTGGCCCTGTGTACCCTAAAAATAATCCCTAGACACTGTACCCTAAATTGTAAACTAAAAACTTTCCTTATTTACTAATTTATTTAGTCTCAATTAACATCCTTTGTGGTAAAAATTAGATTCACACATGGCATAGAGTGATTATACATTATATACACCCTTAAACCCAAACCCTATATGCCCTAATCCCTAATCCATAAACCCTAAAACATAAATTGTAATCCATAATCATTAAAACATAAATTATAATCCCTAATCCCTAACCCATAAACCCTATGCACTAATGCCTTAATATTTAATCCATAATCCCTTATCTATATTAAGTATAACATAATTTTGTTATTTAATAACACAATCATGTTCTTCTTAATATAATCAACACTCATTTCTCATTGACAATCACTAACCCCAAAGCTTATATTAACAATAACATGATCATGTTATTACATAAGATGATCATGTTGTTAATATAATATTCTCAATGTGTTGGATAGAGTAAAACATTTTACAACATATAAAATGACCATGTTATGTAATAACATGATCAAGTTATTATTATTTTAGACTATACTCATTTATCAATGACTATTTTTAACCCAAATCAAGAATTCTATCCTCATAAACATTCTCTACGTACTTCTGTGAGATCTATAGTCCTTGTGTACTTGACCCCACCTTTGAAAAATTGTCAATTATCCCTTATAATGGGTGATGGATCACATTATAAGGGGAAGAGGAAGATGTTGAATAACAAAACACCAGAGGAATTAGAAGATGTGTGAGAGAAACACAAGCTACAAATGCAAAAACTTCATGGTAGACAAGGTATAGAGCCTAATCCTGATGAACCAAATGCCATAGATAATGAGCCAATTGACCATAATGAATTAAACAATGATGAAATTGAACATAATCAATTGAATAATGTTGAAATTGACCATAATGAAATGAATAATAATGAAATTGAAAATAATTAATTAGTTAATGTTGGAATTTCACATTTAAAGTTCCAAGTTTTTGATTTTGCTGATGATGAGTCTATGTATGATGCTTCACCCCCCATGAATGAAGGAAATTTGATGGAAAAAAATAATGATGAAATTAACCATCAATAAAATTTCATGAAAATATATAATGAAAAAAATTGCAATGAAGAAAATGTCATCCCACCTCTAAACAATGAAAGTAATAACAATTTTGAAACACCATCTCAACAAATTCCACCATTACCAACACCTCCAAGAATTATGCATATAAAAGATAAGTAATTAATTGAAGTTAATTAAAATATTTTA
Source organism: Torreya grandis (assembly GCA_037957365.1). Taxonomy (NCBI): domain Eukaryota; kingdom Viridiplantae; phylum Streptophyta; class Pinopsida; order Cupressales; family Taxaceae; genus Torreya; species Torreya grandis. The sequence goes on from JARHVA010002349.1 coordinate 917,825, forward strand.
GAACCAATGCATAAAAAAATGTCTGATTACCATTCAAGAAGACTGGCTCAATAAATTTGGGATACATTCTTTCATAAGTTAGAGTTTGATAGTCAAAGATGTCAATTATTTATTTCATTGATAAAATTGATTAAGATGAGACCTATAATGTACACATTAGGACTAATGAAATCTAATATGGATGATGAAAACAATGAAATTATTGAAAATATACATGATGCATATCATATTGTAGGCCCAAAATCATGCACCAAAGATTGTAATGATATCTAACATATACTTACAACTTGTGTAGTAAGTGACAAAATAGGGAAAAAATGAATGGTTTCAAAAATAAGATTAATATTTAATATAAATAAAATAATAATAATGAAAGCAATTGAAAGACGTGAAAGACTTAATAAACCTAATACCAATGAGCTTTGGTCATTATTTGGTAGAATTCCATGAAAGGACAAGGCTATAACCAATACTCGCAAAGAGTTAAGTACTCAATTTGGGAAAGACAATACAAGAGTTTCACCCAATGCAAGAGATGTGAAACTAATAGTTGGTTCTCGTAACCATGAAACGCATCCAAAATATTTATTAGATATGACTCAAACATAATTGTAATCTACATTTTTGGAAAAACATCCACTAATTTTTAGTTGTCAAAGATATTTTGAGATGGAAAAACCTTTTTTTGTTAAAATAAATCACACATGCACCACTTTTTGTTGTAGGCAACATGTTGAATTTTTAATGCACTATGATGTTTTTTGCCATATTTATTGTACTTTGCATACTAAAAACATTTTTTAAGAGTGTGGCATTGAATTTCCCCCAAAATAACTTAGGGAATTTGTTCCAAATATCTTTTAAAAAATATTGGATGGATAATTATTTTAAAATAAATCATGTTTAAATATAAATTGCAACATTTGTGGTGGATTGCCAAAATTAAAAAAAATGTATCCATGAGGAGATTACAAGTGCAATTAGATAGGAATTAGTTAGTTTAAGAAAATATAAATTAGTGATTTATCAAGTAAAACATGTCAAAGAATATAAAAGGTGTGAGCTTGTTACAAAAAAGATATCTATTTTAAAAAATTTGGTCAAATTTAGGGAGAAAATTGTTTATGAGTATGCAAAGTACACACATAAAGATAGATGGTTGGATGAACATTTCAAGATAAGCAAGGATACATTACCACTTGGTTCAATTATTTTAATAGTTTATTTTTCTAAAAATTACACATTCAATCCCCAAATGGAAGTTCAATCATAGTATTACAACTCATCACAATTTTTCATATTCGTGCATATAACATTCATGCATGAACGTGATAGTATAGATCAACAAGAAAAAATATTAAGGGAGTAACATATCTATATCAAAGATGATAGATCACATTTTTAAAATTATGTACAAGGTTATTTTCAAAATTTATATGACCAATTGAGTTAGAGGAACATTAAATTCAATCAACATTACATTTAGTCAAACAATTGCACATCACAATTCAACAATACATAGATATTTTATTGGTTGAGTAGGATGCACATTACCACATGTGTAGAACACATTTAGAGTTTCACCAAGTATTACCATGGAAAAGAGAAGAATGATGGTGTTGGAGCATGTGTAAAAAGAGAAATTACAAGGGAGGAGTTAAAATTTGAAGAGGGTGTTCATTTGATAGATGTAAAAACTATGGTTAAATGGTGTAATAAGAACATGTGTCATGGTGTTCAACCAAATTCTATTTTTTGTAGACATTTATGGTTAATAAAGGAAGAAAACTAGTAAAAGTATGAATATTTTATGACTATAAAGGGTTCAAGTGACCTCCACTCATTTCTTAGCTCAAATTCAAGTTCTTGGACTATTCATACAAGACACTTGGCATGTTTCTATTCTACATGTGTGGAATCTATTTACAATGATTGTGAGTCATAAGAGTGGGTAGATTATTGGAGTTCCAAACTTTTAATTTCAATCAACATAGATTAAGATCCAAAAACATTGTAACTTACAAATATGACATCATCAGATGACATTAACCATGTATCTGATCTAGTGCAACTAGGTAGAATATTTTTCATCATGTACAATTTATTCTCATTAAATATATCTTCATATTATTGCTAAAAATGATTTTTTGTGATACAAGGCATGTTTTTGTAGTTGTTTTAGATGAGGATAATGAAGAAGGCACTGATTACTACTTGTGTTGGTGGGTAGAGAGGAAGAAAAAATCGACTTCCCCAATTATAGATGGAGGAAACATTGACTATCTCACTGGGTCAATGGTAGTCACTAGAAATTGGTTTCAATGATATCTTATAAGAAGTTTAGATCAACGGTTATTTGAATATTTTGAAACACATAGGAAGATACTACATTATTCAAATTTTATTATTATAATTAATATTCAATCACAAAATATCATGGGAGGTCATTAAATAAGAAACTATGGAAAGTTTGGGAGTTAGACCATGAAGCTAATCTTGATACTATCAAGGTTAGAGTAGATCCTAGTGGTTCATTAGATTGAAATATAGAGGTATGTTGAATTTTCAAATGTATATGTAATCAATTTTACCAAATGTTTTTTTATTTTTTAGGTAGTATATATAAATTCATTTTTAATTACTTACTAACAATTTTTTGTAGGTTAGTGGTTCTAGATAAGCTTCCACCTTCACATGGTTGACACTATTTTTAAAGAATTATATGTTCTTGAAGATAAGAGAAGCTTAGGTTGGATATTATCTAATCTCATTTTGGACATGATTGAAGCTTAGGAAATGAATTAAAAGTTTCATTTTGAGGGTATTTGAACTTTGGCTAAAAAATGCATTTTTCTTATATTAGGAAGGGTGTTTTTGAGGCCAAAATCAGTTGTGGATTTGTTAATTAGGCCCAATAGGAGGCTAATAACCTATTAATAAACATTATCCACCACTTGTATGTGTTGGTGGTGTCATTTTTCACTCAAGAAGCATCAAAACTAGACTTCTATAATCATAACTTAAACTTTGACAACCTTTATTGTCAGTGTTTCCACTCTCTAAAATAGTAGTGAAAATATGCTTCTAGGTGGATTTGAAAATCATGGTGGTGTGATAAAATGTAATTTTCATATCTGTATGTGATTAAAGAGATAGATTCATAGGTGGAGATCCTAGAGGTATAAATGTCAGTCGGAGCTCAAGAAGTTACTTGTTCACTGATAAAATGTTACATTTTAGACCCATCACTGTAACTTGTCTATTGGATTGATCTCAAATCTTCTAATTTATTGATCTAAGGTGATATTATAGGGATTAAATAGGTACATGAGGTATCTAAAAATTCATGGAAATGACTTACACTTTTCATTTTATGCATGTTTGATCTTAGGCTAAAAAAATGCATTTTTTTTGTATTAGGAAGGGTGTTCTTGAGGTCAAAATGGGTGGTGGTTTTGTTGATCAGACCTGATGGGAGGCTAAGAAACTAGTAATAGATGTTATCCACCACCTTAGTCATGTTTTCAATGTTATTTTTCAATCAAGAATCATAAAAACTAGAGTTATGCAACCACAACTTAAACTTTGACAATATTTATTATCATTGATTCTGCTCTCTAAAATGATAGTGAAAATGCACTTTTGGGTGGATTTGAACATCATGGTGGTGTAATAACATTTAATTTAACTATATAGATTTGACAAAAGTGATATATTCATAGGTGGAGGTCCCAGAGGTAGAAATGTCAGTTGAAGCTCAAGAATTTGCCTGTTCACTAACAAAAAGTTGCATTTTTAGACCCGTCATTGCAACTTATCTAAAAAATTGATATCAAATCTTCCACCTGATTGTTATAGCATATGATTATAGGGAATAAATATGTATGTGATGGATTATATGGTTCATGTAAATGACTTACATTTTTTGTTTAATGTGTGTTTGAACTTAAGCTAAAAAATTACATTTTTCTTGTATTAGGGTGTTCTTGAGGCCAGAATGGGTGGTGGGATTATTGATCGGGCTTGACAGGAAAACAAGAAACTAGGCCTAGACATTATAAACCCCAAAATATGTGTTATTGGTGTTATTTTTCACTTAGGAAACATTAGAACTAGAGTTTTATAACCATACCTTAAATTTTGACAATATTTATTATCAATGTTTCCACTCTCTAGAACGATAGTCAAAATGCACTTCCAGGTGGATTTGGAAATCATGGCAGTGTGATAAAAAGTAATTTTCATATTTGGATTTGATCAAAGTGATATATCTATAGGTGGAGGTCCCAGAGGTATAAATGTCAATTGGAGCTCAAGAAGTTGCTTGTTCACTACCAAAAAGTTGAATTTTAGACCAATCATTACAAGTTGTCTAAAAAATTGATCTCAAAGCTTCCGCTTGACTTCTCTACGGTGTGATTAGAGGGAGTATATATGTATGTGAAGGATCTGATGGTTCATGGAAATGACTTACAATTTTCATTTTATGCATGTTTGAACTTAGGCTAAAAATTACTTTTTTTGTATTGGGAAGGATGTTCTTGAGGCCATAATGGGTGGTGGGTTTGTTGATCAAGCCTTATGGGAGGCCAAAAACCTTGTAATAGACATTATCCACCCCCTCAGATGTGTTTAAAGTGTCATTTTTCACTTAAGAATCATCAAAACTAGATTTTTATAACCATAACTTAAACTTTGATAACTTTGACAACTTTGACAATTTTAACAACTTTGACAGCTTAAACTAGAGACCTAAAAACTTAATGATTAATTGACTTATTGACATATTGAAAAATTTAAAAACTTTGACAACTTAAACTAGAGAACTAGAAACTTAATGAGTAATTGAATTATTAAATTATTGACCTACTAAGTGGAGGTAGAAACTTAATTGACATATTGACCTATTGATCTATTAAGTGGTGGTAGAAAATTTATTGATCAATTTACCTATTTACTTATTGACTTATGGACCTATTAGTTGTTAAAATGACTTATTGACCTATTACGTGGTAATTGACCTATTGACCTAGAAAGTAACTTCATGTGGATTTTCCATTTAGTGTTTATGATTGAATCAGTTTCATATTATCCTTGAAGGTCCTTGAGGCCATGAATATGTTCCAATTTGTTAAAGGTTATATGTGGATGAATAACTATAGGTGGTAACCCAAAAGTGGTATTAGGTCACAATCAAGGAAGGGAGTTTCGAGTGATTCCACTAGGTTGGTAATTTGTGAGTCATAATACTATTAGTTTTTAATGTGTTAAACCTATAAAAACCTACATAGAAATGAATAAGACATTTCTACATGGAGAACTTAGCCAAAATAGTTACCTCTACCCATATACCTTGTTTTGCCTATGACAGTCCAAGATGAAAGTAAATGGTTATTTTTCACAAAGGGAGTATGAATTTTGTGTAGATAATGATATTTAGATTGAGAATGATCATTGAGGTGGAAGGTTAATTGTTTTTTATACAAAATATAATGCTAAAGAATCAACATACAGTCCTCTAGAATAAAGAAACCCTATAAATACCTTATTTTGGGTTAACAATCACATTATAAATGGAAGTAAGAGTTATTTATTAATCTTATCAATTATGCCATTGAATATATGGACTTGGAATATGTTACCATCAATAAAGGATGTTTTTAATCTCTTATAATATGCATGAGATATTTAAAATTGAACTAAAACTCCATGTTGTTGTCACAAGCTTGTAGGGTGCCTTGTTATGCATAATCAAGATAGAGAGGAGAGAAATTTATTGTATAAATGTGTATGCTAATGGATATAATGGCTTTTATGGTTGGTAATAGGTGGAAAGAAGGTTGTGAGAATTGGATGTTGGTAATATGATTGCCATTGATGTCAAAAGGGAGATTATTGGCATTATGGATGTCATTGATGTTCAAGGTTGAGTATGGTGACTTGAGTATGTGCAAGGGATAATATTAGAGGTCAAGGGTGATTAGAGTGTTTGTGTACATGATTGGAATTCATTTGGTTATTAATACTACTCATCCAAAAAAATTGGGTCTATGATAAGAAAATTTGAATAGGTAGTTTGATGATGTCACCATTATCATGTGTGGATGAGTCTGGGGAGTTGGTCATATGGTTATTATAAAAAATTACCTAGTTATTATGTGACATATTTTAATTCATGTAATTAATAATATTAAAATATATGAGGATGCAAATTTGGATACTTAGACAAAATTCACTAATTTTTTATACTTAGCCAAATTTGTAAAAGGGCTCAAGCAGAGCCAAGTAAGCATGTTGATGAGGTCAGCATTAGCACACATGGGGGTGTTAGGACAAAATAATCATATGGGTTTTTTAACTTTTGTGCTTAGTTTCCATGCACTAAATATCATTCCATGCAATGTAGCATGAAAAAATATGTGCATGTGTAAAGTTGGGCTTTCAAGAATTTTAATAGTATTTTCTCATAGTCAAATTTGTAGGTTATAAGAAAAAGCTAAATAGGAATTTTGATGATGTCATATATTTCACATATGAAGGCTTCAAGATCAAATGGATATATGGATGGAATCCAATATGTGAGAGGTTCTTATGTGCTAATTTTTAGGTCATGTGACTAAGTGATTCAAAAGTTATACAAGAACAAAGTTGGCCTTCCAAGCAGTTATAAGCATAGTTAGCTCTTGGTAGAAGAATTTGAGTGAGTAGATTAATTGAAATATATCTATAATGCATAAATGATTCAAGAAGAGATGAACATATGGGTTTTTTCATTATCATTCCTAGTTTATATGGTCCAAACTTTAGAATAGGTGGATGAGCAAAGAAAAAGATACGAAGGTGCAAAGTTAGCTTTCCAGGCATATTGAGATGGTCCCCATACTTAGTCAAATTTGCACAAGGTAAAGTTCAAGTATGTAATAAGATCTAAATATGAGTTCTTAATCATATTTTAAATATCTAATGATGCACAATGAATTCAATATGTCAAAGGCACCTATGAGTGAATATGCTAGTGATAAGTGTCATAATCATGGAACTTGAACAATAAATATATGTTACGATTCAAAGTCAAATAGTCAATTTTTAATGTGAGAATGCTAAGTCTCTCAATAATGAGAACTGACAACAATGTGTAGAAGGCATTCACTAATTCAAAGTGTCACATTATTAAGAACTCATTAGAGATAAAGATCAAGCTTATTAGAAGATCAGATGATGAGTAGATGATCATGCAATGAAGATCTAACAGAGAGAGTGGACTCAATGGGATCAAGTGATCAATGTTTAAAAGATAGAGGTGGTTAAATACTGAGCTAGTTTGACAAGATAAATGTAGTGCATATGTTTCAAAGACTTAGGAAGCAGTGAGATGAGATAAAGAGATTGATGTTTAATGATAAGATAGAAGTAAAGTTCATGCTAGTTTGAATATCTAACAACATGTGAGAACTCAGATCAAAGGATATAATGGATGTATTTTAAATTTGAATTAGTAAAGCTTAGAAGTGTATAAGGATCTAGTTGAGTGCGTGAGCCTATCAAAACTTGATCAAATGGATGCATTTTAAAGTTGAGAAAATTGAATGAGGATCATTAGATCATGGCATCAAACTTAAGATCAATGGTTAGTATTTAAATATTTGCTCATCCCAATGGTCAAGTGGTGGAACATGAAAAAGAGATGCATTATATGACATAGACAATGATATTGATCACTATGATTGATTAAAATTGTGTAGCAAGGCATGTGCATCAAGACTAGAGCCCAATATTTTCTAAATATAGTAAAAGATAGAGAATCATGGTGGTGGAGCATGAATTTGAGAAGTGAGAAACTTGTTGTTCAATAAATATGAATTGAATCCAAGGTTGGAAAATGATGTGTTGCAGTCCAAGTGTGAACATATAAAAGAGATGGAAACCAAGATCAAATGATTATATATGTCATCTAAGATACAACCATAAGTTATTGTTGTTGCTACTGTTGTAGTAAAATTATGTCAAATAGAGAAATATATATACACAAAACCACAGGAGTAGAGAGGAAGAGAAGAGGCTATAGAGAGATATGAATTGTGATGAATGTAGATATATACATATATATATATACATATACATATACATATACATATATATATATATATATATATATATATATATATAAAGATAGAGGGGTAGAGTAGAAGATAAGAAAAGAGAGATGTGTAGTTATAGACCAGACCTATAACAGAAAATAGAGAATTAGATTTATTTATAAATTGATGTTATAATATCGATTTGTATCTCTAAGATAAGGTCTGATTGGTTGGTGCCATTAGATAAGTTGATTTGGTGCTTAGGTAGATATTTGGTACTTCCTTAGAGTTGGTGCTCTTAAATCAGGGAGTTGATACTTACTTAGAGTTGCTACTCTTAAATTAGGGGATTGATGTCTCCTTAGGATTGGTGCCCTTAAATGTGTAACCTGTGAGGTTTTCGACTATGAGGATGGATTAAAATAGTAGATTCTAGAAACTATTCTCACTATGGTTTGTCCCATAATGGGTTTTTCATGTATACATATGGTGTTATGTGTATTTGTGTGTGTGTGATCTCTACATATATGTTTTAACATTTATATTATTTCTAGTTTGTATTAAAATTATTAAGAAGGAATAATTGAGTCAATCTAATAATTTAACCCCTCTTAATAAATAGTTGTGTTCCAAAAATTGGTATCAGAGCCCTAGTTCCTTGAAAGAAGATTAATCAACTTAGGTAGATCTTGGATAGTGAACATAAATGTCTAGTCAAGAAGTCTCTTTATCAAATAAAGAACCTCTCTTTGATGGATCAAACTATGCATTTTGGAGAAATAAAATGGAAGCATATCTATCTTCATTAGGGTTTGATGTATGGATGTTTGTTGTAAATGGATATATAGATCCTACTACAACTCCTACTGATCAAGTTGCTAAGAAGGCATATGAAAGTAATGCCAAGAATAAGAATGCTATCATATGTGGATTATCTAAATCAAAGTTTATCAAAGTGATGCATTATCAAAATGCAAAAGATATTTAGAACAAATTGAAGAACATATATGAAGGTGATGATAATTTAAATCAAGTAAAGCTAAAAACATATAGAGGTATGTTTGAAAGTCTTAAAATGAATAAAGAAGAGAAAATTTCAAACTACCTTCTCAGAGTAGATGAAATAGTCAATGCAATTAAAGGCTTTGCAAAAGAGATGAAGAATCATTCATTGTCAAAAAGGTCCTAAGATATCTATCATCAAGGTATGATTCTAAAATCTTTGTAATAGAGGAAGCAAGAGATCTAGATAAACTCATAGTTGATGAGTTGTATGAAACCTTCACTACCTATGAGATGAGAATGGGAGAAGCAGATACCTCTAAGAGAGAAGCTGCATTCAAAGTATCTAAGCAAGTAAAAGTAGAAGCATCTACATCTATATTTGAGGAGACTAATGAAGAAGCCAACTTTGTTAGAAGATAAAAAAGAGGGTCTAGAAAGTACAAAGGTAGGTTACCCTTTAAATTCTTTAATTATGGTAAGGTAGGACATTTTACTACTAAATGCCCTTATAATAAAAATGATAACTATGAGAAAGAGGAGGATGGTAGAAGGATGAATCCCAACTATTCTAAGATTAAGGACCTTTTCAAAAAGAAGGTCTTGTATATAAGAGAAGATAGTGATTCATTGGATGAGTATGATAGCTCAGATGATGATCATGATTGTGCCTTTGTGGCTGAGGTAAATTAATCCCTATTCATGGCATTAAGATCAACTTTTATAGATCTATAAAAAGAATAAGTTGAAGACTTTTGTGAAGAAGGAGAAGTAGTTCTAGAGTGTGAACTCATTTGTGCTCTAAATGAGATTGACATGATAAGAAAAGATAAATCAAGGTAGAAGAAGATGATATAAAAGGAAATTGAAAAACTATCTAAAGGTCTTGAAAAATCTGATTAGATGGTAGTCAGCCTAAGAGCACAAGTTGAAGAGGATGAAAGAATAGAAGATGTAGTCAAAATTGAAGTACAATTTAAAAATTATGAATGCATGAATTTATAAGTAGAGATAGTGGCTTTGAGAAAAGATATTAAAAAGGCTAAAGAATAAATAGACAAAGGTCTAAAACTAAAAGGAGGATCATACATTCTTGATGAGTTGATCAACTCTCAAAAGCCATCAAAAGAGAAATCTAGCCTTGGTTATGAAAAAGGAAAAAGACACATAACTAATAGATCTGATAATTTATATGACAACTTCAAATCAAAAGGAAAATTAGGATCTAAGAAAGAGAAAGATTTTAAGAATACAAAAATAAACACAAACACTGCTAATGTGAAGAAAGTTGAAGGAGAAAAAAAGCTTGAAAAAAGGAAGAAGAATAATGAGTCCATCTTTGCAAATCTAAGGAAGATGTAGAAGATAAAGGTAGATGATTTAGATGGCTACATAAGAGTGAAATACTTGAATAAGTTAGACTTAATAAGAACTCCCCATCTTGCACAAAGAAATCCTATGGACAAGTATTCCTCATTTTTATATGGTTATTGTTATATATATAATTAGTTTGGTCATAAGGCTAGTGAATGCAGAGTTGTATCTAAAAGGAGAACAAAAATTTTAATCAAAAACTCATTTTCACCCTTTTTAGATGCAAATGTAATATGCTATAATTGCAATAATTTTGGTCACATAGCTAAATAATGTAGAACAAACTTTTTAAGACCAAAAATAAAAAGTAAAAAGAAAGGCATGCCTCTTAGTGTGAACAAAGGTTCATAAGTCTCTGAAAAAGGAAAAAATATGACATTTAAGAAACCCAAGGATGTATGGAAAGTGAAAGATAAAACTATAAAGGTTGGATAATGTCAAGATCTCTCAATGTCTACTCATGTTGAGAATGAAAAGAGCAAATTGAAAGTGAATTCCAGGGTGCTGGTTGAGGATATTTCTGAGGTATGTATGGATTCAAGTGCACACCCTACTATTGTTGAGAAAGTTTCATGCATAGAACATCATTTTTTTGTGCCTAGTAATGAGATTCTAAACTAAAAGGAAGATTCATTAGATTAAAAGGTATGTCATGAATCTATGTTGTTTCCATGTATTATTAATCTAATCATAGAAGAAAAGGAGCACATTGTAGTGGATGAGCATGTTACTTCTCTTAAGTCTAAGAAGAAGAATACATAGAAGTATAAGATGACCAAGGAGGAAAAATAATGAGTTATGGGAAACTCTTAGTTTCACATTGTTCTAAGACATTGTGAAGTAGGGTGTCTCTATATATGCTCCTTAAGAGACTCCTTTCAGTGGAGAAACAAGTGATGATGTGGTATTCTTTAAAACATTCTAAAAGGAAAGAAATGAGTTACCCTAGTTGGAGTTAGTGTGTCAAGATGAGAAAAGTATTGTGTATGGAATGTCTAAAGGGATAGAATGAGTTTTTCCATGTGACATTATTATGCATCTCACATATATGGTCTACAGGTTTAGATGAAGAGAAATGAGCTCAGAAATGATTTATTTTAACTCTTGTACATTACAAGGTTTCTTAGTTAAACCCTAAGGGTTAAAGCCATGGTATAGGAAGTCAAGGTTCCCAAAGGTGTGGAGGCTCAAATTTTTGTGTAGAAGAGTGTGATGGTTGTCTCTTAGTGTGAAAGAAGTATCAGAGGTTGGCATAAGGATTAAAATGCAAGAAACCCTTTACATTGTGTATTTTGGGTTAGGCAATGATTTGGGTCACCAAAATTGGAGAACATGTGTAAAATGATGATATACAAGTGTTAAATAAATCTATGGTGTGATATAGGTAGTACCTTAGTGAAAAGGTATGATAATTTCAAGTTATGTATCTTTGTTTTAAATGTACCTCTTTGAATTAACCTAGGAGAATTTACAAGGTATGAGAATTTCTTGTGAAAAAGAGATGTTCTTAAAGGGCCGAGCTTGGGAAGATGGAATATGGAGTTAGGGGGAGATAACTAAGATAATATGAATGGTTTGATGTGAAGTCAAGAATATGTGAGATGCTTAAGTCATGTTGAAGATGTTGTGATGCTTGATATAAATGAGAACTCAAGTAGGTTGTGATAATGACTTGATCAAACCAAGTTAGATGTTTTGACAATGTATTAAATCCTCATGCATAAAAAAATGGAAGCTTTGTAATTGGTTAGGTTCTAGGATTAAAGGATTGTTTATTTGACTAAGCATATATGGTGGCTCTTACATCACATCACTAGAGTACAACTATGCACATCACACACTTGTTCATCTTTTGTGAATGTACAACTATGCACATGTTTGTACTTGGGATGATAATCTCTTATACATTCAATGTGCCTACAATAGGGCTCTTCATAGCTTTACTGGCCATAATCCATTCCAAAAATGTCTTGGGTTTTAACTTTGACACCTTAAACTTTTCCTACCATACACCATTATGAAATTAGTCATGCAAACTATAATGAGAAGTGAATAAAGCTGAGAAGTTTCTATGCCACATCTAGTCTATTCGCCAATAGGCTCAACAGATTCTATCTCCCACTCAAGCTTAGTATAAGGAACACCATGACTCACATCACACACCTCATGTATTCTAAGTTGGAAATAAATTCTAGTTATAAATTTAGAAGGATCACTTCAAAGATCCACACTGGAATATCAAGCCTCTGTGCTATGGTCCTTACACCATTTTGCACATAGTTGGTGAGAATGACTTCATTCTTGATCTACCTTAATAATTAGGCATGCAACTAATATTTAACGTGGATATTCTCAAGACTTACATTCTTACCACTTCTTAAACCAACAATGACACATCATCCTTATGATTTGGATCTTGAGCACTTACATCCTGAAGAGAAGGAATAGATCATTGAAGTGGCTGACACACACACCTGATAGGGCACACATCAATTTTATAAGTGGTCAAGGTTGGGAAATATACTAATCAATCTAAGTGGTTCACTTCATAATAACTTCAAGTGAAATTTTTGTAACTATGCATCGATGTAATGGAGACCATTATTCTTAAAAAAAGGGTGAATGATCCATGTGTAGTCCCCATGTAATTGAGATTACTCCACATTATCTCTACTGCATAAGGCATGCACCTCTCACCTAATATTTTACACTCTTTAACTATAGTTTGGTCATAGTCATATGCATAAGTCATGCACCAAATCATAGACTTATATGTATTGACCCTAATGCACTCCACACTATGCACTCATTACTTTGCACTTCATAGCTTGTAGAATTACATAACACATAAGTTCTATGCCAAATTGTTGACTTCCACACTCTTCATAGATCCTAACACCACACACCTTGTAGTCCTACACTATAGTTCTAGTTCTAGGCACCTAGCCAAATCTTGGACTCCATAAAACATCCAAGTGTCACATCACCTTAGCCACATGCTTTAAGGGATTCACCAGCCATCATCTAGCCTAGAAGATGAACCAACACAACCATATTCTTGGTAAATGACAATTGTTACAACCACTCTTAAATTATAACTATATAAGTATGTAACATACACATTTAAATAAATGTCAATACTCTATATAGTCATAACATAGATAGCATGCTCTGCATATCTATTCTATAAGACATGCACTATAACACATTATACCAATTTTACCTATTCTTTGTTAATGAATAGAAGTTGCATTTCCTACAAGTAAGACTTTCACTCAATTAAATGTGTTTAGTTTATTTTTGAAATAGATTTTCCCATTGAATCTACACAACCAAAACTTGGTTATGCCCTGCATGCTTAGTTATAGGCCCCATGATGCAGATCATTGGTATCAGAGTGAAAAATATCTATTCCTTTCCATGCCTATAAAAATGTGAATGCAACTTGAGAGGGAAGGTTTTTCAATCATTTGTATTTTATAATATCCAAAAGAACATCATAGTAAAAGTAAGATGGTTGATGCCCAAAAGTCACTTGAGGTAGCCCTTGAGGTATGAAAGCTCATCATTAACATATTGAAGGCATAACACACTAAAAATTTAGGCAAATTTTGTGAATTAACGATATGGCTCAATCTAACACCTTCAACCAGACCTCCACCATTCGCTCAATAATGGTTTTAGCAACAAACCCCCTTCAAAGTTCGATTCAATCTCAATATCCATATATTTAAAGGCAAGATTAATGTTAAAGTATTGGATTATTGGATTCAACAAATTGAGGAATAATTATCAATATTTTTTTTATTTATGCTAAGAATATTACCTTTATAGTACTGAAGATGTCCATATTAGTTGTTCACTAGTGGGAGATTTTAACACACAATGCACGTAAGCGTGTGTTCTAATTAATTTTTTAAGAATTTCTTTGATGTGCTAAAGGAGGAATAGTACCCTCTGCACCACTTTGAATATGAATACATAATTTTCCAACCATTATATTAGTGTAAAGATCAATTTGTGAAAGATTACACCAATATTTTTCATGACTACTCTCCACACCTGCACAATAATTTGAGTGAACAACATAAGGTGCTATAGTACATCAACTAAATCTCACCTTATATCCATATGAAGATGCATTTATTAACTTTTGATAATTTGGGGCAAGCATATCATAATGTTTCAAAGATCAAATCCAAGGTAAAAATGCAGCAGTGTGTCACCTCTTTATCCAATGCAAGACATAAGGCCCAACCTTCATACAAATCCACATCATAGCCCTATGTACAGAAGTAATAACACACTCATTACAAAGGAATTAGTACCAAAATATTGTTCAACCATCAAAGGCCCAATCACCTTTTTCTTTAGACAAAGGAAAGAATAAATTTTTTGGTGATAAGTGGTTCCATCACCATCGATTATCCACTCATGATAATTTTGAATTCCACATGCAATAATCATTGCTCTCAAAATATAGATTAGGACCCATATCGATGGATGACACTATTCTAAATGTCTCTTATTTGAGCACCAACACCACTACAATCAACATCTCTAAAGAGAATAGATGTCTTTTCCACACCAAGTTATGGGTGAAGGGTCAAGCTCTCTATGTGATCATCCACAATGATAGTAAAAATAACATCATTGTATAATATACAACTCAATGATTTGGTATTACCACTATTTTACATCCAAATCCATACTCTTTAGGGTGGATCTAATTGGGCAAAAATATACAAGTCTAATGATAATTCTCTTTTTAGTACAAAGTCAATCTTATGGATGAAACTTCACTTATGACATCACACCTTTTGAGGTGTATGACATCCTACTAGGGATACTATACTTGTATTATCATGAAGCTAAATATCAAGCCAAACCACACCATTAGACTATTCATGCACAAGATCAATTTTATGACCTTTTTAAATCAACACCCATGACCAGAGTCACCTTGGTCTTTACCAAGAAATGTCATAAGATCATTTCACATGTGTATATGTCCATGTTACTCATGGTCTACACTGATACACCTGTATAGTCAAAATTGAATCACATATTGAACTCACACAAACTCACACATCATCACATCAATAATAAACCAATAACTTATTATATTAGAATGATGAATTATTCATAGAACTTGAAGTCCTTTTAACACATTATGTAGTAAATCAATACATCAATTTGGTTCTTGGATCCCATCTTCCAAATATCCCTCTTTATTGTAGATCATTTTGGGAGAATGATGGATTCTAGTGCTAGATTCAAGAGATTCTTGATCAAGGTAAGATCAAGCATAGTTCCTTGCCTTGAAATATTATGATATTATTCACACCTAATAAGGATGGGTTTTGATTAATTTACATAGACTATCACACACTCAACAAAATCATAGTGAAGAATTGGTATCCATTGCTATGCATTGATGACCTTCTAGACCAACTACAAGGAACACAATACTTCACCAAGATCAACTTAAAGTTAGGTTTCCATTAGGTTTTGATCCATCCTAAATATGTATGGAAGATAACCTTAAATACTAAATAAGGATTATATGAATGGTTGGTCATGCCTTTCAACCTCACCAGTGTGTCAACCACTTTCATATGCTTGATGGATGATCTACTCAGTCCATTCCTAAAATCCTTCAACATAATATACTTAGGTGACATTATCATCTTAAAAAATACTTGTTAAGAGCATATATAATACATATCACACTTCTTAGACACTTTTCACCAACATGAATTACAAGATAACTTAGCAAAGTGTGCATTTGGTACCACATAGATCTAATACCTAGGCTTCATTATTGATCACATTGACATGAAAGTAGATCCATATAAAATTAGAGTGATCCAAGATTAGCCTAATCCATATAATCTCACAAAATTTAGGATTTTTTTTGGACTTGATAACTTATACCACATGTTCATCCTTATTTTCTTGCATATCTCATGGGTTGTCAGCCAACTCACACGTATTAAAGCCAAGATTGATTAGACACATGTAAAATAATACACTTTTAAGGCATTCAATAAAAACCTCTATAAATCACCTATTCTCATAATGATTGACATTATGAAAACCTTTGAAATACATGTTGATGCATCTGACTACACACTTTATGTAGTACTCATGGAACATGGACATCTGATCGCATACCACTTAGACATTTAGTGATATGGTGAAAATTTACTCAAATTATGAGAAGCAACTATAAGATATTATACAATAAATTAAGCAATGGTGACACTACATTCTTAGGAAGGAGATAGTTATTCATTCGGATCATAAACAACTTTATTTATTTTAATTGCATAACAATCTAGAAAATGCATGCCACATAAAATGGATGACTTAATTGTAGTAGTTATATCTCATCATTAAGCATAATAAAGGGAAATAAAATAAGGTCATAGATTTCTCATCACATGCTCATCACAATGTTAGACATGTGTGGCCATAATTTTATAGACTATGTTCCTCTCTACACCATTGATCAGGACTTCATATCAACTTACATACACTAGTCTCATATAAGGTAGCTAAGTGCAAGATTTTTATTTGTTTAAATCTAATGACTCATCTAGGAGGTGTACTATGTCAAGACCTTAGGACACTTTAACATGACAAAAAATCTATGTGCATTGTAGTTACACTTCTATTAGCTACACATGTGAATAGACATGGAGTGCCATATCAAGTCCTGAATTCCTTATTATATATTCAATCCCATAAACAATAAGTTGGGACTTTACACACCTCTACTAGTTCCATCTAGACCATGGGAGTCTATCAACATAGATTTCATAATTGGATTCCATGTGATAAGATGAAAACATGATGTTGTGTTCATTGTAGTGGATCAATTTTACAAGATGGCCATTATGGTCACATGTAGAAAAGACATTGACATAAAAAACACTATATAGGCATTTTTCAAGCATTTTTGGGTTCATTTTGGGTTACCTACATCCATCATCTCTTACCATTATCCACATTTTATGAGACATTTTTGGTAAGCATTATGGGAAATGATGGGTATGTAGATGGATCAGTCAATGACTTTTCATCCTTAGATAAATGGGCAAACCAAAGTGGTTAATCAAACACTTATTCATCTTTAATGAATGTACAATAATGTACATTATCACACTTAGTATGACAATATATTATACATTCAACATGCCTATAATAGGTCTCTTCATATCTCTATTGGCCACCATCTATTTTTGACATGTCTTAGGTTTCAACCTTTGGCACCTCTAGACATTTCCTACCATGCACCATCAGACAATGAGTCATGTACACTAGAATAGGAAGTAAACAAAGCCAATAAATTTATATGCCACATCCATTCTATTCACCAACAAGTTTAGAATATTTTATCTCACACTCAACCTAAGTACAAGGAGTGCCATGATGCACATCACACACCTCATGCATTCTAAGTTGGAAATAAAGTCTAGTTGTAAATTTAGGAGTACTTCAAAAGTCCACATTGGAAGATCAATACTTTTAACTATGGTTCTTACACCATTTTATATGCAACTAGTGAGAACCCCTTAATTTTTTATCTACCTTAGTACTTGGGCATACACCTAGTCTTCAAAGTGGAACTTCTCAAGCCTTAAACTCCACCACTTATTGAGCCAATAGTGACACAACATCCTTCTAATTTAGATCTTGAGAAATTATGTCCTATAGAGAAGGACTAGATCATCAAAGTGACTAATACACACACTTACCATAGCATACATCAACTTTTATAAGTTGCTAAGGTTGGGTAATATACTGATCAATCCAAGTGGTTTAATTTATTGTAACTTCAGGTGTAATTTCTATAACTATGCACTGATGTAATGGAGACCATTACTCTTAAAGAAAGGGTGAATGATCTATGCACAATCCTCACACAATCAAGTTTAATCCTCATTCACTTTACTATGTAGGGCATGCAATTCTCACCTAATATTGTGCACTCATTGCCTAAATTTTTATCACAGTCATATGCACAAGTCTCACACCATATCATATACTTATGCATATTTATCCTTATGTACTCAACACTTTTCACTCACTATTATGTACTTCATATCTCATATATTTTTGTGCTATTAATAGTTAGTAACACTACACACCTCATAGTCCTATGCTTTAGCTCATAATTCCATGCATCTATCCTAATCTTGAATTCCATAACACATCTACATGCTTCAAGTTCACTAACCATCATCTAGCTTAGAAGATGAACTGATGCAACTATCTTCTTGGTAACTGATAGTGATTGTAACCACTCTTGTATTATAACTATATAAGTACGTAACATACACATCTGGCCAAAGGTTGATGCTCCACATAGTCATAACCTACATAGCATGATATTCATATCTATTTTATAAAAAATACACCATAGCAAATTGTACCAATTTTCCTTATTCTCTGTTAATGAATAAAAGTTACATTTCCTGCAGGTAAGAATTTTGATCCATTGAATATGTTTAACTATTTATTTCTAAAATAGTTTTTCCCATTCACTCTATATAACTAAAACTTTGTTATTTTTTTCACACTTGGTCCTATGCCCCATGGTGCATATCAAAGGGCCTCATACTTATGTAGTTATCCCCTATATGTTGGCTTATGTGTGAATCATGCAATATGTGAAAAGCAAGCACAATAGTGATCTATCTTATAACTTAGAAAATATAGCTCTTAGGATACCCCTTTAGTAATTTATAACTATATATGTGTTGTCCTTATGATTGATATATAAATAGGATAAAAGAGGGAATCTTTTCTCACTTAAAAGCTTGATCGAATGTTTTTGGTAAGTTTCCTGGTGAGTAGGTAAGAAGTTTCTAGGTGGTGAATGAATGTGGGTTGATCTTGTATTTATACCAATCCCTTTGGAGAATAACTCACATAATATCACTTAGGTTGACCATTAGGATACATTTAATTTTCAAATTAGATGACATTTAGGGTGCTAAACACTTACATCAAAATAGGACACATGCATCACATATGTGTCTATTTGGGATGCAAGTGTCTAGGAAGTAGGAAAATAGGTACACACTGAAAACTTTAATAAGCATAATTTAAGTAGGTTTTAAGAATTTTATGCAATATATAAGGTGTGGGACATTAACATAAGACTGGTCAAACTAAAAGATAGGCCAAAGGGCACAAGAAAGAGTAGATGTGAGACTTATAAAAGTAGAAAACATCTATAACTGAGAGGAACAACCAAGGTCTAATTTTCCCAAGTGTATAAGACTGAGGTGCTATATAATTCATAAATAGTGTCTAAATTCCCCCTTTTAATTTAGTAATGAAATTTCTAGTTTAAATGAAATAAATGCATACTTGGGTCTGTATGACACACTTTATCTTTGCATGAGTCTAAATTGAGTGATTTTTTGGTGTAGATAATCAATGCATATAATCTATAATTGAAATCATTTAAATGAATAAAATTAAGAGAGATAAAGGTTTAAGAGTACACATGTGTATTGATGTAACCATCTTACCTTTTGGTAATTTCAATTGAAAGATATATAATTATAAATCACTAAAATTGAGATTATGACATGTATAAATTTGGAAAGTGCATATATTTAAGGAGATAGAGAGAGATAGATAGGAGGGACCATGCCCCTAACCTTGGAGAAAAGGTGTATTTCCACTTAGTGATTGAGACTAGCTCAACCATGCAACCCATTCATACTTATAATCTAAGGAGTGTGAGTGAACCAAGTCAACTCACACTATCAAATTAGTGAGGCTAGATGATATGATCAATTATTACTTGATAAACTTGATAAGAATGAGTGATCAAATCAACTCAACCATACCAAAATCAAACTAACTACTATAGTATATTTGCTCAATATTATAATTAAAAGTCTAGCTTGATGGGTGATGATAGTCCTTGAAAGTGTTCTGAATATGAAAACTGATCTAGATTTTGTAATATTAAGCACACATTGCATAACATATGCAACTTAAATATGTATCATGATAAAGATATGTGTAATAATGGTAGCAATGTATATAATTCTACCATAAATGTGTATATGAATCATATAACTATGTGCTTTAGACAATTTGTAAATTTAATGGGTGACAAGTTATGATAATGTGCCCCCACTATATATTAAGAAATATAAAAATTGATATAAGTGCCAATGTGTTTCTAAAACATGCCCCCACCATAATCTAGGTATGTTGAATATTGAATAAGTGTGGATAACTTGTTTCTAAAACATACCCATTGAATCTAAGACTATGAATGTGTGGATTCCATGCCTCTATTCCATTCCCTCATTGATATTCCCCCCTTGAGGTGAAGGAAGAATAAAAATTGGTAGTTACCTCATCTCAAAGGATAAAATAATGTTTTATACTTTTAGGAAATTAATTAGTTTGATTCCTAATTAAATAAAGAGTCTAAGTATAGTAAATTAGTAAATAAATATGCTTTGATTAACCTAATAATTTGTGAAAATAGATAGTATTATACCTTTTTATAAATATAACAATAGGAAAGAGAATTTTCAACTTATCTTATTTTTTATTGTTTTGGACTGAGATGAAGTTTGATACTAGAGGATTAAGACTGAGAAATAGGTTGGAACATGCTTGTAAACTTCTTTTCTGAGATGGATAATAACACCATAAAGTGGAAACCTTGTTAACCAACACTATATTCCTTATCCAATTATAGTGCCTTAAGGGTAAGAGCTTTTTGGGTTTTGATTTGAATGTTTGTGCTACCCTATTACTAAAATTTTAGGGTTTGGGACCTCACAGAGCTCATTGTGTGCCTATTTCAATCTTTGATCCTCTTAAGAGCTCCTGGTACTTGAACTTGAATTCAAACTTGGGAAAAGAGAGGGGAGTTTAGTGTGTAAATGATATGTTGGATGCAATTCACACCCCATGTGTAGGCATGTTGCCTATATACCAATACTCCAAAGAGGGATCAAGCTAATACAATTCACCCATTGAAGTGCTTGGTGTAAATATTATGTGATGTATGTAAATAGATGCAAAATTGGATGTAATTTAGATGACTAGGGACTCATTTGAATGCTTGAATGATCTTGGAAAAGTCTTGGGAGGATGTATGTAGAGAATAGGGAAGAGTACTTAAGTTTAATTGCTTGTATGTTTGCTTCTTTCCTGTGAATGGGTACCAACCCTTGTAAATGGACAATGAATGGAATTTTATAGGGAAACTAATGTTCATGGTTCAGATGCGATTGTATTAGGATGACAGAGGAAAATATTAGGATTCAAGAAAATTTGATCATTTGAGTCTAAAGTGGATTTGGACAATAACACTAAAAATATGACACCCTAGGTTTTGGTGCTAGTGTTCAAATTTTGTGTTAATGTCTTAGAAATATGAGACCTAGGGGGATGGATCTAGGTCTGAGAAGGCTACTTGGGTCTCAAAAATCTAAGTCTAAAAAGTTATATATGATTGAGAATTATTGAAATCCTAGCTAATAAGGGTTGTGTGAGCAAGAGAGAGGACATATAGATTAGGTGCTATTAGCCATGCCTAAGTCATCCAATTTCACATTCTATATGACTACATTTGCCCCCATTTATTCTAGTGTTGCATAAAAGTGAAATACTAAGATAAAGGAAAAATAAATTCATACCTAAACTTACCAGTTAAGGGAGAAGCTCATCAATCTTGTATGATGTTGGATGTGCATAAAGAGAGCATAGTGTGAAGTGTGAATTTGAAAATGAAAACATAGAGTAGACTAGTTCTTACTAGATATGTTATATTTAAAATAAGAATGTACGAAAGCTAAGTAAGGATAGAGAAAGGATTGAATATGCCTCATCGGGTATGTGAACCAATACCCAACCTATTTTGATGCTGAGTAAGGTTTAGTAATGCTAGATGTGCTGAGTGATATTGTACCAAAAGTTATATCATGAATGAAATTGAGTTCTTAATTACCCAAAAAGTGGCTCAAGAATGCAAAGGTTGGTCCTTTGGCTCCATCATTGCCCCATGATGTGAAGCTCAAGAAGTAATACCAATATATAATAGATATCATATGAGATGGCTCCTAAATCCCATGAATGTACTATGATCTAAAAATGTGACATAGATAGCCTAAATGTATGATGGAAACTAGGCCACTCTTGGCCATTTTGATAGATGTAAGTTAGGTTTGTATGAAATCCACTCTAAAACTGATGTAATAGGCTTATATGAAAGCCAAATTAGGAAATTAAGTACTCAAAAATATAAACTTGTAAGAAATTTTAACTTACATGTGATGCTAACCACCTGTAGATGGATTAAGGCATGCAACTTCTGAGAATGCCTAGAATAAAATAAACTCAGAAATGGGAGAGAAGATTAATGTGCCATGTATTTTGCCCCCCAATTATTGATGTCTAGAACATGGATTCTAATCTAGAAGTTATGCCAATTACATAATCTAAATTGGAAGTGAGAACCATCATTTTACACATGATAACCCCCCTATATCTGAGAAAATTATATTTGAAACTGCTAAATTTGATTGATCTGGAAGTGTGAAAATTGTCCATAAACTAAATTTTTTGCCTGTTTCTAGAAACCTTGAGAATTTTACTACCTAGAAAAAAGCACCAAAATGTGGACACCCCTATTTTTTGTGCTATTTTCCATTTTTAGCACTACTATCTTATGTAAAATATGATTGTTGATCTAAACCTATGACTATTTTACTATTCTAGTTTGACTAGTTTGACCTTTGGATTTTGTGCTAAGTGTTCTAAATGCTACTATTTTTACTGTTAAGATCTTTGGTCTCTATGACAAACCCCTATTTGATTCCCCCTCTTCTAAGGGTAGGATGATGAACCTACAATGACTACCCTCAAAATAAAAAGATTCATGTAAGTGTGTTAATTTGTATAGATATAACATTGATATTTTGACAAGATGTTTTTCAGATATAACAATGTTTGTATTTGATATATTGTTAGATCAATAGGGGCATGCCTAGCTAGATATAACAATGTATAATCATGTGCATGATACTAAACTAGATTTACAAAAGTTAGATGTTAGTTTTTAGTTATAGGGATGGAACATGATGTCCATCATGGCATCTAAGAAAGCAAGGTAAATGCATGATATGGATCATGGCATTACACACATTTGAATATGTAAATAAGAAAATAAGAATGCAAAGAAAAAAGAAATAAGAAAACAAGAGAGTGGCTAAGGGGCCAAAAAAATAAGGGACATGGACACATGTCACTCAAACTAGAAGAAAATCATGAAAAACATGTTCAAATGCCACATACACATACAAGTGAAGCAAACAATGTTGGTATAAGGGCCACAAACAAATGGAAGAGTAAAAACAAAGGACATTGGCAAATTTAATATGGCACACACATTAATATAAGCAAAGGACATTGGAAAATATTCTAATTCACAAGCAAGAGACAAGCTTGAATTGGAAATGCAATCACACAAGCTACGTTAAGCAAGCAAAGAAAGCATGTAAATAACTAAGAAGAAATACAAACACATATAACTACTCAAATTAAATGTGAAAGTATGCAAAATATGTATAGTACAAGATTGGGTATATACTAAGAGATACACAAGTGATAGATACTAATGAAATGTTGATATAGAGATCTATGTAACCTATAAATTGATGTACATTAACATGATAACTTAGAGTGTGTAGTGTAAGAATGACATAACCTAGCTGGTGTAGTCATGTATAAGATGCCCCCAGTGGGTGTATATATGATTATATGTCTTGAAATGTAGAAGAATGCCCCATTTATCAGTAAAATGAAGCAATCATATATCTAGATACCATTGCACACACTCCATAGAGATAAAGTGAATCATGGTAATGTATAAAATCAACATGTAATAACATGAAATAGCAAATGTATGTCCTAGCATGATATTAGTAATGTAAAACATGGAGGATGCATACAATCAAAATGTTTTTGGTTTTTTTGATATATTTGAATGTTGTTGTATTTGGAAATATTTATTTCTATGTACAAGTAAGTTGGGGGAAAAAATAAAAATTGATGAGTCTCAAATGAGACTCCCTATCATGGTGTCTTATGTTAAACAACTGAATCATGCATGATCATGAGGCATGAGTGTATGTCTAATATTATGAAGCTATTATGTGTGTATGATTTAATTGATCTAAAATCTCTAAAGTGGAAACCAAATATGGGGTCCCCCTATAACTTTGAGAAGTGGATGCAACTATAGGGCTCTTAGGGACCCATATGAAAGTAGGAGAAGGAGCTCTCAGAGTAGGTGCTCTTTGTGTATCTATATGAGATCTCAATGTAACTGATCAAGGTGTGAACATTGTAGCTAGAATTTGTCTATAATATAGTATCTATGGGGGTGTATGAACCCACTATACTAGTAATGAGTGTCATTCTTATGGCTAGATCTAAAGTGGAAGTGGAATTGAAACTGGAGAAGAATTTAAAACTAGTGACAAAACTATAACTGGTGACTGCAATTCGGTAAATGGATTTGAAGTGGGGAGTGGTGACTCATAAGGAAATCCACTGACTATAATAACTTGATTAGCATGAATGAATTTCATGTATCTATGAGTTGTAGAGGGTACTGATCAAATTTTTTGAATCCATGGGTGACCAAGTAACATATCAAAAACTCCTACACTAGGCACTATAGTGAAATGTGTGGTCACATGTATGGGACCAACCTATAAAGGAAGTGTAATCTCACCCAATGAAACTATTGATAACTATATGTTTAGGAGTGATATCCTATGTTAAATAACACAACTATTGAAATAATGTAATGGTGCACATGTTGATGCTAGAACCATTATCGATAAGAACATTGTGAATGGGATAATTATGAATATGTGCCCTGATAAAAATTTCATTGTAATCTAAATCATTATCTATAATATCTTAATCTAAGAATGATATAAAAGGTATATCTAGAACTCTATACTCATACACACTAATCATACCACTCAAAGGATGTGACTCAAATAAAGATGTCTGGTATATATTAGGTGGAGGATGTGCATGGTATGCATGTGAACACCTAATGTGTCTCCTTTCCCTTATTTAGAATGTTGTGGAAATGGATTTGAGAAGATTTTAAAATCTTTATCTTGTGTTAGATTTGCCTTTGGAGGCTCAACTAAAGTACCCAAATCAAGTAGATTATCATCTATTAAGTCATGTATCTTATGTCATAAACTAATGCATTTATTTGTAGTGTGGCCTAGTGTCTTGTGAAAATCACAAAATGTCTACTGATCATATACCTATGGAAGAGGTTTTTTTGGATCTACTTCTTGAATAAGAGGGAGGGATATGATTTTACATTCTAATAACTGTTGTAAAACCCTAGTTAGATAAATTGGTAAATTTGTGAATGCATGATGAGGTGGTGCCGATAAAACCACACACTGAAGGGGCTCTAAAGTTGCATTAACTATTGGTTGATTATGATTCTTGTCACTGATTTTGACCTTGTATGGGACTTATTATTACTCTTATTAGTTGTGTCTGTGATACTTGAATGCTTGATTTTTACCATTGAAATTAGCTTAACTTCTTGTTTCTCTAGTGTATGACACAATTCAATGAAGGAAGAGAATCTTTTTAACATGATTGGTTCATGAAGTGATGGAAGAATGCTCTATTTGAATATATCATGTAAGTCCTCATCTACCATAGGGCTAGTCATCTTAGCCAAGATGGTCTTATACTAAAGAACATAGTCTTTAAGGTGCTCATTAGGTTTCTATTTATATTGTGAAATCTATGCATATGAAAATTTATATCCAATGTTGATATTAAAATGTGGTAGGAACTTGTTTGCTAAAGGATTAAAAGTTATGACCAATTTATTTGGTAGACTATAAAACCATTGTAGTGCATAATCCTTTAGGCTCCATGAAAATAAATTGGTAAGTAACTAATCATTAAGTACATAATATAATCATGCTACATGAAATGCTCTCAAATATGTTTCTAGATCACACTTGCCATCATATAGAATAATCTTGGGTTGAAAAAAACCAGGTGGCAAGGGTGTAAAAGCAATGTGACATGCCAATGGTGTATGTAGTAAAGCAAAAAAATCTAATGCCTATGTAGGTCTAGTAGCACCTTGCTCAAGATATTACACCTTGGATTGAAGAGATATTATCTCTTACATAAGGGCTACCACATCAAGAGATA
This sequence comes from Torreya grandis, assembly GCA_037957365.1. Classification (NCBI taxonomy): domain Eukaryota; kingdom Viridiplantae; phylum Streptophyta; class Pinopsida; order Cupressales; family Taxaceae; genus Torreya; species Torreya grandis. Next base: position 944,548 of record JARHVA010002349.1, read on the forward strand.
GGGATGTACTAGTTGTAGCTGGTGGCATAGAAGAAGGTTGGGCCGATATAAGGGGTTATTATGAGATAGTTTCCCCCATAGTGTCATTTACAACTAGATACTCTATGGGACTAGAAGACTCAACTTGTTTAGCCTTTTTTATTTCCATGATGGACTAAAAGATTAGTGTATGGTATTTGAGTTTTTCCCTAAGTCTATCTCTAAAACTTTGTAGAACCAAATCTTTATCTAGAGCTAGTTCATTATCAATAACTAGTGGAAATAGATTAGTAGCCCAGTGTGGTGGAGCATGAATTCAATGCATTAGTTTGTGACATAAGATACAAAAAACTAGGCATTGAACTCAATGCATTTATTTTCATATTGCTCATTATCAAAGTTATCTTCATTGAAATTAGTGTAATTTGGATGTGTAGGATCTATAACAGGGACCTATTCTAGTATTTATCCATAGTATTTAATCTAGTTTAAGGGATCTAGTTGAATTCAAGAGGCTTTCCACTAAGTCTTGAAATTTTTCTTGAAATAAGTGATGCAAAGAACTTAGGTGGCATAAGGAAAACAAAATAGATGATAGTAGCAAAAATTAAACTGATATAATCTAAGCAAGGAATTATAATATGCATGAAAAGGATACAAAACTCCAAAACATGTAAGGTGATATCTTAATAAGAAATAAAGAGCTAGTAAATGCAACTAGGGATGTTTTATAAATATTTGTACAAAATACTATGAATTTGAAATGTATTTTCTAAGTTTGATATGAAACAAAAATTTCAAAAAATAATGAGAAAAGTACTAGAAATTAATTGAGAATATATTTGATGTAACTAGGGTTTTGAATGATTTTTTCCAAAATTAGTGTATTAATTCAAAAAATTTATAGAAAATTTGTAGTTTTAATTTTCAAAAATTGAGGAAAAATATGAAAATATTCCTAAAACTAACAATATATTTTTCCTATCAGTTTGAAACTAGTTTTGTACATAAAGGACCTAGTATGTGCAAACTAGGGTCTAAGTGAATTTATTGAAAAATATTTCAATTAAATTTTAGTTTTTTTAATTTTAAATTGTTGGAAAAATCAATAAAATATTTTCAAAAATTAGAAATAATTAGCCTTAGGTTTTTTAGGGTTTTTGTGCAAAATTCAAAGTAAGTTAGGTTCACCAAATGTTTTATCCTTTTAAGAAATTAATTGGTTTAATTTTTAATTAAATAAAAGGTATAAGTGCAGTAAATTAGTAAATAAATATGATTTGATTAATCTACTAATTTATCGAAATAGATAGTATTTTACCTTTTTCTAAATATAGCTTTAAGAAAGAGAATATTCAACTTAGATTGTTTTTTATTATTCTGGACTAAGATGAAGTCTGATAATAGAGGAGTAGGACTAGGAAATAGGCTAGAACTAGCCTATAAAATTTGTTTCTAAGTTGGATAGTAGCACCATAAAGTGGACACCCTACTATCCAGTGTTATAGTCCCTCTCTAGTATTAGTATCCTGAGGGTAAGAACTTTATTTTCATACTGCTCATTATAAAAGTTATCTTCATTGAAATTGGTGTAATATGGATGTGTAAGATCTATAATAAGGACATGTTCTCATTTTTTATCCATAGTATTTGATCTAGTTGAAGGGATCTAGTTGAATTCAAGAGGTTTGTCACTAAGTCTTGCACTTTGTCTTGAAGGAAGAGATGCAAAGAACTTAGGTGGCATAAGGAAAAAAAATTAGATGATAGTAGAAAAAATTAAATTGATATAATCTAAGCAAGGAATTGGAATATGCATGAAAAGGATATAGAACTCCAAAACATATAAGGTGATATCTCAACAAGCAAAAAGGAGCTAGTAAATGCAACTAGGGATGTTTCAGAAATATTTATGCAAAATACTATGAATTTGTGAATTTGAAATTTATTTTCTAAGTTTGATATGTAATAAAAATTTCAAAAAATAATTGTTAAGCATGGAATATACTAAGAGGGGGGTGAATCAGTACATTATATATCTTATAAAACTTTTCCTTTATCAAATTCCACTTAATCAAACATTTAAGATATGCAATAAAACTCAAACAATAAACATCACACAAGATAGAGAGAGAGACCAGATATAACATGGAAACCCAATGTGGGAAAAACCATGGAGAACAATCTCAAGTATATTTGTGAGAAACAACCCACAAGAGCACCATACCCCTTTGCCAAGTACCAACCTAGCTATAATTCATGAGCACCAACCCATAGGAGCTTCAAACCTCTTTACCAAGCACCAACCCAGTAACTATTCATGAGCACCAACCCATAGGAGCACCAACTCCTTTGCCGAGCACCAACCCACAGGAGCACCAACCCCTTTGTGTATACCACACACTTATCTCTCAATGTTTCTATCTCAACAAATGATAGTTCAATACAACATCTCTTTCCTCTCTCTCACCTTTGCTCTTCTAAGCTAGATATAATAAATACTATTCATCTCTCACAATTGCTCTTCTAAGCTAGATATTACAATATCAAATCAACCTCTCTCAACCATATTACAAATGGCTTCTCAAGCCTTTATTTATAGCTTTCCAAATGACCTTTGGCCTTCCCCCTTTGTGACCCTTCAATCCTCATGGAAAATGGCACCAATCTTGGATGAGCCTTCATATTCAAGCCTTTGAAAAGTCATGTGGTGACCCTTCATGACCAAAAATGTCCTTCCCACTTTTGTCCTTATCTTTGGTGACTTTTTGTATTCCTCAAAGTGTCCCTTCATAAGAAATTGTGCCCTTACTCTTTTGTCTTCACTTGGTGACTCTTGGTATTCCCCAAGATGACTCTTCATGGGAAAATGCATCCCATCCTTCTTTTGTCTTTACCATGTGGCTATTTAACTTCTCCATGGGCCCTTCTTTTGTCTCATATGCAACCAAAAATATATTCCTTAATATTAAATAAATATTAACTCATATTAGCTAAGATATATTTATTACAAACAACATTAAATGCAATGGGGCCTTTATCATCAATAATACTAGACCTTTGACATCAATGACAATATTTCCAATAATCTCCCCCTTTGTCATTGATGGCAAACTCAATCCTAAAACTACCACATCCTATCACTTGCACATACTATCATCTGAAAACATACAGTAACTCCCCCTTATTGTAGCACCCTATACCTATTCCCTATACCTATTTTCTGCACTTGTACTTGTACCTGTACCTATTATTCTCCCCTTTTGACATCAATGGCAAAGGGCCTATCTGGAGCTAACACTTAGCTCCCCCTCAACTAATGCTAAACATCAATGGCAAGAAGTAGTAGAAATTACTCCCAATTCCTCTCGCTGATCTTTAAATGTATCCTTTGATCGTGCCTTTGAGAAGATATCTGACAATACATACACATTATTCCATGTCCTTTGAGCATCTGCAATCAACTCATTTGAATCTTTTCTTCTAATCTCATAACCTTCTTTATGAAATTTTAATGTATATCCTTGATCACATATTTGGCTAATACTCAACAGATTATGCTTAAGACCTTTTACATACAAAACATTTTTAGTCTTAGTTCTACCATAATCTAAACTCAATGTGCCTTTTTCGGCTATCCTGGTAGCGGTTTTATCTCCAAATCTCATTGTACCACCATTGATCTTCTTTAGAGATATGAGTTTACTTTTATCTCCTGTCATATGCCTCGAACATCCACTATCAATTAACCATGGCTGATCTTTACCTCTTACATGCAGGGCTGTCTGAACCATCATAAAATCTTCATGTTGTTTCTTTTGCCATGTACGTATCTAAACCTTCTCCTTGATGAATGGAGCTTTGAGATTATAATCCTTCTTCTTGATGAATGGATATTTAAAGCTCTGATCCTTCTTGACTGAATTGAACACGCTTCTACAATACCGAGCTATGTGTCTAAAGTTGTTGCCCTTGTAGCATACTATGGTCTTTTCATCAAAGCTTGATAGAGGAGCAAAAGAGTTGTGGCTTCTGATTGACTCTACTTGAATTTGCTTCTCCTTATTTCTGAAATTGTTAGCTCTTTTTCTACATTCTAATTTCTTGTGACCATATCCATTACAATAAAAACAATAGCCATAAAAATAAGACATGTCTGTATATCTCTAACCTAATTGCCTTTTGTAGCTTTGTTCTTTCCAACCTTCTCTATTTGGAATGTCCTCTATATTCTTCACTTCTCCCCTTTTTGTTTCCTCTTGTGTAAGAGCTTTAACATAGCTATATTTCTTTTCAAAACCAATCCCTATCTTATCTGAGTATGCTTTTTGACTTTCCAATATCTTATTCAGCATGTTAGTGCTATCTTCAAATTTTGAATCACTGACTACTTTATCACTGACTACTTTCTTAATATCTTCTTTTAAAGAGGCAATTTCAATAACATACCTTTGACATTCTTTTTTTTCTATTTCCAATTGTGTTATGAGGTCTTCTTCATTCTTCTTGGCTTCTTCAAAGTGTGCTTGTAGATCTTCAATCATTTCCTTTGACTCTTGTTCATTTTTCTCGATCTGGTGCTTTAATCTTCGATTCTTCTTCTAAATAGCTTCTAACTCTTCTAAGGCACAAATGAGCTCTCCTTCCATATTCAATTCAAATTCCTCTTCTTCTTCTTAATCACCTTCATGTATGGCCATGAATATAATCTCTTCTTCTTCTAAAACAATGACTCCACTATCTTCGCCTGAACTAGGATCCTTAGAATACAGGCTCTTCTTCTTGAAACCCTTCTTAGATTTGCATTTGAAATTCTTCTTGTATGTAGGCTTTTATTATTCATCATCATTAACCTTATCTGGGCATCTAGCTAAAAAATGTCCAATCTTTCCACAATTAAAACATTTAAAAGGTAATTTTTCTTGATATTTACCTGTTCCTCTTTTTGGCTTGCAAATGAAAAGTGCTCCATTGTCATCTTCATCATCACTGGAACTATCACTTGATTCTTGAATCTTAGCTTCTCCTTCTTTGATGTCTTGAAAGCTACTTCTCTCTTTGATGGTTTATCTTTTTCTATCCGCATCTCATATGCCGTGAGAATACCATGAAGTTCATCCATTTTTAGCTTGGCTAAATTCTTCATCTCCTTGATTGTTGAAACCTTTGCATCATATCTCATTGGTAGAGATCTCAAAACCTTTTACACCACCATTAACTCATCCAACATTTCTACAAGACCTTGAATCTAATTTATGACTTGATCAACTCGTAAAAGATAACTTGTTATATCTTCTTCTTCTTCCATCTTCAAACTTTCAAACTGCCTTCTAAAAGTGTGCAGCTTAGCTTGCTGAACCTTTCCATCACCTTTGTAAATATTCTCAAGTTTTACCCAAGTTTCATAAGTAGATTTACATTTCATAACTTTAACAAATTTAGATTCACATAAACCACATAAAATATCATTTAAAGCTTTAGCATTACCTTCACTTGCCTTCTTTTTTGCTAGAGTAATTGTAGATGTCTGTGGCTCTTCATATTCCTCCACCACTGATTTCCATATGTCGAATCCAAGGGCCATCAAATAAAACTTCATTCTCATGCTCCAAAAAGCATAATTTGTTCCATCAAACAAAGGTGCCTTATTTGTATAAAATCCTTCCTGTGACCTAGCCATTGTGTTTTCCTGATCTACCTTCAAGCTATAAAACTTTTCAAAAAGGAACCTGCTCTGATACCAATTGTTAAGCATGGAATATACTAAGAGGGGGGGTGAATCAGTATATTATATATCTTATAAAACATTCCCTTTATCAAATTCCACTTAATCAAACATTCAAGATATAGAATAAAACTCAAACAATAAACATCACACAAGATAGAGAGACACCAAATATAACATGGAAACCCAATGTGAGAAAAACCACATAGAACAATCTCAAGTATATTCATGAGAAACAACCCACAAGAGCACCATACCCCTTTTTCGAGTACCAACCCAGCTATAATTCATGAGCACCAACCCATAGGAGCTTCAAACCCCTTTGTCGAGCACCAACCCAATAACTATTCATGAGCACTAACCTCTTTGTCGAGCACCAACCCAACAACAATTCATCAGCACCAACCCATAGGAGCACTAACCCCTTTGTGTACACCACACACCTATCTCTCACTATTTCTATCTCAACAAATGATAGTTCTATACAACATCTCTTTCCTCTCTCTCACATTTGCTCTTCTAAGCTAGATATAATAAATACTATTCATCTCTCACAATTGCTCTTCTAAGCTAGATATTACAATATCAAATCAACCTCTCTCAACCATATTACAAATGGCTTCTCAAGCCTTTATTTATAGCTTTCCAAATGACCTTTGGCCTTCCCCCTTTGTGACCCTTCGATCCTCATGGGAAATGGTGCCAATCTTGGATGGCCCTTCATATTCAAGTCTTTGAAAATTCATGTGGTGACCCTTCATGACCAAAAATGTCCTTCCCACTTTTGTCCTTATCTTTGGTGACTTTTCATATTCCTCAAAGTGTCCCTTCATGAGAAATTGTGCCCTTATTCTTTTGTCTTCACTTGGTGACTCTTGGTATTCCCCAAGATGCCTCTTCATGGGAAAATGTGTCCCATCTTTATTTTGTCTTTACCCCATGGCTCTTTGACTTCTCCATGGGCCCTTCTTTTGTCTCATATGCAACCAAAAATATATTCATTAATATTAAATAAATATTAACTCATATTAGCCAAAATATATTTATTACAAACAACATTAAATGTAATGGGGCCTTTATCACCAATAATACTAGACCTTTGACATCAATGACAATATTTCCAACAATAATGAGAAAGGTCTAGTAATATTTTAGTAATTACAATAAATATAGAATTGAAGCACATAGAATGTGATCACATCAAGGCCTAATATGCATGATAAATATCATTGCAATGTTTAGGTAGTAACAATACAAGCTCAACAAGAAAATCAAGCATACACATAAGAGTACTTAAAGTCAAGTCAAAAGGCAATGGTCCAAGGAGACTACAAACAAGGGACATGTTCAAATACCACATAATCAAAGGGACATGACATAGTCAAATGTCCATAAAATCAAGAATGACATATTTGAATGTCCATACAATAACCAATGACATATTCAAATGTCAAAGAATTAAACAAAGGAAATATGGCCATAATCAATGGATCATATTCAATTACACCCTAGAAAAATAAAATAGCAAGGCAAAAACTCAAGGAAGTACATAAAATAAATAACAAACAACCATCATAAACATATCATAGTAGCCCATGAATTAAATGTGTTCTACAAAAGTCAAGTACATAGCATATCAAGTACATTATAGAGGATATAATCATGGATAAAGGTACGTGTAAGTACATATTAGCTTGAACATGATAATGTAGAGTGACCATATAATTATATAGCCTATAAGTATTATGATCATTGAGGTGGATGCCCCTAACATCCTAGTGACATGAGTAGAAAGAAAGCCCAACATCCCTAAAAGTGCATAGATCATGTATCTATGTATGCTTGTATCAAATTAAAATAGAAGCATGAAACACATGTGTATTATGAAGTGATATGATATCCATCGACATGGAACTAACACATATATGTTTGAGAAACAATAGAATATGTAGACGCCAAAAAATATTTTTTGATTTTTAATTTTTTTGGAATATGTGAAGATACTACCTTATGATCACATCTAAAGGATGCTCATAGATATCTCCCCACTGTGATCCTAATGTAATAAATAGTGACACTATCGAAGAGCATGTATAGGTGTAATATGTATCATTTAGTATCTATGATGCTCTACGTATGTATAATGGGGCTATATGGTTATGAATAAATGATAGGAGTAATAGGGGTAAGGGTTCATGGAACCCATTATTTAGTGTTTTATGGTTTCTTTAAAACAATAGAGATAATACCATGTGTAGGTTCTTTGGTTATATTAATATGGTGTGTAATATATGAGGATTCCATGGAATCCATTATGGATCTCTGATGTAATGGTCTTTTAAGTATTGGTAAATGGGTAAAGGGGATTACATGTTGTTTACCCTTTTATAGTGGATTAGCCTTAGTAGGCTTGATAATTAATTAAATGGATATAAATTTATCTTATTCAAAAGGATAATCATATAGAACTTTGGAAATTGTAATTACTAATTGGCATGAATGTATTTAACACACCCATACACTATAGAAGGTACCACTCAAAGAGTATTTATCCAAATTCATCCTATTAACTTATCAAAAACACCCATGAAAGGTGTAATTAAAAAATTATTAATCACGTGTGGGACCCACCTATAAAGGTAATTCAATCTCACCAAGAACCTACTATTAGGTTCCATAAAATGATCTAACTGATTTTGTAGAGGGGTGTAAATCATGATGAGTATAACCCAAGTGCATAAGTAATATCATGGTTAAAATGTTCTCACTTTCACCATTATGAATCATAACACTATGTATAGAGTGTTTATCAAGGTATGCTTGAATTAATAAATAGTGAAGATCAGATTCATCATCTTTAATCTCACTATCATCCAATGTAGTAGAATGTCTCTAAACCATATGAGGTATATGTCATGTATAAGTACCAGTAATCCCATTTAATATGTTCCCAAAATGTGACAAAGGAGGATATGCAGTATATTCCATTTTCACTTCTAGTTCTTTCTTAGAATGGTATTATAAATGATTGTTAAATATAGTTTTTTATGGTGATCACTAGGTTGGGAACCTGATTCCTTTGGAGGATCATAAAATGTAATTTTTTGGTCATCGATAAGGTTTTGGATTTTATGATTCAAAGCTAAAACATCTATTCATAGAATGCCCTAGTCCCTAGTGATAATCATAATAAGCATTCACATCATATCTTTTAGGTAGAGGCCAACTCATATCAACCTCTATATGATGAGGGAGAGATATATGATGAAACTCTACTAGCTATGGGATTAATGAAGTGGTAGACTCATGTAATTGTGTAAGTTGTCTTCTTAGTGCATTAAATAAGACAAGCCAATTAGGATAATATAAAACTAAATTAATTATTGTGGCTATTTCCTTTTTAGGCTTATGAGACTTTACCTTATAACTTGGTTTGATTTTAAACTTGGAATTGGATGTAGATGTAGTTAGTGTATTTGTTACATACTTATTTTTGTTTAATGAGATAAGTTTCATTTCATGGTACCAAACAACATGGAACAAGTCATAAAAATATTTAATTTTTTTTAAAATGATGGAATCATGTAAAGGAGCAAGAAAACTTTTATTTTAAGATGTCTTGAATTTATTTATCATCCATAAGATTAGTCATTTTAGCCAATATTGTCTTGTACCTTAAGACATATTCAATGCTAAGTTCATTGGTTCCTTGTTTGATTTTTATACTCTAGGAACAATAAACCTCAATGATGTTAATAGAGAAGTGTGACAAAAAATGATCTATAATATGTTTGAATGTTTTCATATATTGGAGAGGTAAATCATAAAACCACCTCAAAGAATAATCTTTGAGGCTCTTTGGAAATAATTTGGTCAAAAGCCTATCATTGGAGGAATAATCAAGGCATGCTAGATAGAAAGACCAAATATGCTACTAAGGATCACCCTTACCATCCTTAAATGGGAACTTAGGTGCAATAAAACTAGTTGGTAAGGGTGAAAAGATATCTCAAGTGCAATATGGTTATACAACAAATCTTGGGAATCAATAGCATTAGGAGACTTTAAATCCTTTTATTCAATGTTTCTAACTTTTTCCTCTATGGTATTTATAACTTGAAGGAGTATTTGAACTATAGATCCATTGGGGTTTAAATTAACAAGTTGAGTAGTCTCTAATGGATAATTGAACATGGTTTGAGTAGTAATAGGCATTGAAACTAGTATTTGAGTTGATATAATCGATAATTCCATGGTAGATGTAGAAATAATGTTTTTAGGAAATAAAGGTTGGAAGACATAATCTATACCTCCACTATATTTATGTAGATTTATAGGTATGAAATTAGTTGTATTACCTTTTAAGGAATCACCATCACTAGGTGAGGAAGCCTTAAATTTATCATGCTTACTTATTTCATCTCTTATAAAATACAAAAATGCATCTATTAAGCTCTTATCATTGTTGAGTTGAGTGATCAATGTTTCTTTATCTTCCATTTGAAATCAGGATTTTGGATTAACATTTTCCATTTCTTTAACAAATAAAAAATTCAAAATTTATAACAAAGTACATAAGATATAAAAATAGGAAATAGAAAATTGTAAACTACCTAAGGTTTTGAGCTCAAAGATTGGGTTCATAAAATGTTTAACCCTAAATTGAATAAGGATCTTATTGGGGTTAGATAAGGTTAGTAACATAGAAGTGAATAAGAATAAGGGTGATAAATGGATCTATAGTAGGCCAATTAATTATAAAAATTAAATAGAACATATATTGAATTTATTATGTTAAGATATGCTAAAAATAGAAAGTATAACTATGCTAAGAATGGTAATGACAAATAAATAATATACTTTTTTGGTTATGATGTTAATACAAATCTAGACCTAGAACAAGAATGAAGTAGACTAGAAGAATATTCTGGAATAGTCACCAAATTCTGGATTAAGTGCCTCTATAGCCTCAAACACTTACATCAACCTAAGACAATTGTGTTGATTATAATTTCTAGGTTGGACACATATTTCCTATACAAAATACATAATAAAACAAGATGATACCACCTAGATGTTTCTATATTTTTCATCATCTTCATTCTAATGCATTCAAATCAGGGTCATGAAATATCGCTCCTTGTCAAATAACAAAACCCAAGTTCTTCATCATCATAGTGGATGTGGGTAAAATGGGTTAGTGGGTACATGGTGTCAAAAATCCCAAAATACCCCTCTATAAATGAGCACTACCTAAATATCCAATACTTTGAATAGGGCCTTAGACTTATGTAGTTATCCCCTATGTGTTGGCTTGTGTGTGAATCATACAATATGTGGAAAGTAAGTACAATAGTGACCTAACTTGTAACTTGGTAAATATATATCTTAGATTGATCCTTAATTAATTTAGACATATAGACATGTTGTCCCTATCAATAATATATAAATATTATAAAATAGGGAATATTTTCACACTTGAATGTTTGATTAAATGTTTTTGGTAAGTTACCTGGTAAGTAGGTAAGAAGTTTCTAGGTGGTGAATGAATGAGGGTTGATCTTGTATATATACTAATCCATTTAGATAATAAATCATATAATAACACTTATTCCAACCATTAAGATACATTTCATTTGAAAATTATATAACTTTTATGGCACTAGACACTTGCGTTAGAGTAGGACACCTACATCAATGTAGGTGTCTATTCTGTTGCAAATGTCCAGGGAGTAGGAAAATAAGTATAGGCTCAAAATTTATAAAGGCATAAAATAAGTAGGTTTTAAGAATTTTGGGTAAGATAGAAGGCCTAGGTCATTAATATAATACTAGAAAAACTAAAAGATAGTCCAAGGGGCATAAGAGAGCAAATGCAATACTTGCAAAAGCAAAAAGGGTTTAGAACTAAAAGGAATAACCAATGCATGATTTTTCTAAGTGTATAAGACTGAGGTGATAAATAAATCATAAATAATGTCTACAATAATATAAATGGGATGCTTAATTTATGTATCTATTATGGGATCACCACTATCAATGATACTTTGTATTTTGTTCCTCAAAGCAATTTTTTTGGTATGATGCCCATGAATTATATGATATGCACAATAATTTTTTGGTATTTTTAGAGTGGGCATAAATGTAAAAAAATTGAGTTGTTTTGAATAATTTCACTCAGAAGCTCACTTGGACTCTTATTATCCTTTTGTATACTTTTAGAAGCATTAATTGTAGATTTACATTACTTTTGAGGTATATGATAGCTAGATTAAGGTATATGACTGACATTCGCATACTCTAGATTCTTTGTATTATTATTATTATTGTTATTATCAAGTGATATGATATTTATTTTGATTTTTCAACTATTTTATTGATTTTATCATAGTGATGATTTTCTCTTGAAGGGACTCACAAGTACAAACCCTAGGTATTTTTGATTGAATATGCATATAAAAACCATCAAGAGGAGGTGTGGGATATTGAGGGATAAGATCTTAATTTATATTGAGAGATGAAAATTTATTAAATATGAGTTACTTGTTTCCTTTTGATTGATAAATTTTAAATAATTATCACTAACAATACATGAGCTGTCATTATGTGGTAAATCTATGCTAATATTATGATATTTTGGTGTAATGGTAATATCATGTTAAGATAAGCATGTGGTTAGGTAGAGGAAATATCATAATATGTGTTAGAAGAAATGTCATGGATTTCAAGTGTAGCTTGTGATGTGAGAAGGGAAGAGGAAGGACATTCATTCTCATTGGTTGACAAGGTGTAATAGTTATGACATATAGGCTCAATATCCACTATTTGTAAAGGATTAACTTTATAAATTTATTATCACTTTGAAATATGTTTATTAAGAAATATTTTTTTGAAAATGTTTTGATCTTGCTTTGATAGCTTTACCTCTGAGCGTTGCTTTATTTGAGATTTGAATTTTGCTTTTTACTCTAGATTATTAGTTATTGAAGAAGGTAAAGGAGGGCCCTGAGTAAGATATAAAGGTGAATTTATTTTTATAGACTCGTGTTCCAAAGTTTCATCAAAATCAAATTTTCTATTAATTTCTACATCATCATAATCATAATCCTCCACATATACTTCTTCCATAAGTTTTCGCTTATTGTAATTTTTCCATACATTAGCATCAATAAAATACACAACATGATTATAGAAAAAGGAAAATTTACTATCCTTGATATATTAATTTAATTTAAATACAAAAAATGAAATAAATAGAATACATTTTTATTTCAAATAATATTACATATACAAAAGAGCTAATGACCATGAATACAATAAAAAGAAAAAGTAAGGTGTAAGGGTGATTGATGAAAATGTTTGAATGATTGTGTGGGATCTCAAATATAATTATTAATTTGTTGATTAATGTCAACCCAATGTTTTAGAGCATTAAATATGGATAAAATACATGCATATAGCTAACTAACCCTATTTATGAGGGTACAGTGAGAGTAACTTCCTTGGGAGATATGCTCCTCTTAGGTGCACCAAAAATCAAACTAATAAAAAAGAATTCCTATCATATAAACAAGGGATCATAGTCATTTACAATATAAAATGAGGTAGGTGGAAACTAAATTCCATGTTTAGTGTTGGATAATGGTTATGAGTATTGGGACAAACCCCTCACACCATGATGTTTGTAAAATAGATCATCATGAAACCTATAATGATAGTCACTAAATAGTTTTAAAAACTACCTGAACATAGTTTATATAAACCAATGCAAGAAAATTATTTTTTTAAAAAAAAGAACATTTATTTGGGTATAGATATCAACAAATTTCAAACTAAGATACAACAATAATGCTTATGTGTCAGATGTTATCTGAGGTGACAATACAACATTTTTAGTGTTAGATTAACTCTAAGTTTGAAGAATATTGGCTTGTTGAGTGTCATATTTATATCTAAGGTTGAAATATATTTTATTTTAGTGTCAATAATTTATATACATTTGAATGGAATCCTAGGACAAAAATCAAGAAATCTACTTGAGAAGACCTATATATTGTGTTATGTCTAAAACCATAAAGTTAAATTTCTTTGGGATAAGGCCATGATAGGATGATAAGGCCACATTTCAACCTTTTATGTTGCATATTTCCATGTCCTATTTTTGATTTAGTTCTATGTGCTTGTCTGTGAATATTTATTAATGTCCATGCCACATTTCAACCTTTTATGTTGCCTATTGCCATGTCCTAGTTGATTATGTGACTAATTTTTTGATTTAGGTCTATGTGCTTGTATGTAAATATCTATTAATGTCCTATTTGTGGTGATTTTTTATGTGGAGGCCTATAAAATACAAAACCCTAGATCTTGCACAATAAACACAATAAATATCTTATGTCAAAAGGGAAGAATATGCTTAGGGGAATACCCAAGTTATCCTAAGAAAAACCCATGTAATATGAGTGATACTTACATAGCACAAAAGGGCCTCAGGATGATATAGTTCTCCCTTCTAGAGTGAGTGTGTGAATTTTGCATTTGCTATATGAATGCCACTAGATAGATTACTTTGATTGTTTAACATCGAGTTCCCTTAACTGGTAATGAAATATAATTATACTTGGCCTATGACTATTAGAATGTTTCCAAATTTTAATAAATAATGGTTTTTTACTCAATGTGTAATAGAATTACCAAGTGATTGCTATATGTGTTTATAAAAGCCTTGATGTGCTTATATAGGGGAGTATTTTGAATATTACATCTAGTTGACCTTGTTTGAATCACATGAGGGGTTAAATGTAATGTATCAAATTTAAAAATTTATTATTGGGGAACAAAACTAATGATAAAGATATGAAAAGTGTATGTAAGTAGATTAGGGATGTCTAAATGATGTTCTAAGTATTTTCAAGATAGTTTTTCATGTAGTGTATGCTCTTATATAGATTATGCATTAAAACAATGGCAAACATACCAAGTGAGGTAAGTATGTCAAGATTAAACATTGTTAATAACTCAATTATTAAATTTATGTGTCTACATATAGACACCTTTCTCTATTGAAAAAAATTAGTATGTAATTTTGTAATAATATGCTCAAGAGAAAGTGTATTAGTTGAGGTTTGTGAGGGATTATGCATAGTAATCAAATGAGGTGTGTATGATGCATGTGTAAAAATAGGAAAATTAATCTATTGGAAACCTTATAATGGCCCCATATCTAAGGATGTTGTAACATATGTAACTAAAGGTGTTGATATAGGAATAAAATCAACAATTGATACTAGAACACCTGAAGGAAGATTGAGATGATTTTTTTAATTCATTGCTTGTAATGTATAATAATGTATCATTTTTTTATGGATTGGAATTAAGATATTTAGTTATTTTTTTCATTAATTTCAACCAATTACTTTGTATTAGCTTTATCAATCTCAAAATTCATGATAAGTCTATCAATAGGGTACATAGTATGCCTTATAAGATTTAAAATGTATAACTGTTCTTCCCAAGTCATATATATATATATATATATATATATATATATATATATATATATATATATATAATTTACCCTAACTATTTTCTATCATAGGGACATCATGGCATGATTTAATATTGAAATAATGTGAGTTAAGGAAGGCGATTATTTATTATACATTTTAGCCTTTTTAGTATCTATTTTAAATTTGTTGACCCAAAATAAATTAAATATGGAAAATACAAAGCCTATTACTAAAAACAAATTTATTATACCAGGATACCAATAGATGTGACTAAGCAATGTATGTTTGATTTGTATGTTCTTTGATATACCAGTCTTAGGTGTAAATAGTAAACAAGGCCCAAAGGGCATTAACTATAGAAGACTCCACCATCCCATAGCTATAATGTCCCATATCTAGGGTACTTTGAGAGTAACTTCCCCTAGTTAATCACTTATTGGTGAACTATAAAACCAAATGGTCGAAAGCCTTTATATGGCTAAAAACATAAAATCCTATGCATTTTAGATATACTATGAGATGCATGGGAACTAAAATTCATATAAGGTTCTAGCTAATGGCTTGAGTATTAGAGTAGTACCCCTCACACCATAAATTAAGTACAAATGATAGCCGATTAGCCCAAAATGAAAAATCCTATGAGTTTTACAAATGCTAAAACATAGTTCTAGAGAAGCAAGAAGATAAAAATAAATTTAAATAAAACCAAATTATAAGAAAAGATTTTTGTTTAATGAAAATCAAGAAAATGCTAAAACCCTAGTACAAAAATAAAAAAATAAATGTTCAAAAAATGTATGGGTTCACTAATATGTTTTACCCTATTTTTGATAAAATAATTAAATGTTTTTAAAATATGTATAAAACTTGATATATTTAATCATATCATAATCTATTAAATTCAATCATAAATTAGAATTTAAAATAAAATTTGACTAAAATGGAAATTGAAATTGACAAGTGTCATACACTAAAATAGTAAACATAACCAAATAAAAGATACTTAGCTTATGTGATATTTGGAAAATTGTAATTAATATATGATAGTGAGAAATAGAGAAATATAGGTCTATTAAAACTCACATTTAGAAGCACGATATGTGTATATTCCTGACTAGTTCTACACTCCCTAGACAATAATGAAGGTTGGTCATGTTCATTGGTTGTAGACTTGTCTATTTTTACTATGATAAATATGTGATAGATATATCTTCTACACATATGTATTATGAGAGGGGTGGTATATTTTTATCATGTAGATGATGTGCATAAATAACTAGTTTCCTTTTCATTGCCTTGGAAACCCTAGGGGTATTTTTGAGAACTTGAAACCTATAAAAGAGAGGGGAAGTGTAATAGATTGAGTTGACCCCAACCACCCCCATAATGATTAACCAATGCCTATGTATCTAGATATTCCAAGGAGGGATTAAAGAAACACATAGTTATCCCATCTAGAGATGATTGGGTAATTGTGTTCCTTAAACTATATGTATAGACCTAGAAATTTGGCTTTGATACTTGACAATGTTATCTCTTGACTTGATTTGAAATGCTTCTGAATTAGATTATGATTTTTTCTACTAAATAATATTTAATTTTATAATAATAGGTTATATTTATCAATGTTTAGTAGTGTAAAATTTCTCAATAGATAGTGCCAAGCTAGGAATAATGAATAGCATTTGATTTGTATTTATAGTGAAATCTTTTGAAAATTTCTTTTAGAAGACCTTATGAAATGTGTGGGAATACCCAAATAAATATTTTAAAATTTGGAAAATATTCATTTAATGGAGTAGGATGATGCTACATTAGGTGGATAGGTCCATGGCAATAAACTTGTCTACCTAACATAAACCTGTCTTAGAGAATTAAGGACAATTTTCTTGAGATGGGAAGTAATCTAAGAGTGATATAGAGAGGTTTGTGCATTGAGTTGGAAATTATGTACAGTATTGATGGAAAATTGAGGGATTGATCTTGAATATATGTAAATGTATTAGAGGAATGGTGCCTAAAAGTCATGTATTTAGGCATAAATTAGGTGGTTTAAGATATTTCAAGAGATAACATTGTCAATTACTTTTCACCAAATTCAGGTATTTACAACTAGAAACCAACAAAAACAAGGGAAAGTGTAATGGGTTGAGGTGAGCCCATTCACCCATATATAATGACTTACCACTACCTACATATGTGATAATTTGAAGATTTAAATCAAGCTACATTTATTTTTTCCATGTAGTGTGATTATGCCATTGTGATCCTTCACTATATGTATACAACTAATGATTCATATTTGATACTTGAAAATGCTTACCTTGAATTAGATTTAGAGTGCTTCATAATTTTCTTATGGCTAATCCTAGTGATAGGTTTATAATTTTTTAAGAATAGGGATGATTTGATTAATGGTAATAGTGCATAAATGTATTCTAGATAAGTACTAAGTCCCTTTTGATTGAGATCTTGATTTACTTATATATGAGTCCAATTGGGAAATTTATCATGCCACTGACATGATAGGAAAATGGGCTGACCTTAAGGAGAGGTTTGATTTTTAAAAATATATGTTGATAGGAGTGGGTTGTTACTGATTAGATTAGGTTAGTATTGATTAATGATACTAACTAAATCTCACATAACTGACCTATGTATAGGGGAGCTGGATTGAAAGTATGGACATGTTTGTACAAGACATTTAATAGGTTTGAAATAGATAGTAAGATTATTCTAG